>CM060886.1:20573008-20973008 GCA_030762935.1 Hymenopus coronatus | reverse complement strand
AGATTGATGACCTTAGAGGTGATATCAGAAAGTCCATTTCGCAGGTCCTCTTCTCTTTCCTCAATGGGTGTTTGAATTTCTAGGATGCAGTCGGCAATTTGATTGGGTGCTCCATCATCATTTATGTATCATCAGTGTCACCGCCTGCGGTGCCATAAGTAGTTAAAGCGGGCGTTAAACAGTAAAAAAAAAAGTTTAAAAATATTGTCGAAAATAATCTTGTGTAGTAGCTTTACAGAAGATTTTGTTTCACTCTGTTTTTAAAATATCAATAACTTTGAAAATACTAGTGTTATAGAAGATTTTTTTTTATTATTTTCATCGGAAAGTTTTACTCGTACTATATTATTGGCAGCATTGGCATCTGATTCATATTGTCTTCATGTGAGAGTTTTAGGGGTCCTGCAAAGTTGTGCTTGGAAAGTTAGGTTACATTTCTTTTTTAATGTTATGTTTGAAAGCAATTCCTGAAGAAGTAAAATGTTCTATACAAATGCCACATTATCTCGGAAACTAATTGATACGAAGGATTGAAATCCTTACCACACATTTGCACCTAAAAGGTTTTTATGTATGTGAATTAGTTAGTTTTTTAATTTTAAAAGTCATGATTTTTCAATTAACTTTTTTGAGCTTTATTTAAAAAAAATCATGTCTTTCCTCATAATGAATCAACAGTAACGATATTGCTGAATGTATCTTGAAAATTTTAGTTTTTGTTTTCTTAAATAGTTGCTGAGATAATGGGGCAAACTGACAAGATAGGTCTTTCGACTCCCCTTAAGTTTCATAGTCATTGAGTTAGCGTTAGTTTAGTATTGTCAGTTTGAGCTCATTAGTTGCTTTGGATTATTTGATTTGGCTTTGCGGCAACTCAAAAGAAACAATCGATCAACCACTTCTTGCAGTGTCATAGACAGAAGAAAGTTCGTAAACTTTATTTATAAGATCGTAAACAGTATCCCGAAACAGTAAGCCGGAATTTATAAACTAGTCTGTATAGTGTTGTTTCAGTTTCTGCCTAGATTGTTATCACATCTCTAATGCACTCTTTATTAAAACGTGCGTTTTTTAATCGAAAGCATGTTTAACTCAACTTAAAATGAAGGCACACGTGTAATGGCGGAGTCAATCTTGCACTAGCCTGCATTCACAACCTTTGTTATCTCAGGGAATGCGTGCCGTGTCCTTAAAGGCATATTTCTACCAATAGTTTTGAGAGTGTGATCTGCTGTTCTGTGGTGGGACTAAAAGATCTTTCTGCGGTGGAGGTATTACCTATAAATTGATTATTGGAAGATCACTTTTCTCTTTACTTCCGTTGTAGTAAAAACGTTCTGTATTGTTAGTACTTTAGAAAATGTTCACATATTAAAGATGTATAGAATAGTTATTTTTTCATGCCTTAGTAAATGTTTAATATCAGCTAGAATTTGCAACGGTTCAAGAATCGAACAAGTAATTTCCAATACATATAATCTCGTACCATTTTGTCATTAGATAATTAGATACTTCAGATATAAAAGTTTTTGTTCCTTCAAGAGTAAAAACCAAAAATGAACATAAAAGAATTAACTTTCCAAACACATAGAACAAGTGATTTTATTATATATTAAACCTTCTCTAGCACAAAATGAAATTGCGTTTTATTTATGGACGCTATTTAACTGCTGTAGTTTTCAGCGTCCCATTCTATGCTGGGCGAGAAAGACCGCTTAATTTTGCTCAGAGGCCTCTCTATCAGGCTTGAGATTCTTTTAGGTGCCGTAAATCTATGACACGGGACCCATGGCTTTACTTCCTTTCCGAAGGAAACCACGCTAAGAATTTTACGCCCGAAAAAATCCGTCCTCCGCCGGTTTGAACCCGCGACCTTGGGTTCTCTAGCTCACATGTACATACAATGTACAATGGTAATGTAATTCACCCAAAATTCTGATACCGAGATTTCACCGAAAATATAGGTTTTGAGAGTCCCTGAATAAAACAGAAAAACAAAAAAAACAAAAAAAACTAAACATAGGTCCGGGTGTATGTCTACTGTGTGTATACATGTATATGTGGGGGGGGGGGAGTAGCAAGTATGCAATGCGAAAATTTCCAATAAAAACCATCACAACTGAATTTAACATGAAACATTTTTCGAAATTTTCTAAAAAGTTTGATTAAAATAATGTGCGTTTAAGATGTTTTCACCAAAAATTAAATGTATATTTTGAATGCTCTGGGACTAGCCTCAGAAGACCTCTCCATTCTGGTCAACTTTTTGTAACTATTAAACTAAAAGAGACAAAACTTTATTACACAAAAATTTAGATCTCGTTAAAACATAGAACTCATTTCATACATTACTTCTATACATAAACATTTCTGAGATATTCTTCAATGTTAAAATACAAATACTTTCTCAAACAGGAAGTCGAACGTAGATAAAAGAATATTCTTCGTAAATATATTTTGTTTGCAGAACAGTTAGAGAGGGTCATGTGGATGGAACAGTTCAGATTTTTATTTTTACTACATAGTGTATAGAGAAAGTATTGCATTCGACCCAAAAATTCGATACCGAGATTTTACCACCAATACACTTTTTAGGGTATCCAAAATATAAAAAAGTATTTTTAGAATAAGGCCCGCGTGTGTGTGTTCATGTGTATGTGAACGCGATAACTGAAAACTGAAACGTCGGTAAAATACCAAACTTGGTATTTCAGTTCAGTGTCTTCCCGGAATTCAACACGAAGATTTTGAGAAAATCCCCCACCAGAATCTACTCTTTAATAGAAAAAATTCAAAAATTTTGATTTTCTCAAAAATGGTTCAAACGACTTTGATTAAACACTATATGTTAAAAATATTTACATGGCAAATAAAATGTAAATATGAATTTTTGGGAAGCTCCTCTTCATTTCAAATGAATTTTGCTGAATTGTATAAAACTGTAAGGGTCTTACAAAAACTTGCTAAGCAAAAAATGTAGATCTCGTTAAAACACACCATTTATGTCATACACATTTTTTCGTGGAGTTGACTATTTCTGAGATGTTCCTTGTTATAGGTTTTAGTATTTTAAAACTGAAACAAATAATAATAATAATAACAAAAATTTCAAAATACGTAAACTTCTCATACGGAATGTGTAAAGTCCAGGCTATACAATGAAACAGGTTTCAACCACATTGGAACCAGCTTTAAAGATTTAACTATCGATTTAGCTTAGTGTACTACTTTATTTCACTTCTACTTACAAGTAAGTAATAATGGCAATTCCTGCGACTGTTTATCTGGATTAGCATGAAATGCATAAAAGAATAATCTTTTTAGCGGATTTGTTACAGAAATGTAGAGAAAGTCATATGAGTAGAACACATCAGATATGTTTCCTTACATTCGCACACATTCTACATACAGAGTGCTTTTTAATAAACTCTCTCAATAACTCAAATCTTTTGATATACTCCTTTATATTAGGAGTATTAGTAATTGAGGACAGAACAACATTACATCAATATTTGCTTCATTTGCAGACTAACATTTTGCCTTATTAAGAGAAATATGCTTTCAGTTTGATTAATACCTCCATATAGACCGATTTCCGGGATCGCTAGGCGAATGCTGGAGAACATTCTTCATTCCCCCGTACTTCCGTTCCCTTCGTTTCATCTTCATTTCATCCCAGCCGCTATCTTTTGGGGTTGTAAGTGTCAACGAGTGCGGCAGAGGCGCAATTACATGGAGGTGCCTGTGCTCTGGAAATACAGATCTCAACGGCGGGATGGCGTTAATGTTTGTCCGCGGTCTCAGATGTTCTATCCAGGACTGAGCCTCGGGTTCCTAGCGCTCCGCGCGTCGAGATGAAGAACTGCTTGTAAACTGTTGCGGACCATTCACGACGGCTCTACCCCTGTCTGGTTGTCGGCCGCCTCTGAAATTGCACTCATCTCATCCTTCCTCTAGGGGTCTGACGTACAATAAGACCACGGCTACATGTGAAATACCCCCTCGTACCGTATTGTACCGTACGCCCACACGCCATACTCCTCCAAGCAGGCGCGGCACACACAAGCCATGCTCTTTATTTTCCCCGAAGGCGTAAAGCTCAGACAGTTAGTCTCGGAATGTTGTTTCGGAACTGAGGTTGAAAGCCCTCACTATTTATATCAGCAAATCACGTATCCATATGCAATGTTAATCCTTGAATGGCTTGATTATTATTATTTTCTAGTAGTCCATGATGACTTCACGTAATTGTAATTCTGGATGCTAATAAAAAAGTATACCCCGTACTCACACAAATAAAACAGCAATAAAATTAATTTTAAATAAAATATAAATGAGTTTAAATCAGAACCAAGAAAAATAAAACACATTAATATAAAAACGTAGAAGCAATACGATAGTCTATACCGACAGGCATTCTTCATTACGCGGCGCTCTTAAGGCCACGCAAAAGCATCAGATAGTAAATTGTGTGAGTGGTTTGTGAGAAATATGGTAGACGAAGAGAAAAACAATTAGCACGCCGAGGCGAATACACATTAGAATACTATTTATCAAAATACATGTGACTATACTCTAACATGCACTATAGTATATTATAAATGTCGTTTTATTAAATAAACAAATACATATTACCATAATTACCTCAAACAAATTATATTCAATATTATACACATATTTGTACAAAGATATATCATATTAAATGATCTGATATAAGTATATTCCAGTTTTTGTTCTGTTTTGAAGTTCTTGCTAAGTTTATCTTCCTTAAACATGTTCGTTATATTGAGGATGAAATTAATGCTAGAATGAGACAGGGATTTATACATTTGAAGTTACTTCTTATTCTTGTAAAGCCAAATTCTATTTGGAAGAAGAGGGTATAGACAGTAATTAGTTCACATACTATGGACATTAAAGGAACGAAGGTACTGGTAAGTTATATTATAGGCTTCTATGAATAACAAAAACATCAGCGGTTTTAAACATACTACCTTCTAATAACTAATAACTGCAAAACGTGAATGTAATGGACCAAGCGATTGTTGAAATAAGTTTCGGATTCAAAGGCTAAGGCAAAAGTTCAGAAATAAGCATACAGTACATTCACCCTAGTCGATATTCCCGTTTTACTTTTTAGTCCATTATGTACAGTATACAAAGTGGGTAGGGGATATTCAGTATTCCAATCAAGAATTCAATAGCAAGATTTTACCGGAAATACATTTTTAGAAAAAGATCCGCGCGCGCGTGTTTAAGTGTGTGTGTGTGTGTGTGTGAGTCTGTGATGCATGCATAACTCAAAGTCCAAAAAGCTATTAAACAGCAAACTTGGTACTTAAGTTCAGTGTTGTTCAAGGATGCGACTCGAAGATTTCCAGGAAAATTCCCCACTCCCAACTATCCTTTAAATAGAACATTTTTCGAAATTTTCATTTTCTCAAACAGGCTCTATTTTTATTAAAATACCAATGTTTTAAAATATTTTCAGAACAAACATACCTTGAATTCTTCACAAGTATATATTGAACTTTCTGGGAATAGTCTTTGAATACTTCTTCGCACTGGATGACTTCTGAATAACTAAACCGTAAAAGATATACAAAAACTTATTGTACAAATATTGTAGATCTGTTATAACAGGCAACATGTTATATACATTTTTATAGAGTACCGTTTCCGAGATATTCCTTTTAATTGGTTTCATTTTTATAACTACTTAAACTTTTCTCAAACGGCAAGCCATCTTTCGTTTCATTTTCTCTTGTAAATAGAACCGAATTTCAATTGTTTCATATGCCGACCAGATTTTAAAATATTTGACTGCCGCTTCAACATAGTGATTCTGTTATTTCCCTTCTACTTACAAGAAAGCATGTAATAAGGCAATATATCTTGATTAGCATGATGTAGATAAAAGAATAATCCTTTGTAATAATATTTTGTTTGCAGAGCAGGAGGAAAAAGCCATGAAAATAAAATACATCAGATTTTTAAATTATTACTATACAGAAAGTTAGTTATATAGATGCAATAGATTATACTTTAATGTGTATTCGCTTGCTGTTTTAGTTGTTTCTTCAAATAATATTTTTCGCACGCATAATTTACTAACAACTTGCCTCGGCAGTGGTTGCCTCACATTCGAGAGTTCCGAGTTTGAATCTGGCTTAGGGTGCGTTACCCGGACAAGGATTTTTTCGAGGTTTTACTTTATCCTGAGAAGACGGTTGTGGAGGAACTTGAAGCTCCAAGGTCCCGGAACCATTTGAACACAATTTCACTGATATCATTCATCGACCAATCTCAATGTCTGACTTAGTTGCCTAGGTAGTGTGGGGTCATTGGCCTTGTAGAAAGCATTCAAACTCAGTTTCGATAGAAAATTCGTTATAGCCAGGAGCGCCCATTCAAGGTTTCCGCTTCCAAACTGTGGGCCCAACCCGCCACATGTGCCACGCCTACTTGGAAAGCATAGGTATATCTCTTAAAGGGTAAAATAGAGTCCGCAAATAATGACGTAATGTTATCCATTACACTGTTCTGAATTACCAGTACAAATTGCTACACTTATAATCCTAATAGCCTGTATCTCCTTTTTCGGACCGGAACTACTAAGCTGTGCTTGTTAATGTTAACAAAAGTGTAGACATTTTATGTGTATTTATTCTGCAATTTATTTCTAGAATCTAAAAGTCCTAAACTATTACTCAACATGGTTTGTACACAAGGCACAGAAAGAAACTGGCCTGTCTTGTTCCGTACACCGCATTCCTTACCGTTTGTAGGGTACTTTATTACGTCATGTTTTTATTTTACTGGCTGATACTGTCACCCTGCAGGTGAGAGTTCTATATCGAACCAATAGAGCATACCTATGCTGGGTTTGTCAGCTCATTCGCTCCCTCAACTGAAAGTGAGATTAGGTAACGTGGACTACAACAGTAGGCTACAACCCCTCCTCCTTCCGCAATTAGAGTGACGGAGGGGCCAGCGGATATCAGAAGACACGCCCTATAAATTCCCTACAAACAATCAGAAATTCGATGTCTAATACTGTTTGTGCTCTGTGTACTATTGAGAGAATGTTTACCTAAAACGCTTGCTACAAAACGACACGTCCTTGGATCAAACTCATATCTGAACTAATCCTCTGATATCTTTGACTTTGTCAAAAGTCCTTCCACTAACAATCTCCGACAGTTACCTCAACTGATGAAATCACGTGGTACCAAATGAGACCAAAGTGGTGGACGCATAATTCAGCCAAATGAACAACTAATAAATTGTCAAGTATTTGCCCTGTGACCTTGTTTTGTCATTAATAACTTTCTTATGTTTCCTCGTTTAAAGAAGCTCTATAGTGGAAATCTGGGATAGAGTAAAGAAGTACAAGTAGACTTTTATTACAGATGACATTATTCTATCACAAAAGGACTCGAAAATCCTTGTCGAGCTTTTTACAAGAGCATTAGTAATTGTTTGAAACTGTGCACTCAAACAACAACAAAGTACTTGAAAATGATTATTATTAACTCGATACTTGCTTTTCAAAAAGACTCCTCTTTCATAGTAAAAATTCGAACATGTTTCATTCACATGACTTTCTCTACCTATTCTGTAAAAACCATTCTTCATTGTAAAAATTCGAATATGTTTCACTCACATGAGTTTCTCTACCTATTCTGTAGCAAACTATTCTTATAAGAGTTTATTTTTCTATCTACTTCATGTTAATCAAGATAAACAATAGTAGAAATGGTCTTACTGCTTAATTTATTAAAAGTAGAAGGAAAATAAGCGAACAGGCTACGCTAAAGCTGTTGTTAAATATTTTAAAGAACCGGTTGCTCTGCTTTTCATGGCCAGGAGTAAAACTACATGAAATGGAATGATACATTTTCATTTAAGAAAAGCATAAGTAATTTAAAATTGAAACGGATATGAAGGAATATCTCATAAATGGTTAACTCCACCAAAATAAAGAAAATAATAATAACAATAAAAATATTCTGATGTGTTCCATTCACATGACTTTTTCTACTTATTGTGCATCAAGCGTCTTGCAAAACTAAATTATTTTTCTATCTGCTTCATGGTAATCGAGATAACCATTAGCAGAATACCTTAAGGAAACTAAGGGAACACACTTGACTAAAGCAGTAGCCAAATATTTTAAAAGCTATCGGTATGGATTCTCACTGAATTTTTCGTTCTATTTGATGACCAGGAATAAAAAGAAATAAACACGGATGACTTCTGCTTGAGAAAAGTGTAAGTACGTTAAATTTAGACCAATAACAAGGGATATCTCAGAAACTATTAGCTTCACAACAAAAGTGCGTAGGACATCAATTGAGTGTTTTGACAAGATCTGCATTTTTGTATGGTAAGCTTTTGTCTATCTCTTACCGTTTACCAGTTATTTGAAGCTCATCTAAAACGCAGAGGACGTCAGAGGCTATTTCCAACAAATTAAAGATATACGTTTTATTTGCCATAAAAATACCTTTGATACATGGCATTTTAATCAAAATCGTTAGGGTAATTTTTGAAAAATTGAAAAGTCCGAAAAATCTTCAATGTAAAGGGAAGTTTGGAACGCGGGGTTTTCCCTAACAATCTTTGCGTCGCATCCTTTGAAGATTATAAACTTTAAATACTAACTTTGGTACCTAAGTGGCTTCTCATTTTTGAGTTTGCTCTCCACAGACATACACACGGAATTTTTCTACAAATGCTTTTCTTGCACTCAAAGAACCTCAAAACATATTATTCCGGTGAAATCTTGATATCGAAGTTTTGGAAGGGCAATACTTGTACATAAACAGTGTGTTTTAACGCGGTTTACAGTTTTATGTAGTAAGATTTGGTATCTTACGGTTTACCAGTTCTCAAAAAGTTCTCCAGAATGATCGGATTCCCAAAAAATTCAAGATATTTAATATACGACATTTTAATCAACATTGTTAAAAGTATTTTTAAGAAGAGTATAATTTTCAGAAATTTTTCCATGTAAAGGGTAATTTTGGGTGGGGAGATTTTCTTGAAATTCATCATGTCGCATTCTTGGGAGATACTCAACGTAAGTACCAAGTTTGGTATTTAACGGACTTTTCGTTTTTGAACTATGCTGACCGAAGACACCCACACACACATACACAGAAGAGCCTTTTCTGTTTTTTTTATTCAGGGAGTCTCAAAAACATGTATTTCAGGTGAAATCTCGTCATAGAATTTTTGGGTAGAATAGAATACCTTCTCTACCTACTATGTACGAACATAGTATTCGGTGGCGAAATTTAAAAAAAAAATCTAATGTGTTCCATAAAAAAGCTTTTCATACAAAGGATCATTCTTTTATCTACGTCATGAAATCAAGATAAATATTGCCAGAATTGGTCTTGTTACTTGCTTCATTGTAAGTAGATGGGAAATAAGGGAATAGACTATGCTAAAGCGATAGTCAGATCTTTTAAAAGCAGGTCGCTAAGTTTAATAATTGAAATTCGGATCTCTCTGCTTGCTAGGAATAAACAAAAGAGATGAAAACAAAGATGTATGCAGTTTGAATAAAACTGAAACCAACACCTTATTAGCTGGTTGATCTTATAATTCTAATTATGCATTGTTAGGAGGATTACGTGCAATAGACCAAACTATTTCTTATGAGGTAAGATTGGCACTAGCTTTATTATCTTTTATTTTTTTAATTGGAAGATATTCACAGTAATATCTTGAAAATAGTTAACTATTAAAAAATATTATATGACACAAACTGTTTTAACTAGATCGACGTTTTTGTGCAATAATTTTGATTTATCTCTTACGGTTTACCAGTTATATGAACGTTATACAAAAGTCATCCGGAATGAAGAAGTCTCCAGAAGCTACCCAGAAAATTCAAGATATACTTTTCGTTTGTCTTTAAAGTATTTTAAATATGAAATTTTAATAAAATTTGCTTGAAACTACTTTTTTAATTTTTTTTTTTTTTTAGAAAGTCAAACATTCGAAAAATTTTCCATGTTAAAATCTTCGTTTCGCATAATCAGAAGATACTTAACTTAAAAACCAAGTAAGATATTTGTGTTTGAGCTATGGAGCCCCTCCCACACACACACACACACCCATACACACACACACAAACACACATGGATATGTTTCTAAAAAGTTCTGTTTTGATTCAGGGGGTCTGAAAACATGTATTTCTGGGGAAATCTCGTTACGAAAATTTTGGGTGGAATGCAATATCTTCTCTATTACTATGTAAATTGAATATACGGGCTGGGGAAAGTAAAAATGAGTATGTGATGTTATACAAATAAGCTGCCTTTAATGTATAAAATTAGATAAATGTTAAATTAGCATTGCAAAAATCGTAGCTATTTAAAATTAGCTAATACAATACATTTTCAACAAAATGGTAATAATTTTAATGTTATTAAATACACAGTTTATTATATAGGTTTAGTGGTAATATAACTTATTAACGCAATGATTGATAAATTCTTTTAAGATCATAAAATGTTAAGCCTACTACGGGAGTATTTGAAGAAAATAATTTTATTTATAAGATTCATACACGGAGTTTCATTATTGTAAATTACTATCTGCCGTGACATAAAACCATATTTAGCAAATACGGAGAAACATGACATTAAAACAGTTGTAAGACTGCTCAAGAAAACAGTACAGAAGGCAGAGATGTGGCTAGGTAGAGATTCATTTCACGGAAGGAAAATATTCACATCAAAGATGTGAAACATACCAAAATATGCATGTAAATGATTTAATAACATATTATGGTGCACTAAGGCATGACCGTTTTTAATGCTGCCTGAGGCACTGATTATTTTTGTCGTACATTTGCAGTTTACCTCTAGGCAACCGAATATTATTTTAGTTTTCCTCTTCTCTTTCTGGTATCGGCTGTGCCTTTTTGTAAGATATTTAGGAGAGAGGGGGGACTTTTAGTGTATAGAGAAGGTATTGTATTCCACCCAACAATTCAAGATCGAGATTTCACCAGAAATATATCTTTGGGACCCCCTGAATCCAAAAAAATAGCGTTTTTGGAAATAGGTCTGTGTGTGTGTCTGTGTGTCTATGGATAGCATAGCTCAAACTCAAAAAGACCGTTAAATACCAAACTTGGTATATAAGTATATGTAGATTTTCAAGAAAATCCCCCCACCCCAAACTACCCTTTACTTGGAAAAAGTTTCGAAAATTTTGATTTTCTCAAAAATGGCTCTAACGATTTGATTAAAATGTCTTTAAGATATTTACATGCCAAATGAAATGTATATCTTGAATTTTCTGGGAATAGCCTCTAAGACCTCTTTATTCTGGATGATTTTTATTGAATTTTGTATAACTGGTAAATCGTAAGAGATAGACAAAAACTTACTACATAAAACATGTAGATCACGATAAAACACACAAATTATGCTATATGCATTTTTTTTGGAGATCATCGTTTTTGAGACATTCCTTATTATTGGTTTCAGCTTTAAAAAATGTATACTTTTCTAATACAGAAATTTGTCAACTTCTGTCCACTCAAACAAAGGAACTTCAGTCACATAGCAACCAGCTTTTGACTACCCCTTTACTCCCTTATTCACTTCTACTTACAAGGAAGCAATGCTCATTTGAAATAATTGGCGGCAACATTTTTTGAAGCGGGTATTGCAAAGCTTGTGCACAGGTACGATAAATGTCTCAATCTTTTCGGTGATTACGTTGAAAAGTAACCATAAGTGTACCAAACTTTTAGTAATAAAATAATTGTTTTCTATGAACTTATCTTTTATTAATAGCCAATCGGAGGTTGAAAGAAAAAACGTATATCATAGAGCGTCTTCTATCCCTACTTATTCTCCTCGTGTGGAGGACTTAAATCCCAGCACTTACAAGAAAGTGGCGAGGATCACAACATACCTGCTGAGAAGCAGACAGAGGCCATTCTGTTGTCTGAGTGATGAACACAATATGAAATCACAATGAAATATATAAAAGGAAACGTGATTATGGAGCAAATAGTGGAATGAATGGCAGGGGAAATCGGAGAATCCACCACAAATCCTACACGCGTTTCCTTACGATCGACCCGTGAGATCACTCTGTTACGGCACTGCCCTATCAAAAAAATCTGATGTGTTCCATTCACATGACTTTCTCTATAGCTCTACAACAACTTGTTAAAAAAAATTATGCTTGTACTTGCTTCCTTGTAAGTAGAAGCGAAATAAGGGCGTACCATAGGTTAAAATGATAGTCGAAAGCTGGTTGCTATGTGCCTGAGGCTCCTTTGTTTGTATGGGCAGGAGTTGACAAATTCTTGTGTGAGAAAAGCATAAGCTTTTTAAAGGTGAAATCAAAAACAAGGATTAACTTAAACACGATCAACTCTACGAGAAAAATGTATAGAACATAAAGTGTGTGTTTTAACGTGCTCTACATCTTTGGTATGGTAAGTTTTTGTGTATCTCTTACGGTTTAGCAGCTATGCAAAATTCCGTAAAACTCATCCAGAATAAAGTACTCTTCAGAGGCTATTCCCAGAAAATTCAAGATATACATTTTATTTGTCAGGTAAATATTTTTAATATACGACATTTTAATCAAAATCGTTAGAGCCATTTTATATAAAGTCAAAATTTTCTAAAAAAGTTCCATGTAAGGGTAGTTTGGGGTGGGGGGATTTTTCTCTAAAGCTTCGTGTCGCATCCCTGGAAGATACTAAACTTAAATACCAAGTTTGGTACTTTACTGACTTTTCGTTTTTGAGTTATCGTGTTCACAGACACACGAACCTTTTTCTGAAAATGCTTTTTTTTTGGAAACAGGGGATCCTAAAACATATATTTCCAGTGAAATCCTGGTATCGAATTTTTGGGTGGAGTGCAATACCTTCTCTATACACTATGTACATAGAGCGTATAGAGAAAGTAAAAATACACTTAAAATACTACTGTTTCACAGCAATTGTTACGAGGATTGGCTGATAAGTCCCGGGCCTCACACAGATATGGCGCCACTAGGCCAGTTAGACATTAGCATCGTAAAGTTTAACTCTAGACTAGCTTGTATCCATAGTTACAGGTCAATAGCTTGTTTAGTTTTCGAATGACTGTATTTTAAACAAGACAACTTTAAAGTTTTCACGAAAATGGAGGATTTGGAAAACGAACAGTGATTAAATATTTCTATTTGAAAGGCTTAACGCCTAAAGAAATCAAGGATGAAATGGAGGGACATTGAAAGACCCTGCCCCTTCATATTCAATAATTAAAGGTGGGTTGCAGAGTTTAAAATGGGACGTACGAGCTTTAATGTTAAGCCTCGCTCATCCAATTCATCCTTTAGTACTGGAAGACCGCAGATTAAAGTTGTTTGAGATAGCAGAGGCTGTAAACGCATCAAAAGAGCCTGCAGGTAATGTTTTAAGTAATGTTTTTGGCTTTCACAAGGTCTGTGCAAGATGGGGGCCGCGTTTCTTGACACCTCATCAAAAGTTGCCAATAAAAACTGTTTCTGTTAAGAATGTGGAGCTCTACAGTGAAAATCCAAGTGAATTTTTGAGACGGCTTATTACGATGGATGAAAATTGGTTACATAACTACACCCCAGAAAGAAAATCACAGTTAAAACAGTGGATTGTTCCAGGTGAACCAACTCCAAAAAAGGCAAAGTCAATTTTGTCAGCTAACAATGTTATGGCGAGTGTTTTCTGGGATGCACAGGAAATTATTTTGATTGATTACTTGAAAAGGGTAAAAGTTTCAGTGGTGACTACTATGCAAGCTTACTGCAACGTTTAAGTGATGAGGTGAAAAGAAAAAGACCTCATTTGGAAAAAAAAAAATCATCGCGACAATGCTCCGGCCCATCGTTCAATCATTGCAATGGGAAAATGTGCAAATTAACGTTGAAATTGCTTGAACATTTGCCAGATCTAGCTTCCACTGACTACCACCTGTTCCCAAATCTCAACAAAAGTCTTGGAGGACTAAGATTTCACAGCAACTAGGAGGTCATTGATGGGGTCAACAGCTATTTTAGGACTTTGATAAATCGCGCTACAGAGATGGTTTAATTAAATTTGAACACCAAGATTATGGTCAGAAATAAAGCAAAAAAAAAAGTTTTAAATATTGTTTTCATTGAGAGGCCCGGGACTTATCAGCCGACCCTAGTACTATAACTAAACAATTTGAGCTTATTTACACTGCGTTATATTCATCTTACTTTGTGCTAAATGATTGCATAACGCATAGCATGCATTCAAATAAAGAAGAGGTTTATACATAATTAATGAAGTATTATGACATTGATAAAACTAACCTTACAAATCCTTGTGGTTCTTCCAGGAGATGTGTGAAATGACTCCGCTGGTAATAAACATGGCAAATGCCTAAAGACATCATCCACCAGAACCAAGCTATGACCTCTATATATCTCATATTACTGGTCTCTGTTGGATATATAAACATATACGTTAGATAATATTCTATAATACATAAATTACAGAACAGAAAATATCAACCAATGCATATTAAAATAAAGAAAAATCCTAGAGCATAAAGACGCAAATAAATTATAAGACTACAGGAGAATCGTAAAAGGCTGGAAAATACATCCATTACTTTCCCTATCAATGTAAAATGTGCAATCCTTCCACTCCAAACTGACCTTTATATGTATATCTTGAATTTCTGGGCATAACCTCTGCAGACCTCTTCATTCTAGCTTACTTTAGTATAATTGGTAAGCCGTAAGAGATATACAAAAACTTATTACACAGAAATGTAGCTCCGTTAGAACACACAATTTTGTCATTAACGTTTTATGTAGAATCAACCTATTCTGAGATATTCCTTGTTATTTGCTTCAATTTTAAAATACTTAAACTTTTTACAAACGAGAGTAGTAATTCGTTTCACATCTCTTTTATTGTACTTCTAGACATGCAAGAAGAACCGAATCAATTGTATTACATAGCCACCAGGTTTTAAAAGATTTGAATATCGCTTTAGTCTTATTTCTCTTCTACCTATAAGGAAGAAAGTAATAAGACCACTTTTGCTAATGTTTATTTCGATTAGAATGACGTAGACAGAAAAATATTATTTTATAAAAATCGGTTGTTTATAGAATAGCTACAGAATGTGGACAAAACATATTCGATTTCTTTAACCAAGTTCCGTTGTACAATAAAGCACTTACTATTAAATATTTCACAGAATGACACTCAATATTCTTTAGCCAGTGAGAGATCGCGTATGGTAACTAGGTGGCAAATAAGAGCCTTACTATATATTGTATTGTCGCTATCCTAGACAAAATAACTAGGGAATCGTTAAAGAAAAGAAAGCGAAAACGAGTTTCTTTAAATGCTCAGGGAGAAAGATTCCAGGAAACTGCAAAGAAACACTGGCAAAAGCTTCACAATTTATTGGTTTTATATCTTTTAACGAGCAACATTAAAGATATAACTGATTTTACTTTTAATGCATTTTGCTTAGAATAAGTTTTACATTCGTTTCATTTGCAAGTTACAGGCCTTGAATTAACAGTTTAAAACATAATTTTGTGATCAAAGAAACGCCTGATAGTCCCGACTAGAATTTTTCCCAAGCCGAAAACAAACCTACTTTTGCCTTCCGTTGGCGGCTACGCAGTGAAACTTCGCTGTGCTACTAAAGACCATCTGTCCCTCCGAGAATCTCCAGCTAGACTGAATCACTCTCTCCCACGAAGGCCCAACAAAGAGCGGAGGAATGAGTAATTCGAACATTTCCCACCAGGTCCCAGCTGAATCTTATGTACGTCAGTATATATACTCTGAAGATGGTAGGAGGTGTTATTGGTCAGTGACGTCAGTGGAATAACCATATCTGGCTCACAACTTGTAGAAGGAGGTAGACAAACAGTTCAAAATATATATATACATACATACATAGCTATGCAACTTTGATAGTATTTCATCGTAATGAACTTGTTTTAATATATAAGAAGTCATGTGAAATCCCGCACGCCATGATGCGATAACTCAAACATTGGACTGGCAAACATGGCTGTCGCTAAAATAGGTAGGTTCATAATAACTAAACTTGTCCCGCTATTACTTTCATGTTACTGTCATAATATGCAATTAAATTATGAATTAGAACAAGTTGAGTGTAGCTGCCCGCCGCGGCTTCGCACGGGTGGTGTATCTAAAAAAAAACAAAAAAAAGCTCAGACACAATCTTCCGCTTACAGCACGAATATGCAATGAAGTAAAATTACAATTACATAATTTGACAATACTTTATTGTAATGCCTTGTAATGTACAATTTTCTTTCTGAAGAGAAAACAAATAGCGCCGATGGTTTGCCGACTCTCGAGCCTGCAAAGTACAATTACACATGCGAAAAACACAACAATTCAAGGTATATTCCACACGCTTCTAACGATTGACCTTGGGATTTATTGTCATTGCGAATGCAAGGCGCGCCGTAAACCACACGCTTAAATTCAAAAGGAAAGTCGGTTGACATTAGTGGTATTCTTGGAATAAGTATATTCTCGCCTTTGAGCTTTCCTATGTTATAGTAGCTTAAATAAACATTTTCAAAATTGTTTTAACAGTGAGTTTTGTTCCGGTGCATAATTTTGACTGATTAAGATTGCGTAGCATAATTATCACTGAGTCAACCTTGAGCTGAAAATTGTGTGGCAATATTCCTGGCAAATCCAATGAATTTAGGAATTCAGGACTTCCTTTGGATTGGTAATGGAATCGATCGACTTAAATGAATGCATTTGTCCATCAATTTTAACCTGAATTGTTATATTCAAATAATCTACATTCTTATTAATGGATGCTAAAATGGCTCGCTCGCTCAACCAAGTATAGTTTTTGTAATTTGCACAAATATTTGGAAACACTTTCCATATTAGTTCTTCCTTTGACGTTGTGAAGTGACAAAAACGTGATAGAAACGAAATGAGGCCAGTACAAGTGTCAACAGAAATTTACCATTGCAAATGTCTAATAATGCCTTTGCATCTGAAAAGTGCAATGAAGCGCTACGATCTGCGCAATGAGGCATATATAGTTGGTATTGCGAAAAGGACGAACTCAGCGCACCCATAAGGTATTGTGGAAAGGATGATATGCGGTTAACAGCGTGGGTAAGCAAGGATGTCATTGGCATAACAGTAATGGCAGCCGTTTCATAGTGTGGCGGATAAACGCTGGCATAGGTAATGAATTACATTAAGAAAACAGTCTCAATAACATTCATGCTTCTTCCGAATCTGTTCCTTTCGTTTACTTCTAATGTTTTCCACCTCTTTCTCTGTGTCCTCCTATGTCAAAACAGCCGTTTTTAAGGCTAACAATGACATAACTAAAGAGCAAGTAGATCTGGTAGGGCAATTGATAAGTTTTTATTTGATGATAGTTTTGTGTAATTTCTCCATTTAACCCAAAATATTAAAATATTACTTGATCAAATGTATTAAGAGCTCCACAATTGCAATGTAATGGTGACGCGGGTAACTTCATGCTCTTTAGCTAGCTTATATACCACATAACGTCAATAGGACGTTAAACCTAAAACGGGTCCCGTCATTTTCAGATTCCAAGAAGGGTTAATAGTTATGTGCATAGTTTATAACCTATTCATTTTAAAGAATTACAACAAAAATATACGTATTTCTTTATTTAAACGATGTGACTAAGGGAACCATAGTTAATACATAAGAAATATATTTGATTGTCACATTCATCTTGCGCCATTGTCTTCATAACCGGGTGCATTCCTTTAGCATTGAAGAAGAAAAATAAAGCAGTAAGTACTACGCCATCTGGTGGTAAATAAATAAGTACGTATTTTAGGTGTTCGTCACCAGAAAAGAAATATATTTGATTTTCACAGTTATCTTGCGTCATTATATCCATAACTGGGTGCATTCCCTTAGCACTGAATGGGGAAGAAAAATAAAGCAATAGGTATTACCGCCATTTGGTGGCAAACAAATAAGTACGTATTTTAGGTGTTCGTCGACGAGCAAGTAGATCTGGTTGGACAATTGACAAGCTTTTATTTGATGATGGCTTTATGTATTAAACTTCTCCATTTAACCCAGAATATTACTTGATCAAATGTATTAAGCGCAGCGCAATTGTAGTGTGATGGTGACGCGGATACCTTCATGTTCTTTAGCTAGCTCATGTACCACATAACGTCAAATAACCAACATCTGCAATAGTAAGTTAGACCTAAAGCGGATCCCGTTATTTCTCCGCCATTTTCAGATTCCAAGAAGCGTTAATGGTTATGCGTTTTAAAGGGTTACAACAAAAATATACTTGTTTCTTTATTTAAACAAGTGACTAAGGGAACGATACTTAATACATAAGAAATATATTTGATTTTCATAGCTATCTTGCGTCATTGTCTCCATAACTGGGTGCATTCCCTTAGTATTGAAGAAGAAAAATAGAGCAGGAGGTACTACGGCCATCTAGTGGCAAATAATAAGTACGTATTTTAGGCGTTCGTCGCCAGGAAAGCTCCTTTATTTTAAACGATAGGATTACGGAAAGGACAGTTAATACATAAAAATGTATTTGAGCTTCACTGCTGCGATAAACTGTTGCGTTACCTTAACATAGGATGGGGAGAGAAAATACCACTATGTCCATCTAGTGACAAATAAATAAGTATTTACTCTAGTTGTTAATCGCCTGGAAAGCTTCTTTGCTGCTTTATTTTAAACAACAGGAGTAAGGAAAGGACAGTTAATGTATAAAAATGTATTTGAATTTCACTGCTGCGTTGCGTCATTGTGTCGATAAACTGCTGCATTACCTTAACATTGAATGGGGAGGGGAAAATATAGCAGTACTACAACCATTTAGCAACAAATAACCGTGATACTACTGCCATCTGGTGCCTATTAACCGAAATGCGTTCGCTTGGCAGGTTGTTATTCGTTTAATGAGATTTTAAATACTTTCCCGTACTATTTTTAATCACTTACTTTCCCAATAACCTTGTCGAGACAATAACGAACACAACAAAAAAAGAAGTGTTCAATTTGATGCAGTCGTTCGGAAGTGATACGCGTACATACATTTCAGTGAGTTATTTTTATATAGGTAGGTAGGTAAAATAAAATTGCATGAAAAATAATTTGTGTCTCGTTTTATTTTCATTGAACTTCAGTTTCAAAATAATGATCATTAAAAGAAGTATTCATTATCTCAATGAAATTGTGAGAACAGCTGTAATTTAATTGCTTACCAAATTCTTCAATGTATTTTTGGTGTTTGTCTATGCATTGCAGAACGTATTTAGAACCTCGACCCAGACTTCTGCTGGTAGTCGACTTAGGAAACCTGTAGCGTTTCTGGGGCTAAATATTTCTTATGAAACCAAACAGTGAAACGAAAGCTTCGTAGCTCGGGTAGGAATGTAGGATGGTTAACGAAATCTTACAGGGTTGCCAGGTTGCTAGGCGGGAAGCAACTATTTCCGGGTCAGAAGCAATAAAATGTGTAATGCTAACATAGAAATTACTAAAGCTTACACATACGAAAATCAATTTATTAACACACACACACATACGCACGCTAACGTAGTCCTAACAAAGCGCAATATCGTTTTGCTCGTATGCTTTGGTGAAACCACTGGAAATTATTAAAATTAAAGTGCAGGAAAATAATTTTATTTACACACATAACCATGTTACTTTGCTCGCATGGTTCATCGAAACCAGTGAAAATTATTAATCCCTAAGTACAAATAACTCAGTTTATTTACTTATACGTATACTAACCTACACCTAAAATAGCGTATGCTCACTTCTCTCTGATTATAAAATATTTTATTGGCTAGTGATCAGTTGTATTCAATAGTTCTTAGTCACGAACTTTTGCAATGTGAACGCCAGCGGGATTTTGAACGCTATCAATTCGATAGCTAGTGAAGCAATTTAAATGTAAGAAATAAATGCAAATTAAGTACCTATGGTATATTTCAATAAAAATCGCGTGTTTTATTGCAACTTAAAGACCAAAAATAGACTAGAAAATTCTTAAAGTTTAGTAATAGGATACGACAAAGAGTAAACTTAAGAAGTAATACCAATATACATTTAATGACTGTTTAACTGGAGTATTCAAAGTACAAAAAATGTTTGTTTGTTTTTTGTTTTTTTTTACTATTGTTTCATTTATATAGTCCTCTTTAACATCTAAGGTCATACCGGGGGCTTTGCATTAGAAACAACTCGTTGTCTATAGATTCTTTACGTTGGGTTTAAATCGATTTATTTTGCTCAAACACACACATTCACTCTCACATAATACTTCCAGACTCTATGGGGGATAGGGAATAATTCGGCAAAGAAAAATTCCCCGCCCCAGAAGGGAATCGACCCCAGTACCTCAGGGTGAGAAGTCAGCTCGCTGACCACTCGATCAAGGGGGCAGTCAAGAAATGTTTCTTGAAGGACCAAAGTGCTGTTCTGGCTAACACCATATTGGCAGTTGTTTTCTTTCAGGTATACTCTAATGTTGATCGGCCTTCCGCAACACCAGTTACAATCTTCTCTGAAACCAGCAACGTGTTTTCTCCTATCACATTATATAACTAAATGAATGCCAGAAACAGTACTCTATGCTTGTATGGATAACCGGTGAAATGCCATGAGAAGGATCCAATAAAATTAATTCTATGCTACGATCATAATTTAAATGATTGTGAAAATTGTGTAGATAGAAAGCTGAGGCAGTCGGTGGAAAGGAGCTGAATACACTGCCCCTCCATGTATATCCATATGTGTGCATAATTCAAAAACGAAAACTCGATTAAACACAAAAATTGATATATAAGTTCAGTATTTTCCCAGGCTGCGACAGAAAGATTTTCAAGAAAATCCTTCCACCAAAAACTACCTTTTATATGATACTTTTTCGAAAATGTTGATTGAAATAAGATGTTTTATGGCACAGGAGATGTATATCTTGAAATTTCTGGGAATAGCCTCTGAAGGCCTCTTCATTCTGGATGACTTTTGTATAACTGAATTGGCCCCTATAAGTTAAAGTTGGTCGTAATGATGATGGAGTGCGCTGGATTGCTATTACTTTCTCTACACGTACTATGTACATAGTGTATATAGAAGGTATTGTATTCCACCCAAAAATTCAATACCGAGATTTCACCAGAAATACATGTTTTGGGTCCCCTGAATCCAGAAAAAGCGTGTGTGCATATGTGTGTGTGTGTGTGTGTGTGTGTGTGTGTGTGTCTGTGACTGTGAACAGCACAGCTCAAAAACGAAAAGACCTTAAAATCCAAACTTGGTATTTAAGTATGGTATCTTCCAAAGATGAGACACGGAGATTTTTAAGAATATCTCCCCACCCCCAACTACCCTTTACATGAAAACAAATTCTAAATTTTTTATTTTCTCAAAAATGGCTATAACGATTTTGATTAAAATCCCTTATATTTAAGATATTTACATGACAAATAATATATATACATATATATTGTATTTTCTGGGAATAGCCTCTGAAGACATGTTTATTCTGGGCGAATTTTTTGAAATCTTGCATAACTAGTAAACCGTAAGACATAGTCAAAAATATTACACAAAAAATGTAGATCACGGTAAAACACACAATTTGTTTATATATATTTTTTTCGAGGAGTTGGCCGTTTTAGAGATATTTCTTGTTATTTATTTCAGCATAAAAATCCTTAAAACCTTTCTCATGCGGAAACCTGTAAACTCCTGGTCACGTAAAGAAACGGATTTTTTTTTTAATTAAATACCTACAGTTCCGGAGACTTGTCAGGACTCCATCGCTGTATTCCTTTTTGCTCTGTTTTTCTAGTTTCCTATGTTTCCTTAATTAACATACTAATGTTTAACGTTTTCCTCTTACATATACATTCACAGCCATATACACATTTTACAGACACAGAAACACCCATGCCCAAGGTGGGACTCGAACCCACGATCCCGTGCGCCGCGAAGCACCAAAGCGAGGCACTTTAGCGAGCGCGGCCACGGAGACCGGCATTTCAATCTCATAGCAACCATATTTTAAAGCATTCCCTTATAACAGACCGCTTCAGCTAATGTTTGAACATGAAATATAAGAATAAGCTAATTAACAATAATTTGTTACAGAGATGTAGAGAAAGTCATGCGAATAGAGGACATCAGATTCTTTTAAGCTGTCGGAACGGTTATATGGTAGCTGCTAATTTGGATTAGTTGGGTAGCCCCATCATTGATGTGTTATAATTAAAATGGGCTACAATAGTAATGTATGTTTTCCGAACTATTTCTTTCCCAGCTAGTCAATCAGTAGAGTTCATAAGTTTTTCTCTCAATGATGTTAAAGTTGCGAAGAAAAGGTTGAAATAAGTTTATTGCTTTCTTTACTATAACTATGTACATAGTGTACAGAGAAGGTAATGAATTCCATCCAAAAATTCGACGTAAATATTTCGCCATGTATGTATGTATGTATGTATGTATGTATGTATGTATGTATGTATGTATGTATGTATGTATGTATGTATGTATGTATGTATGTATGTATGTATGTATGTATGTATGTATGTATGTATGTATGTATGTATGTATGTATGTATGTATGTATGTATGTATGTATGTATGTATGTATGTATGTATGTATGTATGTATGTATGTATGTATGTATGTATGTATGTATGTATGTATGTATGTATGTATGTATGTATGTATGTATGTATGTATGTATGTATGTATGTATGTATGTATGTATGTATGTATGTATGTATGTATGTATGTATGTATGTATGTATGTATGTATGTATGTATGTATGTATGTATGTATGTATGTATGTATGTATGTATGTATGTATGTATGTATGTATGTATGTATGTATGTATGTATGTATGTATGTATGTATGTATGTATGTATGTATGTATGTATGTATGTATGTATGTATGTATGTATGTATGTATGTATGTATGTATGTATGTATGTATGTATGTATGTATGTATGTATGTATGTATGTATGTATGTATGTATGTATGTATGTATGTATGTATGTATGTATGTATGTATGTATGTATGTATGTATGTATGTATGTATGTATGTATGTATGTATGTATGTATGTATGTATGTATGTATGTATGTATGTATGTATGTATGTATGTATGTATGTATGTATGTATGTATGTATGTATGTATGTATGTATGTATGTATGTATGTATGTATGTATGTATGTATGTATGTATGTATGTATGTATGTATGTATGTATGTATGTATGTATGTATGTATGTATGTATGTATGTATGTATGTATGTATGTATGTATGTATGTATGTATGTATGTATGTATGTATGTATGTATGTATGTATGTATGTATGTATGTATGTATGTATGTATGTATGTATGTATGTATGTATGTATGTATGTATGTATGTATGTATGTATGTATGTATGTATGTATGTATGTATGTATGTATGTATGTATGTATGTATGTATGTATGTATGTATGTATGTATGTATGTATGTATGTATGTATGTATGTATGTATGTATGTATGTATGTATGTATGTATGTATGTATGTATGTATGTATGTATGTATGTATGTATGTATGTATGTATGTATGTATGTATGTATGTATGTATGTATGTATGTATGTATGTATGTATGTATGTATGTATGTATGTATGTATGTATGTATGTATGTATGTATGTATGTATGTATGTATGTATGTATGTATGTATGTATGTATGTATGTATGTATGTATGTATGTATGTATGTATGTATGTATGTATGTATGTATGTATGTATGTACGGACGGACGGACGGATGGATGGATGGATGGATGTTTTGTGGCCACTTGAGTAAAAATAATCTGATGTGTTCCATTCACATGCCTTTCTCTACATCTCTGCAACAAATTGTAGTAAAAAAGCGTATGCTTCTATTTACTTCATGCTAATTAGCAGAAACAGTCTTATTACTTGCTTCCTTGTAAGTAGGAGCGAAACGAGGGAGTTAAAATAATAGCCAAAAGCTGGTTACTATATAACTGAAGTTCCTTTGTTTGTATGAACAGGAGTTTAGAAATTCCTGTATGAGAAATGTATAAGTTTTTTAAAGCTAAAAAGAAAAACCAGAATATCCTAAAAATGATCCACTCCACGAAAAAAATGTATATGACATAAATTGTGTGTTCTATCATGAACTAAATTTTCTGTGTAGTTAGTTTTTCCCCATTTCATACGGTTTAGCAATTATGCACAATTCCATAAAATTCATCCAGATTAAAAAAAATGGAATCTATGAGTATAAAAATAACTAAAAGTATATAACTTAGAACCAATGTTTTTCTTCATTCTTAAAATTTGAATTTTGGGCAAAAAATTCTTTTTTAGGGAGGAAGGGTCTTTGTTTATTTCTACTCAATTCACCCCTCCCTTACTGATCCAATTCACCCCTCCCTTACTGATCCAATTCATAAAGTAGTCTTCAGGGGTTATTCCCAGAAAATTCAAGATAAACATTTTATTTGTCAGGTAAATATCTTTAATATACGATATTTTAATCAAAATCGTTAGAGCCATTTTTCAGAACATCAAAATTTTCAAATTTTTTTCCATGTAAAGGGTAGTTTGGGGTGGGGGGGTTTCTTGAAAATCTTCGTGTCGCATCCTTGGAAGACACCAAACTTAAATACCAAGTTTGGGCTTTAACGATCTTTTCGTTTTTGAGCTAAGCTGCACACACACAAACACACATATACACAGACAGACACACACGGACATTTTTCTAAAAATGCCTTTTTTGGATTGAGGGAGTCTCAAAACATATATTTCCGGTGAAATCTCGGTGTCGAATTTTTGGGTACAGTGCAATACCTTTTCTATACACTATGTACATAGTTCGTATAGAGAAAGTAAAAATAGAAAAAGGTACTTGTGTGTATGTATGTGTATGAGTATGTTTGGACAACATAGCTAAAAAAACTATTACACCGTTAAATACCAAAGTTCAGTATCTTCTAAGGATGGGACCCGAAGAGTTTCAAGAAAATCCCTCCGGGCCAAAATGCCATTTAGATGGCAGCATTTTCAAAAATCTTGTTTTGCTCAAAAATGTCTTTATCAAATTGGATTAAAATGCCGTATATTAAAAATATCCACATCAAAAATGACATATATTTTGAATTTTCTGGGTATAGCTTCTGGAGACCAGTTTACTCTGATGAATTTTCATGATGAGTTAGTATAACCGGTAAACCATAAGAAATAGACCAAAACTTACTTTACAAAAAATGTAGATCTCGTTAAAACACACAATTTATGTCAAATGCATTTTTGTTGTAGAATTGACCGTTTCTGAGATATTCTTTGTTATTGGTTTCCATTTTAAACTAACTTTTTTCAGAGGGGTAACAGTTCGTTCAATTTCTTCATACATCGACCGTTTTTAAAAGATTTGATTAACGCTTATGCCTAATGTATTCCCGTATTTCCCTTCTGAATAGAGCAAGTAATAAGACAATTTCTAATGTTTATCTTGATTGGCATGACGTACATAAAAGAATAATCTTTTGTAAGGAAAGTTTATTTGCGGGACAGGTAGAGAAAGTCATTTGAAACGAATGCGTCAGATTTTTTTAAAATTATAATGCAAATTTTATTTATTATACACACACACACACACACACACACACACACACACACACATACATACATATTTTAACGGCAGCGTGCGAGCCTGAGCGTCCGCGTAAGGGATCGCTGCCCCGCCCAGTCTAACAATACAGCGAAGGAACACAATAGCCGGGCAAACAAAGGATTTGTGTGTTTCCCTGCAAGACTTCTCGGAACTTCTTTATCCCTAGGCCCAGAACAGTCTTCATCCAGAGTAATCTCTTATTAAATGGACAAAACATAGTGTTCCTTTAATTTCTCAAAATGGAAATTTTGAAGCCCTGCCACGGACTGTATAAGGGGTGGAAAGGTGACCTGGAGAGAAGTGCATTAAATATCAATCTAGTGAGTGACGCTTGCTAAGAAAGTGACGTGAACGCAATGACTCAGTTATTTGTATAGCAAAATTGCAAGTGTTGTATTACGCGTTGTGCTCTAGCGACCAATAAAGTGGATTTAACGTAAATTGGTGTTCTCATTTGTTACATTGGTGCCAAAAGTAGGATTATTACGTCGACATGGAGGAGATGATTTTTTTTTTTTTTTTTTTTTTTTTTTTTGCTGAAATGAAGAAGATGTAAACAAAATTAGAAAACGTAGTGGAGATGATAGACAACAAAATGGGATCCAGCATGGAGAAGATGGATGAGAAAATGACATCTAGAATGGAAGAAATGAAATTCGGCTTGGAGAAGATGTAGGAGGAGAGGATGGAATCCGACATACAGATGATAAGAAATGAAACAACTGTGAATGGAGGGCCTGAAAACGGAACTTTCTTGTAAATTTGACGAACAACTTGCCGACATGAAGAAGGACGTGAAAGAGCGTGGGGGAACGATGAAGAACTTTGACCAACGCGCTAAGGTCCTAGAGCGTGTCTAAGAATACGCTGATGACCTGGAAGAGCTCGGGGAAGCGTTAGTGCCCCCGAGGAAGAAATCGACAGCAGCGCCAAGAAAGTGAACGCCATGGTAGAAGAAATGCTTAAAGGAAGATTTAAGGACTTGAAGTTGGAGATGCACGTATCAAGTCATCAAAGTACGACGGTACGTCAAAGTCTTCCGCCAATAGTTCGCTGTCGTGCTATCCACAACCGATAGTCCGTAGCGAGGCTCCAGGGGCGGGCGGCGGAAGTCTTGAACATAATTCCGACATCCACGTCGTTTGGAGACATCTAGGAGGCCCTCGACAACCGCTATGGGAACCATTACTTCGCTGCAAATGAAATAGAAATGGAGTTTTAATTATGAATGCTCTTTAACTGCTGTGGTTCTCAGCGTTCCATTGTATATTGGGATTGAAATCCCGCTTAATTTTGCTCAGAGGCCTCTTTCAGCAGGTTTGAGGTTCTTTTACGTGCCGTAAATCTACGACACGGGACCAAATGCTTTACTTCCCTTCCGACGGAAGGCATGCTAAAGATTTCTACGCCTGAAAAAATCCATTAACTTCCGCCGGGTTAGCGCGACTTTGAGAATATGAAGTTGGTATGACAACCATCACATTATTACATCTGGCCACAGCTTATTATGGCCAGCTCAAGTCGAGGCAGCAGTAGCAGGAGAAACGCTGCAACTGTTTGCATTGTCCATTGAGCAATTAGCGACCAAAGTTCTGGTTGCTCTCCCTCCCAATAATGTCGCCCGAGAAGCCGCCGCCTACTCTTTTGTTAACGGGATGCGTGGTGCCGATATACGAGAGCGTCTGATGCTCGATGAGTAAAACACCATCCATGAGGCACTAACAGCCGCGCCTGAGGATGGAGGCGGTAACGGTGACAAAAGCCCGTACATCGAGGACCAGAAGCATCCGTTATGACAAAGTTAGACCAGGAGTAAGTCAGGGACTTCGACGTAGATTGAGTGGAGGTATGTTGGGGTTATGACCAGCCCGGACACCTGATGAGCGATTGACTATTCTAATCCGAGGAGTAAACATGAGACAAATAAGTATCGGCGAGTAGAGGGGTACGTCGGGGCCGTCATCAACATCCCCCTCGAGTGACATTGCGTACCTTGAGCGGACGACTGTATGACAGCCTCGTCGCGGAGGTTGGATACGTGGGATGTTGTGCTGGGTTCTAATGGACAAAGGCGCCTCCATAACTGTAATAAGACATGTCGTCAAGGAGACCAAATCGGCCTTACCAGCTAAAAAAAACGGCATCTGGCGACACTTTGCCTGTGTAGAAAGAGGTAGTTGCTGCAGTTGTTTCTTGGTAAGAGCATCTTAAGTTATGGGTGACTGTCGCGAGGATGGCTGAGTATGTCTACTGGGTCTGGATCCCCTAGGAGCCACGACTCGGCAACTCGGTTGGGACGAGGTGATGCTTCGAAGCCTCGATGAAAAACTAGGGGTCTGCAGAAAGATCTTGACGGGTGTGGTTAGGTCCGCAAGGAGCGAGACGGTCATGAATGCGCATATGGAAGGGCAGTGGTTAAGGAACATGTTTTTTAGACCACAATACTCTACTGAATGCAATATGCATTTTTGCCTTGCCAAGAAGAAGTGCCTTTGAGAGTATTGGACCCATCGCACGCCAACCAGAACTTACGGGCCGGAACGGAGTTGGGTAAATGTGAGCCAGCTGTAAGTGTATCACCATTCGAAAGAATCGAAGGGCCGCCAGCGAAGCAAGATCTGGGGCCCTGACTGGAGCGCTTGCTGAGGAGGGCGACACACATTACCGTGACACAATTAGAACAGGTTTGGCACCTACTTCGGAAATATCAGTCTGTTTTCAGCCAACGGGATGGCACTTACAGCTGCACCGACCGAGTGCTCCATCAAATCGACACCCCAAACGCCCGCCGAATCCGTCAACCACCCAGACGTCTGCCTATGGCGAAGCAAGTGGACGTACGAGGCATGCTAGAAGATATGGCAACGAAGTGGATTATAGAAGAGACCGACAGCCATTGGTGTCTCCCATTGTCTTAGTGAAAAAGAACAACGCGATACGTTTCTGGTGGATTATAGAAAACTGAATGCTGTCTTCAGGAAGAATTGTTTCCCTTACCCCGGATGAAAACACTCTGGAAACCCTCGTGAGAGCCCAGTGATTCTCGACATAGGACATGAAGTCGGGATACTGGCAGGTGGTTCTGAATCATAAGGATAATAATAAAAATCGGTTTCAACAGGGCAAGGGCTTTGGCAGTTTACAGTATGCACTTCGGCTTCTACAATGCGCCAGCCACCTTTCAGCGCCTAATGAAGTCGGTGCTGCGGAGTCTGACTTACGACGTCTGTCTGCTGTATGTGGACATCATCGTCGTGGCAACAAATTCGAGGACCACCTTTTTGACCAGACCAAGGTGCCACAGAGATTGCAAGTGGCCAACCAGAAATTGAACATGAAGACGTCTCAACTCCTCTGGAAGGAATATAATTACTTGAGCCAAATTTTGTGATCTACCGGGGTGGCCACACACCCGGAGAGGTCTCGAGTTTTGAGAGATTGACCTTGCCCAGGGGATAAGCAGGAGTTACGTAGTTTTTTTGGGTCTGTGTAGCTCCTATCGCCGATTTGTCAGAGGCTCTCCTACATTGCGAAGCCTCTCGCCTGTTTGACGGAAGAACAGCGGCCTCATTTGTGGACAGAACAGACCGAGAGCGCGTTCCATGCGTTGAAGTCAGTACTCTGCAGTGTCCCTATTTTAGGGTTCCTCCAACCGCGTGGCGGTTTCATTGTGAATACCGACGCAAGTGACAAGGGTATCGGAGGCGTACTCTACCAGATCCAGGAAGGGAAGGAGCGGGTGATAGCTTACTTCAGCAAGACGCTTTCCAAGGCGGAGAAGAACTACTGCGTTACGCGGCGAGAGCCCTTGACAGTAGTGAAAGGAATACTTTCATAAATACCTATATGGCTAGCAGTCCCACCTGAGGGCTGACCATTCCATCCTCACCTGGCTGTTGAGCTTAAAGAACCTAGGGTCAGAGCTTTAAGAACCAAGATGTTGGGTGCGGAGGCTGCAGGAATATAGTTTTACATCAGAGCACCGGAGGGGGTAGAGCCACTCCAACGTGGATGACAAGACCCTGCCCGGAAGACCGCAGCCACTTCAGTAAGGTACAGGAGAAGTAGTATGCCAGAAGAGTTTGCATGATATCGGAGTTGCTGGCGGATGGATAGGATAGTGCATCCCTGAGGAGGGAGCAGTTGGCAGACGCCGATCTGGGCCCGCTTCTGCGTGAGGTAGAGGCAGGGGCTAGGCCGAATTGGCAGGACATCGCATCCAGGAGTAGCATGCTTAAGTCCTACTGGGCACAATGGAGCTGGCTGAAGACCAAGGAAGTTGTTCAACTTTTAGGAGTCATCCTACGGGAAAACCCAGAAAGAGCAGTTGATTCTCCCTCTGAGTAAGGTAGCGAAAGTTTTGGAGGAGGTTATGCGGGGACAACGAGAGGCACCTTGGTACCAATCGAACAATCGACAAACTCCGGCAAAGGTACCAAAGTTGAGATTCCGGACAGACGCCTTGAAGTGGTGTCGCCATGTCATATTTGAACGAGTCGCCTCAGATTAGGAGCCGGGTCGCATGCTGCAGTACAATGTGGGATTACCCTTCGAACGCATCGCCATCGGCATAGCTAGACCGTTCTCTGTATCCGACTGGTAACATGTAAGAGGGCTGTCTCAGAAGTACACGCCCTAACAAAAAAAGCACAAAATTTGAGAGGGGGGTAACATCTTTATTTTTCTACATAAACTGATCCCAGCGATGTTCAATAGCTTCGTTACCTTGTTTACAGTGAGAACTATTGAGGTCTGCAAAATAGCCATCAACTGTAGATTCCACCTCTTCAATGTTGGCAAATCATCTATCACAAATCTATTTCTTCAAGTTTGGAAACAGAAAATTATCAGAGGGGGTTAAATCTGTCAAGTAGGGTGCATGAGAAAGCAATTCGAACTTTCTTTCATTGATTTTGGCCATGGCGATAATGGATATGTGAACTGGTGCATTATCTTGATGAAACAAATCTTTCCTTTCCCTAAATGCGGATGTTTTCCCTTGATTTCACCACTCAAACGCTGTAACCAGTTTGTATAATATTCGCCATTGATTACTTTTCCTTTTTTGAGATAATCAATGAAAATTATCCCGCGTGCGTCCCTTAAGCTGACGCCATGATCTTGCCTGCAGATGGAACTGTCTTCGCAATCTCTGAGGCCGATTCTCCCCTTCCAATCCACTGTTTTGATTCTTCCTTCGTCTCAGGTGTGAAGTGATGGGCCCGGGTTTCATCCGTTGCTATGAATTGCCGCAAACGTTCAGCTTTATTGTAGCGAAATATTGTCAAATACTACACGAAAACATCCTCACGACGCTGTTTTTGTTCTATTGTGAGCAAACGCGGCACCCACCTTGCACACAACTTTCTTATATCCAAATGTTCAGTCAGTATGCGATGTACAGAACTTGAAATAACTGCAATGTCTGCTAGCTCACGCACTTTCAGTCGACGATCATCCAATACCGCTATGTGGATTTTCTCTACAATTTCTGGACTGGTAATTTCATTTGGTCGATCACTATGATGTTTGTCTTGGCAGCTCGTACGGCCGCGCTTAACCTCTGCCACCTGTTGTAAACGAAGGAGCAGACTCCCCCAAAGTAGAATCAGCTCAGCTTTAATATTAGTTGGATTAAGACCTTTCAAATGAATGTATTGTATCACATAACGATGGCAAATTTTATCCATGTTAACAAATTCGCTGAGAGCATTCACTAATGATGCCAAACAAATGCTAAACAATATAAAATCATGAAACTTCAAAGTTAAGCTTCCTATGGTTGGTTCTTTTTACCATTGTTGTTGTTGTTTGAAAAAACCACCGCTATCTATACCTCAGGTCGGGTACCGCTGGGACAGCTACTGTATCTGCTAGTGATTATAGATTGCTTCACCAAATGGCCAGAGGCTTATGCCATTCCCAACCAGGAGGCCAAGATGGTTGACGACTGTCTCGTGGAAGATATCTTCCGCCACTTTGGAGTATAGCTCGAGCTGCACAGTGACCAAGGTACCAACTTCGAGTCCAACCTGATGAGTGAGGTCCTAGAGCGCCTTGGGGTGCAGAAGATGCGCACATGGCATTCTAGAGCATTACTTCAAAGGCACTGGAGAAACATCTATGTTAGGTGGTAGCTAATCACCAGAGAGACTGGGATGTCAGGGTGCGGCTTTTCTTGTTGGCACAATCTGATAGGCTTGAAGAGGGGTTCTTGATAACTGCTTTGAGATAGGGAACCTTTTAACCCTTTTGCCAATTAATGTCAAAGTTACGCGTGTTTTTGGATTACACATCAGTGGGAGTAATAACATGGACGAGTGTGTCCTATTTTCATTCAGAACACCTCATGTACATCCCAGCATTCGAAGGTATGCAGTATTGTTGCACAATAAATACAATATTTAAAGCTATCGGGCTTGCAATTTTGGCAAACTTGCTTGTTCTCAGAGATGTGCAAGCCACTAGTAACCGTTGAAATCTAATCATATGCAGTTAGCTAGAGCAGTCTGTTGGTGGGTGAGCTGGTATAGAGTCGGTCATCGAATAGCACGATAGTAAAATCGCACCACTTCTGAAGTTTTGCATTGTTTAATTTTTTAATTTTGTTCTAAGGTACACCTTTTGGCCATCACCAATAAGCCTAGTTTGCATTTTTTAAATCAATAGCTTCAACCCTCCAGGACAAATTACTTTCAAAAGACTGAATGAAGTCTAAGTAGCGTTTAATATTCAATACAGTAATTGAATTCAATACAGAAACCTGCATAGATCAATGCAATAAAACAATTAGACTTGTTGAAAACGTTTTTATAATGTGTGTTTTGAAATGTAGAAACCAAACAGTATGGTTTTAGCGGTGGATTAAAAAAAATCCTCTGCTGTTGCTAAGATTCGAACAGCGATACTTTGACTTTGTCTACGTAGGTGTTATGTAATTTTAACCATTTCAGTTACTGTGGTCCTGCAGTGTGCCTCGTAAGTGTGATCTCTGCAGGTCAACACACAGAACAGTTCATCTGGTATCCTGTTCTGTTTTGTAATTAGGATATTGTGTAATTACTAAAAGTTTAATTCAAAATCTTCTCGGGCTTCTAGCCAGGTAAAAACTTGGCTTGACACCAACTTTTTACCTGGCTAGAAGCCCGAGAAGATTTTGAATTAACACGTCGTCAGGAAAGCTTTAGTTCTTATTTTACTAAAAGTTTATTTTTATTTTTGTAATTTTATTAACTTTCAAGCAGATATTAAATGGTAGAATGCATTTCCCATTCTGGTACATAATTCTTAACTAGTTTTAGGTAAATACTTGTTTTACTATGGAGATTTTTGTTTATTTTGCATTTCATTTGACATAATTATGATATTGTTTCATAAGCTGTGAATTGTGCCTACAATTGTAATGTGTACACACATAACAAATCAATGTGTGATACATTGTATTTTAGAAACTACTTTGAAAGGTACGGAGAATTGTACTCCTTCAGATATATAATGCAATCGTTATTGAAACGTTGCTAATGGTACATTACATTTATTTATTACTCATTATATTACACTATTCAATCAAATCAGTACAAATAAAGCATATTGAATAACGCATCAATATATAAATAGCTCATTATAAAACTCACACAAAAAAAAACAACATAAAAACAAAAATATCTACAGAGATTTAAGCCCTCAACATCTTAACCCGATGCCCATACTTATGACCCATGTTAGTTTGATCAGTGGCGTATTAACCGTTAATACATGTTATGTTGTAGCAAACAATTTAGAACCCATAGTCCATATGTTTCCTATCTCAAACTATTTATTTTAGGCCCCTCTACAATCCTGCCAATTTGTGCGGTTGAACTCTGGGGCATCTGTATATCTTTGACGAAAATTCATACGTCTTATGTGAACATTGCCGAAATATACCTCCATGACAGCGTTTCATGGAAGAAGCGTTGTTCAAAACATACTTCTCAAATACCAATAGGGTTAATGTAGAAGCAAATTGTAAAATATGGTGGACTACTTGGATATGTAATAGGTACATCACTAAATCCATGCTACGTTTCGGCTTTTTGTATATGTGTATATGAAGAGCGTAACTCAAAAACGAAATTCCGATAGTATTTAAATAGATTCTTCCAAAGATGTCACACGCCGATTGTCAAGAAAATCTCACACCCCAAGCAGGGACAAAAATGTTAGCTATTTTCTAAGTTTTCTTATAAATGGCTCCAACGATTTTGATTACATGTCACATATTTAAGGCGTTTATTTACATGATAAGTAAAATGTATATCTTGAATTTTCTATGGATAGCCTGTGAGATCCTCTTAATTCGGGAGGAATTTTGAATCAATTTCTGATATATCAATTATTGTTGGTAAGATTTTAGTAAAACTTTGATGTTTATTATTAGATTACATTACGGAGGGATTAAGTGGATTTTGTTGACTACCTGTACGCCAGCCTAAATAACTTATAGTACATTGCCTAATACTTAATATACTGAGTATAGAGAAGTATTGTACTCCACCCGAAAATTCGATGTCGAGATTGCAGCTTGATTCCTGTGAACTGCATAACTGAAAAACGAAAAATATAAAACTTGATATTTAAATTCAGCTCTTCCAATAATGTGATATGAAATTGTTTTAGAATATTCACTAACCTTAACTGTCCTTTCCATGGAACGTTTCTTCGAAGATGTTTATTTTCTCAGTAATAGCCTCCAATGATTTTACTTAAAATATTATATGGTTAATTTGTTTCCAGATAAATGAAATGTATATCCTAAATTTTCTGGGAATGGCATCTTAAGTAGCCTTCAATCTGATAAATCGTTTTGCTACACAAAAATGTCGATCTCACTAAGTCACACAATTTGTCTAATATATTTTTAATGTGCACTTAATAATTTGCGACTTATGTTGGTTTGAATTTTCTAATACGTGTGCTTTCCTCAAAAACTTTTCTTTCGTGTTGGTCATACAAAGAGAACAGGTTTTCAAAGTCATTACATCGCGATCAGCTCTTAAAATATGTGACTGTTGCTTAAGACTACTTACTCCCTTTATGCCTACAAAGAAATATGCCATAAAACTATTCCCAAAATTGTTTATCTCGCTTAAAATGAGATGCTTCTGTGTACTTGTACGTATACTTTGGTACAGAATGTCGTGTGAATGGAACGAATTAAATATTTTTAAAGAGATGTTGCTATTCAGCTGTTTCTGGTGAAGTCTAGGGTAAAGTTGGAGTTTAAACGTCAGTGTAAGCTTTCAAGCTAATGACCATCGCTAATTTATTTCCACCTATAATGAAAAGCAACAGTACAACAGTAAAAGAACAACTGCAGGAACATGAAATATTTCAATATTCTAAATGCACAGACAGAAGTAAGGTCCACATGAGAACCATATTTGACTCCCAGGCATCCGAAGTTTAAAATTGCGTCGTAATCTGCGTTGGACATCCCACGTTGATCAATGGCGACAACAGTGCACTTAAAGTCCCTGCCCATGAGGAATTTAGAACCCTTAGACAGGGCCGTAAGAAGAGCCGTTTTGTAGAAACATTCACTTTGAGATCCATAAGCTTGCATGTAGGTTAAATAAGTCTATATCGGTGTACAGTGCGTCCAGAAGGGTAGAGGTCTCATTAGTTTCTGTGCGGCCTTCCAAACTAAGGTTCACAAAGTTCTCTTATTAAACAGAAAATTAAGAATATGCACATTCACTTGCTGCAAAAATTCCTATGTCAACATGAGGGAGCTGTAAAAATTCGGCAAGTAGACGCTAGTTCACCGGATCACCATTAAAGTTAATAGTGACAAGGTCTCCGCGGTATCATTTAGAAAGTCATGTAAAAGAAAGAATTCTATAGCAGAAACACTGGAATGAAGTATTTTAATAGACTGACACCGGGAGACTGGAAAGGTTTAAAGGGTTCTGCCACTCTTCTCTCTGTACTGTCGATAATAACGCACAATGAGTTTTTGCGAAACTTTATCTTTCTTATCAGGCATGTCATAATCACCATCCGGGATTACTGCGGTTATAATAGGCAAGTCGGTACAATCCATTTGTTTAGCCACCAACGGCAAAGAGTGGTCTATAAACTTCTGGTGCGGAGGTTCCATTTTAAAGTCGGAGATCCCGCGACTCCGTCTGCTTCTCCGTTGGAAATTTCCGAAGTGTTGTTTCAACAGGAAGTTCTCATCTTTCATCTTCTTGGAGTCTGGTTCCTCTTCTGGACGACTGGTCTCTAAGGAGTCCTTGGCAGCATAGTCGGACGAGGTGGCCTCTGTCAATATTGGCACTCTCCGAGGTTGCCGATGTCGGTACTGCGATATCCCAATCGGGAGAGGTTACAGTGGTACACGTCCTGTTGTACGTCTGTAGCCTGTAGATGCGGCATCACTTGGCACACCGCCAGTTCCGGTCGCTGATTTGAAGAAGTCACTCATAATCCTCGCTAATGTCGTGTCGTGCCCGTAATCAGCTTTGAGGACAATCTGCTTTCAGATACATATTATTCTTGCAAGTGAAATAAACCTATTACCGTCCACTACGCAAGTGATGTAGGCCTCAATCTTTAATCTGGTAGCAGAGTAAACTGGAAATCTATAGCGACCAGACCAGCCATCGGTATTGACGATCAAAATTTTACCGGATTGTTGAAGCTTGTAAGCAATCTGTCATTACTGATCTCCGGTGGCACATTGTAAACCCAAACCAAAGTACACTGTCTGTCGCCGAAATCTGTACCTGTTTTACTTCGTCGGACATTAAAGGAAATGAAAAAACTTCGTCATGCTTACGTAATATTTCTTCTTAAATACTGCACTGCTGGAACTTTATATAAACAGCGTTTTTGTTCCCCCCACCAAATGAATTTTGTGTACCTGTTATGGAATGATTCCAATCTACTACGCATCCATTCGTGAATTTCAAAATCTCTGGGTCGTTGCATAGTATTATAGACATAAATTTTAAAGTTTTACTGCCTTCTGTTGCTCTATTGCAATGCCGGCACGAGGCACACAGTATTGTATTTTAATTAAAACCATTTTTGAAAAATGCTCCATGTAAATAGTTATTTGCAGTGAGGGAATTTTCTTGAAAATCTTTGTGTTCCCTCTTCGTGTCATATTATTTAATGGCCTTTTCTCTTTGCAAATACACAATAATAGAGAGACACTCAGACAGCTACACACTCAACGCTCACACGGATCTTTATCCAGACTTTTTTTCAAGGTGTCTCAAAATATATACTTCCGTAAAATATTTCCATCAAATTTTTGGGCAAAATACAATATTTCCCCTGCATACTGAATAGTAAAGAAAGTAATAAAACAGAATAGGATAAGGGAATAAACTAAGAGTAGAATAAAGGAGTAACACGACAGTTTCTGTAAAATCTGTCGGAATTCATTTTGTAAACGCTGCAAAACGTAACAACAATTTCTTTATTATGTAAATCATGTACATCATAAAATTCGGAGGTAATAATCAAGATGCCGAGTTTAATAGACGTGTCTCAATAAGAAAGGCTGTTGTGACTCATGTTACCACTTAATGGCTCATTGTAACCTGAGGCAGGCATTTACAGGGGCAGCATTTCCTCTTAACGTTTCACAACTGGGTAACACAAATAGGTAGTATATTATGCAATGAGAGTATAATGGTAGTAATTAAGATGCGAGTATGTTTATGAAACTCGCTCTGCTCATTTCATAATTTTCGTAGTAACATTTATGCTCGACCATATGTCCAAGTTTAAAATATTTATAAGCTATTTTTAATATTCTATGCTTACCTGAGTCAGTAAGAGCATTGACCTTACCTTACGCGGTGAAACAGCTGGCAGGGTTGTAGTATGTGTGTAGCCGTGAAAATATTGATTTTACGCTGAGCTCAGACTGACACACTACTTGATACATACAGTATATATGCTATAACGTTTAAAATAAGTAGACTTTGAAAAACGAGAAGAAAAACTGAATTTATTAGCAACTTATTTACCATTAACACTAATTATTATATAAACAGAAGTGGCTTTATTTGAAATACAGGTTGTTTATTGTACAATTGTTGAAATGAATTTACTGAATGTGCTTTATGGAATACTGGAACTTGATGGTGGATTGTTACATGTGATTCTTCTGATTGGTGGAAACCTGCATTTTAGTGAGGTCCATTAAAGTGCAGCCAACAAACATAAGTACTGCATTTAGGCAAGGTCGAGCATAAAAGCTTTTATGATGGCTCTTTATCGCAAAACGTAACAACTGGCCCAGTATGAATATCATACAGCAGAAAACTATAATATAAGCTGTTGCAGGAGCATGTGTTGGATGATTCAAAACGTATATCTCAAATACTTATTCTTCAAAATTAGAAACCGCAGTTATGCTTGCGTTAACCTATTAACTGCTAAAATAATTTGCTTCCCTTCCTTTTATTACTCTTTTTACCTGTTTTCCATTTAGTATGTTAAAATAGAGCTTCAAAAATTAATAATAGTGTTTATTTTTCATTTGCTTCCCTTCCTTTTATTACTCTTTTTACCTGTTTTCCATTTAGTATGTTAAAATAGAGCTTCAAAAATTAATAATAGTGTTTATTTTTCATATATATAATTAAAATTGTAATGTAATATAAACAATTCATATTTTAGCATTTTGTGAAGTTAGAAAAAATTAAAGTATTGTTATCCACGGTTATTACTTTATTTGCTAAAAAAATTGGAAATTTTGTTTACGCGGTAGTTTTCCCAGACCGAAAACCCTCTAAGGCAGTAATCCTTTTTACTTTCTCTACACGTACCATGTGCACAGTATATAGAGAAGATATTGTATTGCACCCAAATATTCGATATCGAGATTTCACCGGAAATACATGTTTTGGGTTCACCTGAATTAAAAAAAAAAAAACATTTTTAGTAAAAAGCCCATGTCTGTGTATGTGTGTGTGAGTGTGTGTGTGAATGTATATGGAGACAACGTACTCAAGAAAATGAAAAGGCCGTTAAATACCAAACTTGGTATTTAAGTTTGGTATCTTCCAAGGATGCGACACGAAGATTTTCATGTAAATCACCCCACCCCCAACTACATGGAAAAATTTCGAAAACTTTGATTTTCTCAAAAATGTTTGCATCTATTTTGATTAAAATCTCTTATATTTAAGATATTTACATGCCAAATAAAACGTATGTCTTGAATTTTCTGGGATTAGCCCCTGAAGACCTCTTTATTCTCGATAATTTTATTGCATTTGCATAACTGGTAAACCGTAAGAGATAAACAAAAACTTACTACACAAAAAAGTGTAAATCATGATAAAACACACAATTTATTTCCTGTACATTTTTTCGTGGAGCTGGCCGTTTTGGGATATTCCTTGTTATTGATTTCAGTTTTGAAATATTTAAACTTTTCTCAACGCTTGGCCACGCTAAGAAACTGATTCCAATCCTACAACACCAGCTTTTAAAACATCTCACTGTCGATTAGTGTATTCCCTTATTTCCCTTCTACTTATAAGGAACTAAGCAATAAAGCCGTTTCTGCTAATGTTTTAGCATTGAATAGATAGAAGAATAAGCTTTTTAACAATAACTTGTTACCGAGATGTAGAGAAAGTCATGTGAATGTAGCACATCAGATTTTCTATTAGCATAAATGTGGGCTTGTGCCTTACGCACTCCCTCTCTCTCCCTTACTTCTCCCTCCATCTTTCTCTCCCTCCCTGGTAAGCTTACTAGTCAAACGGATCATTGCAGGCAAAAACCGAAAGTGTGAGATGAATGCGCAAATGAACTCGAGGATATAAACGTAAAAGTTACCTGACAAGCATCCTGCCTAAGGACAGAGGCAGAACGTCAACCAGGCAGATAGTCCCAAAAGGAACTCGGACCCTGACTAGCAGCTTGGTGTTCGGAACTACACATTGCGCGATCCGCGGCATTGACACAAAACGAAGACACTGTAAAAAGCTGAATCAACCTTTCTAGGAAGGGTATTTTTGGATCTATTCTATTCCTGTATACCATTCAAAGTCAAAAAATCTGATGTGTTCCATTCACATGACTTTCTCTACTTCTCTGTAACAAACTATTGTTAAAAATCTCATGCTTCTATTTACTTCATGCTAATCGAGAAAAAATTAGCAGAAATAGTCTTATTACTTGCTTCCTTGTAAGTAGCAGCGAAATAAGGGAGTACCATAGGTTAAAATGATAGTGAAAAGCTGGTTGCTATGTCAGTGAAGTTCTTTTGTATACATGGATAGGAATAGACAATTCCTGTATGAGAAAAGTATCAGTTTTTAAAACTGAAACTAAAAACAAGGAATATCTAAAAAAAAAAAAAAATCAACTCCACGAAAAAAATGTATATAATATAAATTGTGTATTTTAAAGTGCTCTACATTTTTTGTGTTGTAAGTTTTTGACCATCTCTTACGGTTTGGCAGTTATGCAAAGGCTTCAGAGGCTATTTCCAGAAAATTCAAGATATACATTTTATTTTTCAGGTAAATATCTTTTATATAAGATATTTTAAACAGAATCTTTAGAGCCATTTTTGAGAAAATGAATATTTTCAGAAAAGTTCCATGTAAAGATTAGTTTGAAGTGGGGAGATTTTCTTGAAAATGTACGTATCGCACCCTTGGAAGATACTAAACCTCAATACCAAGTTTGATTTTTAACGTTGTTTTCGTTTTTGAGCTATTTTGCCCACAGACACACACACACACACACACAAACACACACACACACAGAAATCTAAACCAATTTAATCCTTGGCAGCTTTAATCGTGCTAGTCAAAGCTAATTAAGGTAACATCTACGTTTAGCTTCCTTCTTGGTCCAGAACTCTTTTTCTGTCATACTATTTTGAATTTCATATCTATCATACTGAATCTTTCGGTGAAGTTACATCGAAATCAGCATATAAATACATAATGACAGATCTACTACAAGAATATAATTTTTCATAAGTATTTTTTGCCTATTATATACTCGCCTTTTTTTTTTTTTTAGAGAAGATTGTGTTCACTAAAAAATGTGATTTAAATTTACATGCATGTGTTCATAAGACTAGTGTTTCGTTTAATGATATTTGCATTGAATGCTATATAATGCTAATACCTCACAGAAAAGTATATTCTTTGAAAAGATGCACCTTTTGGTTTGTTGAAAGTAGGACGGTAATATGGCATATCCCATCACCAAAATAAATTCGTTTCATTTGTAGAAATTGCATACGTAATCTTCCTTTCTATCACCTACAGATTCTAACCAAAAACTCATACAATTCAGGTTTCACCACTACTATCTTCAGAAAATACTCCTTTGCAAATTTGCATTGTTTAGGCAAAATATCTCCAATATAAGGACTAGCGCCTGGAACTTCAAAGTGTGTGTCGTCATCAGAAGCACAAATAATGTCTTCCTTGTTCTCAGAAAATGAAAGGATTTAACAGATTTTATTTGTTTGTTTGTTAACAAGGCGGTCAATTGCCAGGATCATAACTGGCCCATCGCTGTGCCGGAATTTAGTCCAGCAGGGATTTTTTAACATGCTGGTAAATCTACTCACATGAGGGTGTCGCTTTTAAGCATATTGAAAAACTATCGGTCTGGGACGGGTTTGAATCAGCAACCTTGAGTTCAGAAGGGCAGCGCCTAACTCACAAATTGAAAATTATATTTTTGTGCATTTTTGTCTTTTGGTAGATTACGGTTCCCCTCTTTAACGGAATTTTTCCTTTTTCATTCTCCATCACGGACGTAGATTGTACATAGCAGTTAGGTAAGGTATTATCTTCCACCCTAAATTTGATACCGGAATTTTACGGGGTTTCACGAGACCCCCTGAATTTCAAAAATCATTTTTAGAAAAATGTTCGATTGTGTGTTTATGTGTGTATGTGTGTGTGTGTGTGTGTGTGTGTGTGTGTGTGTGCAGGCAGCATAGCTCAAAAATGAAAAGTTGGATAAATACTAAACTTGGTAATATAAGTTCAATATTTTCCAAGGAGGTGATACGAAAGTTTTCTAGAAAATCTCCCCACCCTCAACTACCCTTTATATGGAACATCCTTCGAAAAGTTTTATTTTCTCAATAATGTCTCTAACATTATTAATTAAAATTCTGTTTGTTTAATATATTTTAATGAAAAATAACATGTGTTTACTTTAGGAGGGGTGTTCTTTCATTCTACAGCCAGTGGGCTTATTGTACATCAGATCCAGGACGGATGATTGTAATTTCAGAGGGTTGCCGACATTCGCACAGGGAGGGAGCCGTCGTGGAGGGTCCCTAACATTTCACAAGCCATTCATCTCGTCACAGGGAGCGCCAGGAGCCTGCAACTTCGTTTCGGATAGACTACCTGAATCCGCAGACAACCACTAACGCCTTCCCACCGCCAAGAGCTGTATTTCTAAAGTGCATGAAATGGTGCCACTGCCGCCGATAGTTACAACCCTGAAAGTGACCGATGGGAAGAAATGACGATGAAATGAAAAGACCGGAAAAGTTCCGGGAAAGGAAGAATCCTCTCCATCATTCACCTAGTGACTTGAGAAACCCCCAGAAAAATCCATGGGTCAGAGAGGTCGGCCGCGGGAAACCGATCCCACGACCTCCCGAATGCCATTTCAGTCGAGGCGCATAAGCCACATGCCTCGGTAACAAAGTGTATATATTGAATTTCCTGGAAATAGTATCTTAAGACTTCTTCATTCTGACTTTTGCGTAATTTATAAACCGTAAAGATAGACAAAAACACACAATTTACCTATGTCATATACATCTCTGCAGAGTTAACCCTACCGAGATATGATTTCAAGTTTAAACTACTTTAAAAGTCAACTTTCGTTTCATCTCTTTTGTTTTACTACCGGGAATGTAAAAGAGAACCGAATTTCAATTGTTTCACATAAGCTTCAAAAGCTTGACTATCGCTTATTTCTCTTCTGCTTACAAGGAAGTAAGCAACAAGACATTCTCTGCTAATGTTTATATCAAGTAGCATGACGTAGATAAATGAATAAAATTTTGTAAGGAAACAACTACAGGAAGTTATATAAATGGAATACATACATTGTTTTAAGTTGATTTGATGTTTACTTTCTCTAACGCATTAGAACAACGAATATAGTAGGTAGAGAAGGTATTATATTGCACTCAAAAAATTCGATAACGAGATTTCAACGGAAAGACATGTATATTTTGAGATCCCCTGAATCCAAAAGGGGAGTGTGTGTCTATGTGTGTGGGCAGCATAACTCAAAAACGAAAAGTGCATTAAATACAAAATTTGGTATTTAAGCTTAGTATGTCCAAAGATTAACACGAATATTTGGATAGAATATTTTTCGAAAATTTTGACTTTCTCAAAAATGACTCAACGATTTTAATTAAAATACCGTAAATTGAAGATATTTACATGTCAAATAAAATGCATATCTTGAATTCCCTGGGAAGTCTTCCCTGGGAATAGTGTCTAAAGTCTTCCTCAAGCTGAATGACTTTTTCATCTGATAAACCATAAGATAATGACAAAAATTTAACACAAAAATGTAGATCTCGTCAAAACACATAGTTTAGTTCTTTCATACTTTTGTTGTAAAGCTAATCGTTTTCGAGATATTCCTTATAATTGGTTCAATATATGTGCTTTAGTGTACGTTTCCATGTATTAAAGGGGTTTCAATTTTAAAATAGTTATACTTAATTAATAATAATAATAATAATAATAATAATAATTACAACAACTCCACTATAGCATGCTTATGACATAAATTATGTGTTTTAACAAGATGCACATTTTTAATCCTTCTACCAAGTACCATGTACTTACATAGTGTGTAAAGAATGTATTGTATTCCACCCAAATTAGATAATACCGAGATTTCTCGTCAATATATGTTTTGAGGATCCATGAATAAATACACCAGAAAATGTTCCTGTGAAATCTCGGTATCGAATTAAAGAACATACCACACTTCATTTACATAAGCACACTATTTCTGGTTTAAAGTGTGCAAAATGAAAAGAACATCTCGCAGAATGTTTAAAATTAACATTTTATTAGTAGTTTATTAGGCCAGCCCAGGAGCCTAAGTACATGGCAATATTTCTTGTCAATCTTAAGGTTCTGCTGTGCTTTTATTTTCGCTACATAGTGTAGAGAGGTAGAGAAGGTATTGCACTCCACCAAAAAATTCGATAGGTACTCAGATTTTACTGGAAATATACTTTTAGGGTCCCCTCTATAAAGAAAAACGTTGCTAGAAAAAGCCCGCGCGCATATGTGTGTTTGTGTGTGTCCGTATCTGTAAACACGATAACTCAAAAATGAAAAGTCGGCAAAATTCCAAATTTGGTATATAAGTTAAATATCTTCCATGGATGTGACAAGAAGATTTTGAGGAAAACCCTTCCACTCTAATACTCTTTACATGAAAAAAATTCAAAATGTTTGAAATTCTCAAAAATGACTTTAACGATTTTAATTAAAATATGGTACATTAAAGATGTTTACATGACAAATAAAATTTATATTTTAAATTTTCTGGGAATAGCCTCTGGGATAGCTTCTGGATAGATTTTGCTGAATTTCGCATAACTGATAAACTGTAAGAGATAACCAAAAAGGTAATATACAAAAATGTAGATCTCGTTAAAACACACAATTTAGGTCATAAACATGTTTTCGTGGAGTTGACCATTTTTGAGATATTCCTTGATATTGGTTTCAGCTTTCTGTTACGGGAATTTGTTAACTCCTGGTAATGTAAAGAACCGATTTCAATCCAATAACAACCAGCTTTGCAGGGTTACTTTCTAAGCTAATCATTAGCAAAATCGTTGTAATTTCAACCACTTTCATACCGAGTTTCTCAACGAGGTAGTTGAAATTAACTACTTTGTATTGCGAGTCGTTGATACTATCGCTAAGTTCCCTGTATTAAGGAGAAATCTTTACGTACCTGGAAGGAGTTATCGATTATTAGCTTGCTATACATTCGCCATTTTTAAAGTATTTGTCTATTGCTTTAGCCTTTATTTTCCTTCTACTTAAGAGGAAGCAAGTACTAATGTTTATCACGATTAGCATGAAGTAGGTACAAGAATTAGCTTTTTAACAATGATTTGTTAGAGAAAATAATGTGAATGATACACACCAGATGTTGTTGTGTTGTTCCCACCTTCCATTGGAAACATATTAATTGTCGTTCTGAGGAATGCTTTGCAAATTAAAGCTTCTTGGAATGATTATATAATAGGAGTAGAGCTTTAAAAATGTTGTAAAGGTCAGTGTATAAACTTGGATGAGGTTCAATGACCGTTGTTGCAAATAAACATTTGATCGACGAAACATGACTTTCAAGTTTATTGGCTAACTTTTGGGTTTCTTGTGTAACAAATCATTAAATTTTCACGCTCCTGAAAATTCTCGACATCACCTCAAATATCACGTAGATTGTTCTCTTTTACTAGGTAATTGAGTAGCTTTGAAGTGTTAAGACTTTCCATTACAGCTAACCACAAATGGTTGTAATAAATGTTTTAAAGTTTAAATGCCGTTATCACATAACTCGGTCTTTCCGAGGTATGGAAGAAAACTCCACAAGCGCTAAAATGCCATAATTATAGTGAGTGCAATGAAATTCTCAAAATCTATCGAAGCCATCGAGATGACTCGTTGTGATGATTTCCACTTGGAAGTTTATCTGCCGAATACCGTCAAGTAACTCACATGATTATACCTATATATCTATGTAGGGTAGGAGGCGAATAAATGCAAATGTTTGTATCAGCGTTTCAGGATGATGTGATGTTTCAGTATTTGCAACTTCTCGCTATTTTCTAAAATTATATTCATGAGGAAAATTTCACGATGTTTTCAGGATGGTTGTTATTCCCTATCTTAGACGATCGGTGATTGTTTGCAAAACAGGTCACTCAGTTGACTCTCCTCTGCATTATGCCCTTTGCCTTGCCCTACATATTAGGAGACCGATGTTAGTAGGTAATATTATTTCAACTGAAACTTCAACCTAATAACCATCTGTTTTTGTTTTTATGCTGCATTATCTGATTAGGATTCACAATGTATTTAGATGAAAATTTGAATATATTGAACATGTCATTATTATAAATAATAAATTTGGTTTTATTGATCAAATATATAACTCAAACCAACACATTTGCACTTCCGTTATTTAAAGCATAAAATCACTGTCATTGCTCCTTTAAATGGGAGAAATTCAAATTAAACCTCAACACATTAAAAGTCTAAAAATCGAAAATTAAGAGAATCTGAGTCATAGATCTGATATATTGCAGCGAACGTTTGTCTTTTGGGAATATGATTAAGAAATCACCAATAATGGAGTCCCTCATAGCATTGGCAGATTCTCCATTTCAGGTATAAATCATATGAATATCTGCTAATTCAGCATGTGTAACGCCATTCATTGAGTATAAGAAAGTTTGCAACTGAATCGATCCCTCGTTTCCTCAGTGTGAGCCACAAGAATGTAGGTCGGCGGTGTGCGAGTTGTACTGCCATGAGTGCCGATCGTTGTGTGATGCATTTAATCACAGCAGAAGACATAACGCAGGGAAATTCAAAATACATTAGATCCCGAAATTTGTAATTCATTTATGACAATGCTATTAGTAAACAGAAAAGAAATAGAAACAGAGTGTGCTATATGCATGTTTTCTATTAAATATCCTGTATTTGTACTTATTCACCTCCCATCCTATATATTCACATACATTTACATGTGTTTGTGTATATGTTCATGGCTTTCTTTATACACTTAGACGGATGCTGAGGTGACTTTTCAGAATGTGCATGACACTTTTCCCCCACTGCGTGCATTGCTATAGCACCCTGTACTTCTGGTAGGTCTTCTTGTCTTCGGCTTGTTTCTGTAAATGCTTCTATGGTTCTGTAGGTTCCGGATCAACTTGGAGCAGGATGACTTATGTACACCATAAAATATATATCAACAATGTTTTATAAAACATGTATTATAAAATAGTTTACAGGCTAATGGTGATTCTTTTATAAAACCTTTCTGTTATAAAATTGTATGAAGACTAAAGTAATAAAACAAATAAATAACACTAACTTAATAATAAAACATGAAAAGAAACGAATTATATAAATAAGAGGGAAAACTAATGTAAATAAACAGAGGGAATTTAAGGAAATAAATACATTAATAATAGAATGCAATCACAAATAAAAACTTAAATAATGCTAGCTATGTTAAAATGGAAAAGGACAGCTGAAATAGAATCGCTTAAAAGTACGAAAGCTCATGAGTCCTACGCCAGAGGCCAGGTCAAGTCATTACCGAACAATGGAGACTGGTATTTCAAAGCCTAAAAGCTCAAAGCTGCAGACAATAAGTGGAAGATATCCAGACGAAATTCAGGCTCCACCAAACACAGAATGTGTAATAAGGCGTGTTAAAGTGTTAATAGCCGTAAGAATATAGCGTGGCGCCTAAAATTGTGAGACCCAATGAAAACGCGACAAAATAGGAAAATGCAACATATTCTCAGCTAATAAAATAGGCGAAAGTAACCGAAATAGCCAAAGTCTAGGAGCATCCTAGAAAATGGGCGGCGAATAGACTCTTGTCTAGCCGCCGGAGCTCTGAAAAATACGGTGTTCACATCGCCATTTGAACGTCGGACACCGCGGTATAGCTCGTGGCATAACGACAGTGATGTAAGGGAATCTGATTCACATAGGAAGGAAATTAAGAGGAGCATTAGCGTGACGGGAAAGGTGAAATAGTTAACTTTATTTGTGAACGGTTTTGGCGAGGCTCGGCCCTGAAGCTAAATCTTGGAATTTGGACGGCCAGGGATAGGTGCGTAGTAATAAATGCGGGACAGTAAAGGGCACACAGGAACAGAAACAAACAAGTGATAGCGTTTCATTAAAGTCCCTCCCTACAAAACCTGAGATCTCAAACCATTTGCTCAGCTAACCGGCAACAGGTTAAACTTAAAGTTAAGATTTTCATTTACACTGAAGCTGTTAATCGTGCAATTTGATGTAATCTAATACTTCTATTGGCAATGCTGTTCGATTTTCAAATTCGAGTGGTCGAATATTATAAGCGTCTAATTCATTTTGAGGAATTATATAAGAGTCAAATTCAATTTCCAACTTCCAAAGCCACAACCCAACCGCTATAATAGTTACTGGCTTTTATAAAACTTTATTCACTACTGAAGCAAAACAGCAGAAAATAAATAGGCTGAGTTATTAATAACACCAAACTTGTGTACAACTCAATGCGCATGGATTACAAAAAGCGAAATACAATACAAAAGACAATCAAAAAGGCTAATGTGTACCATTAACATAACTTTCTCCACCTGTCTGTAGCAGATTATTGTTAAAAAGCTTATTCTTCTATCTACTCCATGCGAATCGGGATAAAAATTAGCAGACATTTTCTTATTACTTGCTTTCTTGTAAGTAGAAGGAAATAAGGGAATATACTAAGCTGAAACGAGAGAGGAATTTTTTAAAAGCTGGTTGCCATCTAGTTGAAATCCGTTTCTTTGCATGACCAAGGGTTTACAAATTTCCGTATAAGTAACATTTTGAGTATTTTAAAACTGAAAAAATAACAAGGAATGTCTCAAAAATGGGCAACTCCACAAAATAAAGGTATATTTCATAAATTTTGTGCTCTAACGAGATCTAAAATTTTTGTGTAGCAAGTTTTGTTTATCCCTTTCGGTTTGTCAGTTCTGCAAAATTCATCAAAATTCATCCAGAATGAAGAGGTCTTCAGAGGCTATTCCCTGAAAATTCAAAATATACATTCTATTTGGCACGCAAATATGTTAAATATATGACATTTTAATCAAAATCTAATTTTGAGAAAATCAAAATGTTCGAATTTTTTTCCATGTAAAGAGTAATTTCGGCTGGAGGGGTTTTCCTCAATATCTTCGTGTCGCATCCTTGGAAGATACTAATCTTAATTAATATTAAGTTTGCTATTTTACCGACTTTTTGTTTTTCGTTTTGTTCAGAGTCATGGTCACACGATACGGACTTTATTTAACTATGCGGGTTTTTTTAAAATACAGGGAACCCTAGAGCGTGTATTTCTGGTGAAATCTTGTTACTGAATTTTTGGGTAGAACGCTACCTTCTCTACCTCCGTACTGTGCACTACGGAGAGAAAGTGAAAAATCTTATATTCTCATTCACATGCCTTGCTTTGACTGTTCTGAAAACTTCTTAAAAGATGTAATTCTTCTATCTATTTCAAGCTAACAATGGTCGCATTACTTAGTTCCTAGTAAGCAGAAGGGAAACCAGGCTGTTTTTGAAACTGTAGCTATGCGATTGACATTGAAATTCAGATGTCTTTGCAAGGGGCCAGGAGAAAAACAAAAGAAACACGGATAATATCTTCCTGTTTGAGAAAACATAAGTATTTTAAAATAACTTGAAATGGTTAACTTGAGGCGACATTTCACACCGACCAAAAAGAAATCGTTAAATAATAATAATAATTATCCAATAATTAATGAAAAACCATTAGTGAAATGAATAAAAATCGGTACTTTTTGGAATAGAAACAAAGTAAACATAACATTAGAAAGCCAGTACAATACTGAATATTTATTTTAAGTTTGAGCTACATCGATGAAAATATAGCGACATAATTTAAGATCTGTTTCTCGGTAAAACTGTATAGATAGGCAAAATGTAATGTTCTCGGACATCTGGTGCAGCGACAGTAAGGTGCCTCTTCACCCCCAAGCATTGGAGAACACTACCTGACGCCACTTTTGGGTCAATGAGAGTATAATATTCAAATTCAACAAAAGTGTCTACCAATCGTCGCCCAGCATCAGTTTTTCTAACTGGTGAGATTACCTTGAGTTGCTGCCCATATAAATAGAATTTTCGTCCAAGTTCGGGGGCAGTCGCAAAACTAGCAGAACAGACAAGACAAAAACACGCTGTTAGTATGACTAGTTGGTCGTAACATGCGCTGACTCCGCGTCGCTCCTATTATAGTAAAGTCAGGCGCGAATAAGTGTCACTATAAGTAAGTTGATGATTAAGGAAGTGCAAGACTCGTGTGAAATAACGACAAATGGAAACACATTTTAAATTAATCATCGTTGCGAATCAGACCATTTTGTATTACTTAATTTTCACCCTACAACATGCAAGCTCCCACGTACAAGCTAGCCGGAGGAGAAGACAGATTCGTAGACGGCGTATCCTTTAGAACGGAACTCCCCTAGGGTTTACAAGCGAATGCCTAGAGGTCAGAAGCCTATCGGGGAGCCAATGGTACGAAACCTGACAGTCTCGTTGCGGCGAGAGGACGAGCAGGCACTAAGGCAAGGTTGCTCTTGGGTCTGCGAGTTGTTTACACTGCGCTACTTGTGTAAAGGAAACGTGGTTTCCTGCATTTGGTTGAAATTTAAGCAGAATACACTTACGGACAAGTAAACAGGTTTAATAAACGATGATTGTGGAAAGGAAAAATACGATAGTTATTTCTTTTGTGGATCGAGATGTGCCGAAGCCATCGCCATACGAAATGCACGAATGGATTTACGAGGTGTTTCGTTTTGAAGAAGATGAGTTAGACATGATACAGATAAACAGTTTCACGCGGCAGGTGTCTATTAAGTGCAAGTCAGAGGAAAGAGTCCAGAAGGCCATCACGGAAACCAGTGGTGAGTCCATTTTTCCTCATAGTAATGGGCAGAGAAGTACGGTAACTATAACAACAGCTGGAATGGGTTTTAGAATTGTCAAGTTATATCATGTACCTCTGGAACTGGACCCTGGAGACACTTCGGGAAAGTGTTGTCACTAACGATTGATTCTTGGGGCTCGAATCTGCGTTATCAAATTCGCAATGGAGTGCGAACTGTTAAAATGGAGTTGAAAAACATATTCCTTCTTATATTGACATTGGTAATATTAAGAGCTTAGTAAGCTATGAGGGGCAACTTATTACATGTGTACGGGTCACTTACGTAATGAATGTCCACGACGTAGAGTAATAATTCAGACACCCCGCGGTGAGGATCCACCAACGTGGGCACAGTTAGCACAAGGTTCCTTCCCCATTAGGCGGGTGCCGGAGGTATTAGCGGAAGAGAGAAGCGCACAACAAACGGAGGTGCTACAACCTAAGGTGGCCCCATTAGACGCTGTTTCAGCTCGCGAGCAACAAGAAGAGATTGTACGTAGCCCGGTCACCGAGGGGGGAAATCAAAAAGTAATTTCACGACCTGGCAAGATTACGGCTGTGAAACTGGATCTGCCTATCACTGAGGAGGAAGGTGCAGAGCAGGTGCAGCAAAGGCGGTTGCCGCCAGGACAGGAGAACAAGAACGAAAACACGGAAGTGGTGGAAATGGAAACAGCCTGCGTCTATGATCGCTGTTATTAATCGAGATCCAAGACTGCAGAAAAAGCGTAAAGAGGGGCGTAATGGAGTGTACGCATCGGTTAGTAAGAAAAAAGAGAAAATTGTACCAGTGTCAAGTGATGGGGGTACGTTGAGATAGCCACCATGCCTCCATGATTTTTATTTTTATTATCATGGTTGTTATGTCAACACATTATTTCTTTAAATGTGAATTGTTTGAGGAATCCAGTAAAGCAGATGCTACTAAGAGACTTTATTTCTGATTATGATCCGGACATTGTGTTTTTGCAAGAAGTAAATATTGATAATTTAAGTTTTATAGGGCCTCAGTATAATTATGCCACTAACATTGGAGAGAATGAAAGAGGTACTGCTATAATTTATAGGGCAGGGTTGCCAATTAAGTTAATAGAAAAGCACGGAAGTGGTAGAATCACAGCTTTGTTTACTGCAGATAACACTTTATACTTAAATCTTTACCTGCCGTCTGGAACAAAGAAGCGCAAGAAGAGGGAGGAATTTCTTCTTACGCAAACAATTTTTTATTTACGCCATCGATACCACCGCCTAATTATTGGCGGGGATTTTAACTGTGTTCTTAATGCCAGAGATCAGCGGGGGGAGTTTCATCCATCTCTGCCCTGGAACGATTGGTACAGGACTTAAAACTACAGGATGCTTGGGAGTCTAAATATGGAAGCCAGACACAGTACACCTTTTATAGGAGACGGACTGCCTCTAGGATTGATCGCTTTTATGTAAATATGCCCGAGCACGTGCAAGATGTCCAAGTTGTGCCAGCCGCGATCAGCGACCACCATGCGATCGCACTAAAGGTCGACTTAGATTGTCCATTTCCTCTTTATGATAAGGGATATTGGAAACTCGATAATAGAATATTAGAGACTGATATGACACAAGAGGACTTCCGGGACAGTTGGCAAGCACTGCAGCATAGGTTGCGACACAGCAAACTGTCAGTTATTCAGCAATGGCTTTTAGTTATGAAACCGCATAGTCCTTTTTTAAGAAACTGGGCATAACTAAAGCGAAAGAAAATCGTATGCGCATGAGCTACTATTATGCACTTTTGCATGATTTGCATCGGTTGCAAAGAGAAGGAAGAGCGGTTCATGTGTAACTGTCGCAAGTTAAACAAAAACTTTTTTCTCTGAAAGAAAACGCCCTAGAAGCGTCAAAGATAAGATCTTGTTCTAAATCAATTATAGGGGAGGAGAAAAGCTCTTTATTCCATATAGCCTCAGAAAAGCAGGGTGCTCAACCCAGATATATCGCTGGTGTGACGTTGTCAAATGGGACAGTAGCGTCTACGACTACGGAATGTAAGCAGGCATTCCAGGAACATTTTACGTCCGTGTTCTCTGCAGCCCCACGTTCAACTGCAGCGACCTGGAGCTACTGAAAAGCGTAAATAAACAGATTTCGCCGGACCAACAAGAATACATGACACAAGCGATAACGGCTGACGAAATAAGGTATGCCATACGGCATGCTAGTTTGCAATCTGCACCCGGACCCGATGGGTTGACCTATGGCTTCTACAAAGTTTTCTTTCCGGTCATACAGAAGGAGTTACTCCAACTCATGAATGAAGTTCTGAATACTACTGGTAATGTGGTAGGCTTCAGTGACGGAATAATAGTTTTGTTGCCGAAAGTGCAGTCTCCAGCCACCGTACAGGACTACCGTCCAATAACTATCTTAAACACAGACTATAAATTATTTATGAAAGTAATGGCACAAAGGTTCCGTCAGATTCTACCAACAGTGATTGAGAGTGGACAAACATGTAGCATACCTGACAGGAAAATAACACATTATCTTGCTGCAATTAGAGACACTATTTCATACTATGAAAGGCACCCTGAAGAGAGTGGAAGTCTTGTGTCTATTGACTTTGAAAAAGCTTTTGATTATATCCATCACGATTATTTGTTTGCGATTTTGGAACGTTTTGGAATCCCAGCTAAAATAATTACTAGTATCCAATCCTTGTATAAAGTGGCTCACTCCAGAGTACAAATTAATGGCTTCTTCGCGTCACCAATACCCATAAACCGTTCTGTGCGACAAGGATGTCCAATGTCCATGATACTGTTTGCCTTATGCCTTGAACCACTGTTACGGAAGCTGCACGAGTTCTATAGTCATCGTCCAGCGAACAGACTCTTTACTGTTAGAGCGCATGCGGACGACGTCACGATTTTGTTGCGAACAGCAGAGCACCTGCAGATGCTGAGAAGATGCACTACATTTGTATGAACAAGCCTCAACAGGAAAAGTACATTTTCAAAAATTGACACTGATGCCTCTTGGATCCTGGAAAGGTCATGTGCTCTATGGTATACAGAAAAAAACAAACAAATGAAAGTGTTAGGCCTGCAAGTCTGTCAGACACTCCCTAGGATGATTGAAGTAAACTGGAATGGTTTATTGACGCGCGTTAAATATGTACTTGTGCGGCAACTTAGTAGGAGACTGAATTTAATCCAGGTCTGGTACGTTAACACGTATGCTTTATCGAAAATCTGTATCTGGCACAAGTTTTAACAATGCCTGAAAAATATGCACAGTTAATTGAACGAGCTATAGGCTATTATATTTGGCGTGGTTACCTTTATAAGGTGGCCAGAGATCAAATTCGACAACCACTCGGGAAAGGAGGGTTGGGTTTAATTGCTGTCCATTTGAAAAGTAAGGCACTTCTTATGAAAGGAATACTGGAAGCTCTGGCTGGGAGTGGAGATGAACAGGATATTGCGTATTGGGCTGATTTGCAACGGTCACCGCAGAGGCTTGAAGCTGTTCCAGTAAGTTTTCGGCCCCTGTTAGAATTGCTGAGAGAGTTTCCTGCTTCCCTGAGAGATGTGGTAGTGGGAATACGGACGAGGATACTGTATAAATATTTATCCACAAAAAATGTGAAAGTATCTGGAATTCAAGTAAAGTATCCGAATAACAATTGGAGTACAATTTGGAAGGCGTTCAGGACCCCGTATATACCAACAGAATGGAAGGTGCAAGCATACGCCCTGATATATGAATGTATCTCAACAGAAGAAAAGAAGTACCGGCATAATCTGGTTCAGAGTCCCTTATGACAGATGTGTGGAAGGTTAGACACACCGAGACATCGACTCACACAATGTGTGGAAGTCCAACAGCTATGGAACTGGACAACAACAGAATTTGCAAAACTGTTTCCAACGCAGATGCGTACAGAACTATAAGGCCTCTTTCTCCAGTTGCAATCTAGTGGCGCAAAATATGAGTTTCTACAAATATGGTTTGCCATGGAGTACCAGTATTTTGTGTTCACAGAGACCAATAAGAACGTCATCACTTTCAAAAGGCTGTTGTGAAAAGAGCGACTACACTTAGCAAAATTAACGTCGCCCATGGCGAAACGGTGCGCGGCACAGATTGCATGACTCGATGTGTGACAAGGAGCGAGATTCAATGACTTCCTAACAGGTAGCTTGCGAATAATGTTTTGTGCTTCTATTCTGTACAGAAAAGGAAAATCCAGATCACCTAGCTCTAACGGTAATATAATCACCAGACTCCCAGGGCCGTTGTTTCTACCACTAGGATGGAGCATCCAAACCAGGGAAAGATGGAGGGAACGTGACCATTTAGCACCAGTGTAACTCGGTGAAATTACCATGGTTGTCTGAGTCAATTTATTGTTCAAGTTTATATCCTTGTTTTTATACTAAAATGTTGTAATTTTATCAATAAATGGTAATAAAAAAATAAAGTTCTCAGAATGAGAACTTGGAACGAGTGATTGACCCATAGCCAGGCATGTGCGTGAGGAAGTGAGTCATATGAAATGCAAGTGAGATGGAATATGTAAAGAAAAAACGAAAATATATAATATTGTAAATGACTTCGTAAGATCGAAAATTATTATTTGCAGCAAAATTTTACAGCAAGCATAAATGCAAGGTTAAAATTCAAATTATCTAGTTTTCAAATGAAATTCTGGATGGCTCATAAAATTTATAAAACATTTGAGAAATGTATAAGTATTTTAATGTTGAAATCAATATGATTTATTCACATTTTTTCTTTTGTTTGACCAGGAGAAAGAAAAATGATTAATAATTTTCCATTGAGAAATGTAGAAGAATTTTAAAGTTTTAAATTAATAACTAGAAATATCTCGGATACGGTTGACTCCACAAAAAATGAATTTGACATAAATTGTGTCAAATTTTTTTCATAAATTTGAAATAAAAAATTTACATTTAGCACAAAAATATCTTAAACATGAGGTATTTGGATCAAAATCATTTGGAAAAGTATATCATGGAAAGGATACTTTTGATGGGCCGATGTAGAAACTTTTGGAATCGCATCTTTGTTAGATACTTAAATTCCAAGTTTAATATTTAGCCAACTTTCGCTTTTGAATTATGTTGCTCATACATACTCGTGCGCGCATGTCATACACACACGATCCTTTTCTAAAAATATGTAATTCTGGTGAAATCTAAACTAAAAGTATGTATGGAACTTAATACTGCTTACTGTAGGTAGAGTAATATGGGATGAAATTATACACTGGAGTAATTTCAATGAACTTGTGTGTCTATGTTGCAAACTTGTGTGTTATATTGTTTATATGATCTTTGGCTATGACTTGTACCTTACAGTTGTTCTTTCCCGCCATTTTATGTTGAAGCATAGAGATTACAGTTTGGCTAACTTTTTTCTAGTTATTTTTTACATCTGAAAACCCTTCAGAACTAATCCAGTTTCCCTTTGAATACAAAATTGCTGTTCAACTACCAGGTAAGCTATAATGTTTTATAGCTTATGGTTATATTGTCAATTTGTTTTGCCTAACTAGATTTTGGGGTTAGGCACAAGAACATTTTTGTGGCATATGAGGGGTGAAATGATACAGTGTCTCACTCATTCCACTGTATATTTTGAGCTATAAACACTTGTTTTTCATATTGCTGCAGGCCAGGAAGAATAGACCACCATCTGGTACAAAACTATATGCACCTGTTATAAAGAATACGAAAATGGATCTACGAATTGTGGTGAAAGACTATCTTGATAGAGCAGGGCGAATTGTTCCTAAGTTCCCATTCAATGTATTGTGAACAATCATTGTTAATTATTGCTAAGGCAATTAAATTAGAATATTAATTCGCCTTTTCTTTGTAATTTATTGTTTTTGTTCAGAAATAATTTAAATATTATGTCTAAATGAAATAAATTATATTGGAATAAGTTACAAAGTTCAATTATTTAATACAACAAGTGATAATCTGCTGCAAGATTATATAACTTATCACTTTATATATCCTTTAAAACACATAAGTGTGTATTACTTCACCCCCAGACCTGCTTGAAGTGATCTAAAATGTAAAATAAATGGGTATATCACTTCACCCCATATAAAGGGGTGAAATGATACATCTTGTTTTCTGTCTATAAAATTTGCAAATCTGCAAATAGTAAAAGCCTTATTAGTGGTAATTAAAGCTTGGCTCTAGATCGATATAAAGAATCTAAATTTCCTACAAGTTAAACATTTTACACTGCAAAATTCGTTTTTGAAATGTAAAACTGTATCACTTCACCCCAAATCATGGTTCATGGTAGAGAATGTAAACAGGTGAACATCTTAATTTATTTTTATATCAAGGGCGAATGCTAATAAATTAGGCAGAAGTACAATATTTTACTGTCTCAAAAAATGCGTTTTCAGCAAGTAATGCTGGTGTAAATTGTCTCTTAAATTTTCATTTCATTTAAAACATTCAAAATCAGATAACCCTGTTCAGCATCACTTCGCCTCCAGAACAGTTATTCTGTAAGCATCCTTTCTTCTTCTGTTAGACTGAGAGGAAATATGCACACAGAACCACTGTATTAACTTATTATTTTTCTGCTAAAACAACATATCACCTTGATATTTGTTATAAAGTATAAATCTACAGATTATAGCAATAGTTTTGGTACACATGGCTTGTTATTGTGACTTCTAATGTAATGTATACCTACTGTATTTCAGACTAGAATGATCCTAACGTAAACAAGGAGCGGGCTCCGCTCGTCACGTGTTTGGCGCCACTGTTTTGTTTTGCAGCACTAGCTGCAGCAGCGCTAACTTCTTGCAAATAAATCGAGTAAGATACCACCTGCAAATTATTAAATTTGTGTGCTACATAAGGGATATTATCGTGCAGTGGCTTAAAGGGTTATGCTTTGGTGTTTCCTCCTTAAGTATCGCGAAACAATGCGAGATCATTTTCTTCTCTACATTTCTTAAAATTTGCCTCGGTTGTGATTTCGTTTCGACAGACTGATAGTACCGTTCCGTGATGATGATTGTTTTTACATTTCTTACAAGTGTTCTGGGCCTGTGAAGTACGCGAGATAAGGTGTCTTAAATATCAGAAGCGTCACTGCACAATAAACAATAGTATCTGAATAGTATCACAATAGTGTGTATGTGTGTCTCGACAACATAGCCAAAAAGAAAAAAAAACGAAAATCCCGTTAAATACCAAACTTGGCCTTAAGTTCGAAAAATTTTCAAAAATGGCTGTACGATTTTGATTAGAGTATCGTATATTAAAGATATTCAGATGACAAATAAAATGTATATCTTGAATTTTCAGGGAATAGCTCCGGAAGTCCTGTTTATTCTTGATGAATTTTGCTAAATTTCGTATTACTGTTAAACCATAAGAAATAGACAAAAAAGCTTACAACACAAAAAAAATGTGGGGTTTCTTTTTAGAGCTGCTCGCTTCTGAAATATTCCTTGTTGGTTTTTGCATCTTTAAAATACTTTTCTCATATCGGAATTTGCCAACTATTGGCCATTGAAAGAAACAACTTTGAATCATATAGCAACCAGTTTTTAAAAGATTTAACTGTCGCTCTATCTTAGTGTACTGCCTTATTTCCCTTCTACTTAAAAGAAAACAAGTTTAACCATTTCTGCTAATGTTTATCTCTATTACAATGATGTAGATAGGAGAATAAACGTTTTAACAAATTTGCTACAGAGACGTGAGAAAGTCATGTAGATGGAACACGTTAGATGCAACCCCTTTACATGAAAAAGTTTTCGAAAATTTTCGTTTTTCTCAAAAATGACTAACAATTTTGATTAAAATACCGTGTATTAGACACAACTACATGACAAAGAAAATGCATATCCTGAGATCTCTGGGAATAGCCTCCTAAGACCTCTTCATTGTGGGTGAATTTTGCATTACTGTTAACTGTAAGAGATAGATAAAAACTTACTATACAAAAAATGTATATGTTGTTAAAACACATAATTTATAACATAATATGTTTATAGAGTTGACCGTTTCCGAGATGTCCCTTGTTATTGGTTTCAATTTTTAACTACGTAACTTTTTTGAAACCCAAAGCCACATTTTGTTTCATATCTCGTTTGATTTTTTGGCCTGTAAAGCCGAATCTCGGTTGTATCACACGTCGACCGTCTTTTTGAAAGATTTTACTCCCGCTTTAGCCTACTATATTATCCTATTCCCCTTCTACTTACAAGGAATGAATACAACCATTTCTGCTGATGTTTATCTTGATTACCACGATTTCGATAAAGGAATGATCTTTTATTGTAATAGTTTGTAAAGAAAGTTATTCAATGGAACACAAATTGTTGTCATTGTCAAGAAGCTTACTTGGTTTCTCAAACAAGCTGACCACGTAGAGAAGGTACCGTATTCTACCCAAAAATTCTATAACAAGATTACACGAGAAATACATGCTTTCAAGTCACCTAAATTCACAAAATGCATATTTAGTAAAATGTCCGTGTATTTATAAGCGTTTGTGTGTGTCTGTGGAAGAATACTCAAATGAATAGTCTGTGAACTACCAAGGAAGCAACACGATGATTTGATGATTTTAAGAAAAATCCCCCCCATCTGAGATTACCCTACACATGGAACATTTTTCGAAATCTTCAATTTTCTAAAAAGTGACTAACGATTTTGATTAAAAGGCCGTATATTAAAGAAGATGACAGCGGCAAATAAAAGTATATCATGAATTTCGTGGAAATAGTGCCTGAAGTTCTCTACAGTGTGAAAGATTTTTGCATCAGTGGTAAACTATAAGAGATAGACAACAATTCCTACAAAAAAAAAAAAAACAACAAAAAACGTAAGTCTCATTAAAGCACACAATTTATAGCATACACATGTTTGTTTGTTTCTTATTCTTGTAGAGATAAGCCTTTCAAAGATATTCATGGTTATTTGTTCGCTTTAAAACTCTTTAAACGTTTCTCAATCGGAATGTCGTCTTTTGTTTCATGTCTTTTGTTTTACTCCTGACCATGCAAGGGAAGGGAATTTTAATTGCAGCCCATAGCGACTGGTTTTATAAAACATATGACTGTCCTTTGTCCTAGTGTGTTTCCTTGTTTCCCGCCTAGTTAGAAGGAATTAGTACAACTATTTCTTTTAATGTTTATCTTGATTAGCATGAAATGGAAAGAAGAATACGCTTTTAAAGAATTATTTTTTGAAGAGTAGTTCAACAAATCAATGTGAATAGAACTCATCATTTCTCCAGATATTACGCTTAGGTGAAGTTTTAATAAAAAAATATCGTACGTTTCTGAATTTAAGGTGTATATTTTGAATATTTTTGCCTACTTTTTCCTTAAGAGGAGCTTCATTTGATTACTATAACTAGCGACAGGAAGCAGCACACACGATCACTGCTAACCGTTACTTTGTCGTACGATTAACGAAGATTATATCTTCATATACTTGCTGCTTATGGTCCTAAAAGTCATTGCCCTTCAAGGAGGCAGTGTCTGGTGGTCTTAAAACGGCTTACTAATCAAATAATCAACTAATCACTTACCTACCATCAAGGGTGCGCGGAGGATCTTCAGTTCATCGCTTGAACTTCACAAGGAATGCATGACCACTGCAGTGCTAAGTCCGGCGTGAGTCGCAACGCATTCATATCGATTTTACCACGCTGCTAGCCAAGGGTAAACGTGAAGAACTAAATTACCTTCCTTTAACTTTTGTAATCGACTTTTTTACATCACATTTCCTTGCCGCAATATTCTTGCATATGCGAAGACATTAACGCTTTACATGTCGTTAAAATTATTGCTCTTAGCCAACTAGAAGCATAAAGGGAAATACAAGATCATTGACTGAAAGCGGCCTGCGACAATAGCTTTAATTATCCTGTTAGAAAACTTTGATTTGTGGTGGAAAGAAGAAATGGGAACATTAAATTGTCACGCACCCACCATTCTTTACTTTCTTTATTTACTTTCTCCAGTATGTACATAATCTACGGAGGTGTTGCACTCCATCAAAAAATTCGATACCGAGATTTCAGCGGAAATACACGTTTTAGGGTACCCCGTTTAAAAAAAAAAAAAAAAGTATTTCTAGGTAAAGGTCCGTGTGTGTGAATGTGTGTGTCCGTGTGTCTGTAAACACGATAACTCAAAAACGAAGAGTCGGTAAAATACCATACTTGGTATTTAAGTTTAGTATTTTCCAGGGTTGGGACACGAAGATTTTGAGAAAAATCCCACCACCCTAAACTAACCTTTACATAAAAAAAAGTCGAACTTTTTTATTTTCTGAAAATGGCTCTAACAATTTTGATTAAAATACAGTCAGCATATTGAAGATTTGTATATGACAAATAAAATGTATATCTTGCATTTTTGGGAATAACCTCTAAAGACGTGTTTATTCTGAATGAATTTAGCTGAGTTTTGCGTAACTAGTGGATAAAATAGACAAAAACTTGCTTCACAAAAATGTAGATCACGTTAAAATACACAATTTATGTCATATACTGTTTTTTTTCGTGGAATTTGCCATTTCTGTGATATTCCTTGTTATTTGTTTTAGATGTAAAATACTTGAACTCACACGGAAAGTTGTAATCTCTTGGGCCTGCATACAAATGGATTTCATCCACATGGCAACTGGTTTTAACTGTCGTTTTAGTGTATTCTCTTATTTTCCTTCTACTTACAAGGAAACAAGTAATTAAAATAATTTCTGCTAATGATTATGTCGAAGTAGATACTTGAATATGCTTTTTAACAATAATTTGTCCTGCCGCTTCATTTATAACTAGGGATAGCATTTTGGGGACCGATAGTGGGTCAGAATCGAGGTCAGAGCAGCATGTTTATAGTTATGGTGTGTTGACAATGCATTGTGTACGTAGTGGTACAAATGGGGAAGTGGTTGCTTGGTATACTGTGGTTTTTTTACTGCAGTGAAAGGCGATTGAGGTTGGGTGGGTGGTAAACATAAATGCCACTAATTTAGGGAATTAATAATTTTAATGGTTACATACATTCAATTGCTGTCGTGCAACAAGTCATCAGCATAATTATCCGTTTCATTTCCTCTCAAGATGCATAGATGGCAATGCACAACGTCTCAAATATGAATTGCCTCCGATTGGTGCGTAAATAGACTCTACAGTGTGAAAAACGTCATTCCATATCACAAGATGTGATTGGAGCAAAACGCAAATCATCGACTATTACTCCATCAGCAGTTATTTCCGTAGGAGTACCTCGTAGCACATTTCGTATTTATCGCATTATTGAAGATCCGACATTTTGCCAAACACTGTCTTCACTTTCTTTCCCACACGGTCTAAAACCAGGTGTCAAGGGGTTTCTGATTAACTACTTGCACCGGTTCATCGTCAGCTTTAAGGACTTGAGGCATTTCAATGTTCGATGTTACCAAATACGTGTTGTTATCATAGATATATCTGCAAAGTTCTTCTGTATGAATTGCAAATCTTCATGCAATCCATTTGAAGCAGCAAGAGATTTACAATCTTGATTGAAGAGCCACACTATCATCAAAGGCATTAATTACCTATAAAACAGTATTGTAATATACAGCATAATATACTGCTGCGTCGAGCCAATCTCCAACGCGTTTCTACAGGCTGTTTACATGCGGCGCGAGCAGCTGGTACGCGCATGTGTCCCGCTATGGTTTCCCATTTATAACACTTGATTCAGCGCTTGCTGCGCTGTATTGCATGTTGTAGACTGATCGCGAATCGTGAGTTTGCTGATATTTTAGAGCGCAGGTATGACTTGTTACCGGGACCGGCTGTTTTGATCGGTCTTGCAAGTTATCTTCTATTTCATTTCTTGCCCATCCTCTGCTGTGTGACCATTCATAACTATATTCTAATTTTCTCGTTTTTGCAGTTTCCTTTTATATTCTCCTTGTTACTTTCTGTACCACGTAAATTGTAGGTAGAAAAGCTATTGCGTTCCACTCAAAAATGCGCTCCGAAAGTCGTCGAAAATCCCTGAAACCAAAATATATTTTAGAAAAAGGTCCGTGCGTACTTATGTATCATGTCTGTGTGTGCTTTTATGAACAGCATAATTCAAAAACGAAAAGTCGGTTAAATACCAAACTTGGTATTTCCCATGACATTGGGAATCGATCCCGTGATCTCCGGAATGTAAGTCACAGACGAAACGCCTGAGGCACCTGGCTCAGTATCAAACACATGTATATTTGGAATGGTCATCAATCAACAGAAAATGTCAGTAGACTTGCTCTGGTTGTATTCCCGAACTCTCAAATGAAGAGATCAAGTGAAATCACCCGGCTCAGAATTGGCACTCTAAACTAACGCACCGTTATCTTCTCACTAAGGACCAACTCCAAACTACGAGCTGTGACAGACCTCTAACCATTCAGTACTCTGTATGAACTGCCCTCCCCACAGTAGAAGTAGACAACAAGCCGGCATTTCCAATCTTCCTAATGCGGTTAAAAGACTCTACAGTTTCTAATGATAAGATCAAGTAGTCAAAACGACCTGAAATAGACATTTTAAAAAAACATCAATTGCTAAAAATACAAACATGGTAGTGATATCTGGAAGCTGCAAGGGAGGCTGGCATCTTATACTACCTTGTAATGTCTGCCCTAGAACTTCCTTTCTTCCCTCTCCATAAAAATCTGATGATTTTGGATTCATTCAACTTTCTATTCAATAAGTTATTTTTACGTATTCATGTTAATGGTGAAATCATTTACAGAAATTCTTTATTACATATTAGATTGAATATAAGCAGGAAAATATATTATGAGTAAGCAATAGTCTAATATTTTAAGAGTTGATTGCTGTATTGTACAATTGTTTACTGACTGATATAAATATTATTAGTAATGGAGCCTATAATATTGATTATACGTATGAACCCCTCATCAGGTATGATACTGGCGCCGATACCTGGAGTATTCAGGCTGCCATCCACAGTTCTTTACCATCTGCTTGACCTTGATGTGTGCAACCGCTGCCCCTATTTTGGTTTCTCTGAACACCTTAATTACTTTCTCTAGCACATACATATCAGGTAGAGAACATACCAAACTTAAAACCAAGTTTGGCATTTAACGGTCCTTTCGTTTTTAAGCCATGCTGTCTACACACACACACACACACACACACATGAACCTTTTTCCTAAAATGCTTTTTCATGATTCAGGGGGACCCAAAACATGTATTTCCGGTATCAAATTTTGGGTGCAATACAATACCTTCTTTATACATTATGTACATAGTACGCGTAGAGAAAGAGAAAATTTAGATATCGTAAAACACACCATTTATGTCATATTCGCTTTATCGTAGAGCTAACCGTTTCCGATACATTCCTTGTTATTGGTTCCATTTTAAATTATTTAAACTTTTCTCGAACGGTAAGTCGTCTTTCACTTCATATCTCTCGTTTTACTCCTGACCAAGTAAAGAGCACCGAACTTCAACTGTTTCACATAGTGACTAGCTCTTTAAAAATTGACTATCGCTTTAGCCTAGGGCTTCTGCCGTCAAGGAAACAACTGATAAGACAATTTCTGATAACGTTTATCTCCACTATCATGAATAATCTTTTATAAGAATGGTTTTTTGAAGAACAGATAGAGAAAGACATATGAATGGAACACATCCATGTTTGAATTTCCCAGCTGCCAGGAAGACAAATTGACTCTCTTGCACAAACAAATTTCAGTTCTTACCCGTAAACAAGCACGACTGGTGTTTTGGCATAAAACTGTTCAAATGAAGTGAACTTTGTCCTTGTCTGTTTGTTGGTACGTATTAACTGCAAATGGATTTGTGTTTTCAATGATTGGCGTATGTGTTCTATCAACCGCTTTGTGAGACTATAGGGGATTGTGCCCATAGTGGTAGTAGTGACATTGCTCTTACCTTCGCCTCTATCCAGCAGCAAATTCTAAGGCAGGAGCGGTAACGCCTATGGCGAATATTCGGGAGGTCCCGCTTCAAATCCCGTGGGCCGACCAATCTCGCATTTTTTACTTTCTCTACACGTACCTTCTATGTGCATAATGTATAGAGAAGGTATTGTGTAATGCACCCAAAAATTCGATACCGAGATTTCACCGGAAATATATGTTTTAGAGCCCCCTGATTCCAAAAAAAAACATTTTTAGAAAAATGTCCGTATGTGTTTGGGAGTGTGTGCGTGTGTGTATGTGTGTGTATGTCTGTGTCTGTGGACAGCATAGCTTAAAAACGGAAACACCGTTGAATACCAAACTTAGTATTTAAGTTTAGTATCTTCCAAGGATGCGACACGAAACTTTTCAAGAAAATGCCTCCACCCTAAACTACGCTTTACAGGGATAAAATTGCGAAACTTTTTATTTTCTCAAAATGTCTCTAGCGATTTTGATTAAAATCTCTTATATTAAAGATATTTACATGGAAAATAAAATGTATATGATGGCAGCGCAATTGCAATTGCCATATATTTTCAGGTTTACTGTTGTTTTAGACTGAGGGGGGAACTTTGGGTTGTAGTATTAGATATTCAATACGAGTTTTAGCTCGGCGAATAGGGAAACCACGAGAGGAGAAAACATTTCATTCACATGACTTTCTCTACATCTCTGAAACAAATTATTGTTAAAAGCCTTATGCTTCTATTTACTTCATGCTAACTGAGAAAAATTAACAGAAATAGTTTCATTACTTGCTTCCTTAAAATAGATGCGAAATAAGGGAGTACTTTAGGTTAAAGTGATAGTAAAAAGCTGGTTGCTATGTGACTGAAGTTCCTTTGTTTGTATGGATAGGAGTTGACAAATTCCTGAATGAGAAAAGTATAACAAGGAATATCTAAAAAACGATCAACTCCACGAAAAAATGTATATGACATAAATAGTATGTTCTGCATTTTTTGTGTAGTAAGTTTTTGTCTATCTTATACCTACGGTTTATCAATTATGCAAAATTCAATAAAAATCATCCAGAATAAAGAGGTAGGCCTTTAGCGGCTATTCCCAGAAAATTCAAGATATACATTTTATTTGGCACATAAATATCTTAAATTTAAGAGATTTTAATCAAAATCTTTAGAGCCATTTTTGAGAAAATCAAAATTTGCCAAATTTTATCCATGTAAAGGGTAGTTTGAGGTGGGGGGATTTTCTTGAAAATTTTATGTTCCATCCTTGGAAGATACCAATCTTAAATACCAAGTTTGGTATTTAACGGTCTTTTTTTTTAGCTATGCTATCTACAAGCATACACACGGACCTTTAGCAAAAATGCTTTTTTGGAGTCAGGGGGACTCAAAACATGTATTTCCGGTAAAATATCGGTATTGAATTTGTGGGTAGAATACAATAATTTCTCCGTACACTATGTACATAGCATGTGTAGAGAAAGTAAAAATATGTGCTCCATTCACATGACTTTCTATACATCTCTCTTAACAAATTATTCTTAATAAACCTGTTCTATTTATTTAATTTAGCAGAAACGGTCTTATTACATAGTTCCTTTTTAAGTAGAAGCTAAATAAGAATATACTAGGCTAGACCGACAAAAAAATGTTTTAAAATTTGGTTACTATGTGATTCAAATTTGTTTCTTTGCTTGACAGGTTCCCGTATGAGCAACGTTTAAGTATTTTAAAACTGAAATCAATAACAAAGAGTATCTCTAAAACGGCCGTTTCCACGAAAAAAAATTTAATGACATAAATTGTATATTTTATTTTTTTTTTTTTTTTTTTTTTTTTGTCTATCTCTTACGGTCTACTAGTTAAGTTATGCAAAATTTCGCAAAATTCACCCAGAATAAACATGTCTTCAATGGCTATTCCCATAAAATGCAAGATATACATTTTATTTGCTAAATAAATGTCTTTAATATACGGTATTTTAATCAAAACCGTTAGAGCCATTTTGAGAAAATCAAGATTTTCGAATCTTTTCCCATGTAAAGGGTATTTTGGGGTGGGGGAATTTTTCTCAAAATGTTTGTGTCGCATCCCTGGAAGATACTAAACTTAAATACCAAGTTTGGTATTTTACCGGTTTTTCGTTTTTGAGATATCGTGTTCACAGACGCACGGTCACACGCACACACACACACTCACATAGAACACACGTTCCTTTTTCGATTTTTTTTTTAATACAGGGGACCCTAAACCATATATTTCTTGTGAAATCTCGGTATCGATTTTTTAGTGGAATGCAATACCTTCTCTATACACTATATAATAGTACGTGTAGAGAAAGTAAAATGTGCTTTTTAACCATTTTAGATTACCTTGCTCCCTTAATAAATAAGTGGCATAAGCACACACGATCTGTGACTATTGGCTCTGGATAGCTTGTATATCTATGCCCATAAACGTAACGGCCTATTTCTGATAACAAAATATCACAACTTTTGCTCATGAATATGGGTCCGAAAAGCCATCGTTTGAAAATTAGATAGTTGTATTGCTAATGGTGCATGTGACCACTACTGTAGCTCTCAGCGTCCCATGTTGGGCGTGAAAGATCGCTTAATTTTGTTCAGAGGCCTCTTTATCAGACTTGAGGTTCTTTAACGTGCCGCAAATCTACCACACGGGATTACGCCCGAAAAAATCCATTGCCCTCCGCCGGGTTTGAACCGGTGCCAGGGCCTAGACCACAGAGTAAGACATTTTGTGTAGTAACCTTTCGTCTACCGCTTAGCTTTTACTAGTTACACAAGATTAGGTATTCAAAATTTCTCCCGAATTAAGACTTCATAGGTTACTCCCAGAAAATTCAATATGTACCTTTTATTTGTCATAGAAATATTTATAATAAATAGTACTTTAAACCAAATCGTTACAGCCAGTTTGGAGAAAATAAAACCTGAAGTGTTTTTCTGGGTACCTTCGTGTCACATCTTTTGAGATACTGTTTTTTTATACCAAGTTTTATCACAATCACATGATCTTTTTTACCCATTCTTAAACAAACAATTCTTAAAATAAGAACTGAAGCTTTCCTGGCGACGTGTTAATTCAAAATCTTCTCGGGCTTCTAGCCAGGCAAAAACTTGGCTTGACACCAACGTTTCGAAGAAGTGCATCTTCCTCGTCTTCAGGGTGAACTGATCTGAAGACGAGGAAGATGCACTTCTTCGAAACGTTGGTGTCAAGCCAAGTTTTTACCTGGCTAGAAGCCCGAGAAGATTTTGAATAAACAATTCTTATATATGCGAATTCTTCTACCTATTTCAAATATATATATATATATATATATATATATATATACAAGATAAATATTAGCAAAAATGATTTTTTGCAATCTTTCTTATAGATTCAGGGATATAAGGGAATGCACAAAGCCAAAGTGACAGTCAAATATTTTAACAGTTGGTTGGTCTGTGATGCATGACCAGGATGAAAAAAAGAAAATGAACGACTTTTCATTTAAGAACACTACAGTTAATAAGAAATTTAAACCAATAGTAATCAATATCTCGGAAATGGTTAACTCAACAAAAAACTACATTGAACATATGGTTTAACAATATGTACATATTTTGTGTAGTAAGATTTTGTCTATCGGTAATTAAAGGTTACCTTGAATGAAGGGTTTCTGAGGCTATTCCTAGAAAATTTAAGCTATACATTTAATTGTCTTGCAGAGCATTTTAATCAAATTCGTTAGTGCCATTTTCGAGAAAATAGAAAAATCTTCCATGTAATGGGGAGTTCTGGAGAAGAAGGATTTTGTTGGAAATGTTCATGTGGCATCCTTATAAGATGTGGAACTTAAATACCAAGTTTAGTGTTTAACTATCTTTTCGTTTTTGAATAATGCTGTTCACAGACACATACACATAAAGACTTTTTTTCTATAAATGTTCTTTTTTCTTTTTATTTATTAGGGATCCTCAAAATATTATTTTCGGTGAAATCTCAAAGTCGAATTTTTTAGTGAAAAGCAATACTTTCTCTATCTATTTTGTATATTATACGTGGCTGAAAATATATATATATTTTTTTTATTCAGAGTGGATCAAAATTTGTATTTCCAATGATTTTTTCTGCCAAACTTTTGGGCAAAATAACAATATCTCCCCTGTTTACTACATGTAGTAGAAAAAGTAAAACTTGGGGTTCTTATATGGAATGCTAGACAGCTCTGGGGGGTGGAGAAACGCAATGAGGAAACTTTTGGAAGTGTTGGATTTACCATGCCGTAGCTAACACCATCAGCGATTCACAATTAACAGTTCTGGGAACTCGTTACAGACTGAATCCTATTTAAGCGTTTAGTTCTATTTGAACTGTTACTCTGTTCTCCCTGGAACCAGAAACCTTTTAGCTTTATGTAACGAAATATTTCGTAATATTTCTTTGGACGGCAGGGAAATCCCTGTCAACTGTTATTTCCGTTTTCCTCGAACTCGCTCCAGAATAGTGAACACTTTCACTTAGCATCTTTCAACTCGTACACAGGGCCTGACAACCTACAAACGAATTAATAACAGGATTTAGAAAGCTTTTGCTGAATACAATGTTATAATCTCTGGAGGAAACTAAATGGAGTCAATGACCACTGAAGAGAGATTTAATTCTCTAGAATCTACATAACTTAAATAATGTTTCCTCTTTGATCTGCTTCTGTCCTCTTCTCCTTCCCGTACTCTTTCTCTCTCTCTTCTTCGTTTCCTTCTCTTCTGTCTGTGAGTCAACGGTATAAAAGAAAGGCATACTATGGGTTAGATGTTAATAATTACACGTTTACCATTGAAACTGAAAAATACCAACATTTATCGAATGTTTTGGTTATCTCCATAAAATAACGAAGCCTGCCTCTGTAGGGTGACGTCTCGCATTCAAGAGGTCTGTAGTTCGAATCTTGTTTAGTGTGAGTTACCCGGACAAGGCTTTGGAGATGTTTCCTTTATTCTGAATAGGAGAATGTCGTGTGACTTTAAGTTCCATGGACACCGAACTCATTTGAGCTCACCAGTTTCATTTATCCTCCGATATAACCTACCAGGTTAAACAGTGTTAAGTTATTAACAAATATGGCATAACCGTAATTATTCACTGTATCAGCATTTCGCTAGTAAGCGCATTAATCAAAAGCATTTTTCTGATAAAGTTATGTTATGTAACTTGCTTATAGAGTTAGCTATAAAAAGTAAATGGCGTGTTATTTGTGGACGCTCTTTAACTGCTGTGGTTCTCAGCGTCCCATTCTAAATTGGGCGTGAAAGACCGCTTATTTTTGCTCAGAGGCCTCTCTATCAGGCTTGAGGTTCTTTTACGTAAATCTACGACACGGGACCAACGGCTTTAGTTCCCTTCCGAAGGAAGTCATGTTAAGGATTTTTACATCCTTCGCCGGGTCTGAACCCGCGACCTTGGATACATGAAGTCAGCATGGTAACCATTACACCACGTACACCAATATACAACCAGCTTGAGGCGGAGTAATCTTATTACTTTCTCTACCAAGTATAACTCAGCTAGTGGCGCCACTAACGAGTGGGACTCGCATTTTGGAGGCCGTGTGTTTGGGCCTTCCAAACTAATGGGTTTTTCGGGGGTTGTCTGGTCGCCAGACAATTCTGGAAAAGTTCATTATATGCACCGAATTTCCTGTTCTCTCACTTCCTTTTCATCTATTTTAGATTTGAGATGATCAAGGGACATGCTCAGGGAGTTGTGGCTGAAGATGGGTTGGGGCACTATAGACATTGTTTTTAGAGTCGTCGCGGTACCGCTCTATTGGAACCCGCTTTTGGGTTGGATACTTTCAGACTAGACCCCTTCGGGGAACCCCCTGGAGTCTCAGGCCTCGTGGGCTGGGAGGCGTTCAATCTCCAATCGTTAGGAAGCTAGCCCATGCTTGCTCCTGTCACCGGATCTGTTCCCAATTCGAGTCTCTCTGCTCATCCCTCCCTCTCTAAGAACCTAAAGTGCGGGGATCTGGTCCAGTGACTGGGAACCCGTCCAAGAGTAATCCTAATCTCAATTCTACTTAGTATAATACATAGGGGAAGTATTGTTCTTCAAACAAAGGTTCGATGTTGAGATTTCACTGTCAGCAGGAAATTTTAATAAATTCATTTATAAATGACTCCGCCTTTATTAATAAGTAACAGTAGAACAAGTGAGACTTTATGATGAAGTATGGAATCATACCAGCAGGAAACCCTCATTGTTGTTATCATTGACTTTGATGAAAACAATGGTAGATTTGATGAGACGAACACTGTATTGTATTTCAAGTCGTATTTGTTCTCGTATTTATAACCAAGCTGCTTAAGGTACCCATTTTGATACACAATATTTCACTCATAAAAAGTGCCAAATATCATCCACTTCCTCACGTTCACGACTACATGCTGACCACTCGTTCCAGATTCTCCATTCTCAAAAATGGCTCTAAAGTTAAAATACCGTATATTAAAGATATTTACCTGACAATTTCTGGGAATAGCCTCTGAACATTACTTTACTCTGGATGAATTTTACGGAATTTTACAAAACTGCTAAACCGTAAGAGATGGACAAAAACTTAACACACAAAAAATTTAGAGCACGTAAAACACATAATTTATGCTATATACATTTTTTTCGTGGAGTTGATCGTTTTTAAGTTATTCCTTGTTTTTGGTTTCAGCTTTAAAAACATACTGTTTTCATACGGGAACTTGTCAACTGCTGTCCATACAAACAAAGGAACATCAGTCACATAGCAACCAGCTTTTGACTATCACTTTAACCTATGCTACTCCCTTATTTCGCTTCTACTAAGAAGGAAGCAAGTAATAAGAATGTTTCTGCTAATTTTTTTGGATTAACATGACGTAAATGCAAGCATAAGCTTTTTAACTATAATTCGTTGCAGAGATATAGAGAAAGTCATATGAATGGAACACATCATATTTTTTTATTCAAATTACCCAATGGTTGGGATCTCAAAGTGACAAAGAATATTATTAATAACACACGTCTAACTTATTGTTATAAGATTATTATTTTATCTTTTATCTATGGCATGCTAATCGAGATAAACGTTACCACAAATGGCTTTGTTACTTAGTTCCGTATAAATAAAGGGCAAATTGGAAATACACCCTATTGAAGCGATAGTCAAATATTTTATAGCCAGGAGTAAAATAAAAGCGATAAGATGAGGACTTGTGTGGCAAGTTCAAGTATTTTAAAACCGAAACCAATAATGGAGAATATTTCGGAAATCGTTAACTCTACAAAAATGTATACAACAAATTGTGTTTTAACGAGATCTATCTTTTTATGTAGTGGATTTTTGTCCATCTCTCATAGTTTTCCAGCTATGCAAAATGCATTCAAAATGAAGACGACTGCAAAGGCTATTCCCAGAAAAGCCAACATATAATTTTATTTATCTTTAATGTATTTCATTTTAATCAAAATCGTTAGTCAGTTTTAGGGAAAAGAACATTCAGTCGTATTCACAGTCACACACACACATACACACACACACACACACGAGCGCGCACGAACATTTTTCTTAAAATGCCTTTTCTGTATCCGGGGACGCTAAAATATGTATTTCCGTGATTTCTGGATATCGACTTTCTGGGTGGAATACAATAGGTACTTTCTCTGCCTACTATGTACATTATACTTAAGTGCTAGAGAAAATAAAAAGGGACAATATATAAATTATAGTGAATTATTAAATATTACTTATAGCAGTATAATTATAGAGTAACAAACATGTCATATGCAGATTAAAAGCTTTGTAGAAATTGGGTGCAGTAGCTTCATATCATAATGTACTGCTGAAATTTAAATTGCAACGATCAAAACTGAGTTTTGGAATTCTTAACGCCAGGAAAAATATTACTTGACGTTATAATTATATATTTTATCTCTCTAATTGTTTTTTCCTGGTAAATATTTATTTTTATCCTTTTCCGTCAAAGAAAATTGAGATATTCAGCAAAAGCCTTCACAGTCTAGTTTCATTATGATCTTCGTATACGCGACAACCTTTTTCAAAAAGTGCACCCCAGAGCATGAATCTCCGTGAAAATAAAGTAAGGAACTTTTGGTCCAATGCATCTTCTACCAAGTAAAGCTGTAGAGAAAATAAAATCTGAGATAAAATGCGATCCGAGGTTCTAAAATCTTCTCTTCCCTCTTCCTTTCGTAAAGTGGCCTAAGTGAAACAAATATTTTTTTTCTGCGGATAGCGAAAATCCTAGCAAAAAGCTAGGACAATCCATCTAAATAGATTAATAGGAGCATACGGTATCCATACCAAGGAAATGGATATCATATTTTGCTGACATTTTATAAACGCGTTTTAAATTTACTTTGGAATCCTATTTATATTTTAGAATAAAATAAGTTCCATTCATATGACTTTTCCTATATATCTGTAACAAATTATTGTAAAAGGTTATTCTACTATTTACTTCATGCTAATCAAGATTAGCAGAAATTGTCTTATTACCAGCTTCCTTGTAAGTAGAAGAGAAATAAGGGAGTACACTAGGCTAAAACGATAGTCAACACTTTTAAAAGCTGATTGCCACATTAAAATAAATTTCTATACATTACCAGAATGACAAATTTCCGCATGAAAAAAGGTATTTTAAAAGTGAAACCAATAAGAGATAACTCAAAAAATGTCAACTCTACGAAAAATGTATATCAGATGATTAGGTGTTTTAACGAGATCTATATTTTTTCTGTAGTAAGTTTTTGTCTGTCTCTTACGGTTTGCTAGTTATACAATATTTTAATAAAAATCGATATAGTCATCTTTGAGAAAATCAAATTTTTGAAATTTTCCATGTAGGGTCGTTTGGGGTGGGAGTATTTTGCTCAAAATCTTCGTATCGCATATCTGGAAGACTTAAATACAAGTTTGGTATTTTACAAACTTTTGGTTTTAGAGTTATGGTGCACACACACACACACACACACACACACACACACACACACACACTCAGACACACAGAGGCAGATAAAAGGCAAAAATGATCTTTTTATACAAGGGATCCTAAAACGTGATTTCCGGTGAAATCTCAGTATCGAATTTTCTGTGGAATGCAATAGCTTCTCTACCTATGTACCATGTATTATGTAGAGAAAGTAAAAAACGCATGTGTTCAACTCACATGGCCTTCTCTACCTGATACGCAACAAATTATTCTTACAAAAAGGTATTCTTCTATCTTCTTATAGGTACAAAATAAACGAAGGAATACACTAGTCTAAAGCAATAGTCAAAAAGGCGGTCGCTATATATAACAGTTGCAATTCGGTTATCTTTTTGGTAAAAACAAAAGAGACACGAAACGAAAGATGATCTTCTATTTGAGAAAAGTTAAGATAGTTTAGAATTGATACCAACAACAAGGAATATTTCGGAAACGGTTAACTCTATAAAAAATGTATTGGACACAAATAGTGTGCTTTAATTAGATATACATTTTTCTGTAGTAACATTTAGTTTATCTATTACGGTTTACCAATTACACAGAAGTTATCCAGATAGAAGAAAGCTTCAGAACATACAATTTCTTTGTGACGTAAACATGTTTAATATGGATATTTTATTCAAATTTTCAGCCAGTTTTTAGAAAATCGAAATTTCAAATACTTTCATGTCAAGAGTAGTATGGGGTGGGGGATTTTCTTGAAAGCCTTCGGAATGGAAGTAAAGCCGTTGGTCCCGTGTCGTAGATTTACGGCACGGAAAAGAACCTCAAGCCTGACTGAGAGGCCTCTGAGCAAAATTAAGCGGTTTTTCACTCCCAATTTAGAACGGGACGCTGAGAACCACAGTAGTTAAAGAGCGTCCATAAACAACACGCCATTTATTTCCATTAAAACACACAAGTTATATTATATACATTTTTTCGGGGAGTTGATCGTTTTTTTACATATTCCTTGTTTTTGGTTTCAGCTCTGAAAAACATACTTTTCTCATACAGAAATTTGTCGACTCGTGCCCATACAAACAAAGGAACTTCAGTCACATACCAACCAGCCTTTTTACTATCACTTTAACCTATGGTACGCCCTTATTTTGCTTCTACTTACAAGAAAGCAAGTAATACAACTATTTCTGCTATTTTTTTTTTCTCGATTAGCATAAAGTAGATAGAAACATAAGCTTTTTAGCAATAATTTTTTACAGCGATGTAGAGAAAGTCATGTGAATGGAACACATAGTTTTTTTTTTTTTATTTCGGGTGAAATCTCGGTATCAAAATCGTTGTGGAATACAGTAGTATCTTCTCTCCCTACTACGTGGGTGGCGAATAAAGTAAAGCAGTTTTGTAAACATATCGACAAAACGTTTTGAGCTGTTTAAATAAATAATAGCAGAAAAATAGCAAGCAATTGCTTATAGGAAGAAGATAAGTATGGGTTATCTAAGAGAGTTACAGCATTGGTACGTGTGCGTTATCTAAAAAGGCATCATCCTCGAAGCTGCAGAAGGAGGAAGAGTTGATGGAGCACGACACAGCGTGACATTGTGGGATCAACAAGTGGGTCGCGGGTGGGGACCGCCGTATATAGCAGTCGAGCCTGACCCAACACCGCCAGAAACCATCACCATGTCCTCCTATGCTCTATTCGCGCTGCTTCTGGCGGCCGCTGTACTCCTCGTCGTCGCTGACCGTCCCAAGTCTACCTATACCAACAAGTATGACAACGTGGACGTGGAAAGCATCCTCGGCAACAACCGCATCCTCTCCAACTACATCAAGTGCGTGATGGATGAAGGACCTTGCACACCTGAGGGCCGCGAGCTCAAGAGTAAGTCCAATCACATTTATCACCAAGTCCCGGATTTTTAGGCGCTAACTGATTAAAATTGGGTTCTATATCAGTATATTGAATTTAGGAATTTATAGGGATATTTGGAATAGGTTTGTCACTATGTTTAAGAACACTAAAATAAAATTAATGGCGTTTGTTTTATGGGCGCTCTTTAACTGCTTTGGTTCTCAGCGTCCCATTCTATACTGCGCATGGAAAACCGATTCATTTTGCTCAGAGGCTTCTCTATCAGGCTTGAGGTTCTTTACGTGCCGTAAATCTACGACACGGGACCAACGGCTTTACTGCCCTTCCGAAGGATGCTGAGGATCTTTACACCCGAAAAAATCAATCGTCCTCCGCCGGGTTTGAACCCGCGACCTTGGGTATATGACGTCAGTATGGAGGGCGAAATTAAGGACAGCAAGTGAAATTTCAAATTCCTATATTTGTATATACATTTTTCATAAAAGTTCCTCTGATTGCATTACGAAATGTTAATACAAATACAAAATGTAATTCAAATTGTATAAATAATTTGAAAGATAAATTATTTCATAATTGTATTAGCTAAATAAGTGCATATTAAACATGCTCAAAATTTGAGACAATTAATGAAATTTTCTGAGTTGGAGCCTTGAATCACATGAAAAAAAACTTAAAACGGAGATATTTCAACTACTTTGCTTACTGAATTATTATAAGCTATTTTACAAAATAGAAATGTTAATCTCTAAAATTAATCATTTTAATAAACATATGTTTTTGAAAAACTACTATTGTTATTAGGATAATTTTGTCCTTTGTGATATTAAAGTATATTTTTCTGCAGTTTTTGGAAATTTTGAAAGGTGAGTATGTAAGAATGCTGTATCATGTCTGTAGAGCCCGAGGTAAGGGCTTTTCATTATAGGTGCTTTAACGTACCTATAATGACAATGACACTTTTTATAGCAAATAATTGTTGGAACTTTTGGACACACGTGAAGAATCAACATTTAGTTCACCCCCCTGTTTCGGGCTCTACATTTACAGATCTTAAAAAAACACCTGTTTCCAAGAATTCTATTTAATAAAACATTTTCTCAAAGCTATATTTTCATACGTTCAAGATATAAGAGAATACCTAGGTTAAAGAGATAGTCAAGTATTTTAAAAGCTGCCGTTATGCGATGACTTAGATGTTCGGTTCTCTTTCTAGGGCCAGGAGTAAAGCAAAAGAAAAACGAATGAGGACTTCCCGTTTTCGAAAAGTTTATTTTAGAATTGAAACCAATAACAAGGAATGTCGAAAACGGTTAGCTCTATAAAAATGTATCTGGAATATATTGTGTGTTTTAATGCGATAGACACTTCTGCATAGTAAGATTTTGTCTATACGGTTTAACCAGTTATGCAAAAGTCCTCAAGAATGAAGAAGGCTACAGAGAATTTTCCCAGAAAGTACAATATAACATTTTATTTGCCATGTAAATTGTTTAACATACGGCATTTTTATCAAAATCTGTAATGCCACTTTTGATAAAATCGAAAATTTGGAAAAATGTTGCGTGTAAATGGTAGTTTGGCTTCTTGAAAATCTCCTTGTCGTATCCTCTGGAGATAGCAAACATAAACACCAAGTTTGGTACTTAACCGATTTTATCTAATTTTAGGTGTAATACAGCACCTTCACTGCCTGTTACGTATATTGTACATACGCGGTAGAGAAAATAAAAGATATTTAAGTGCTGATCTTGTCTTTATTACGTTCATATTTCTGTACTTTTCTTAGGTGATATAAAAGGTTTAGTGTACATTTTACGTAAAGTTCTTACAATCAATACTGGGGCTTTAAAGACATCCTACCTGAATGATGGTGTTGCCGTTTTATGTGAAAGTCTTAAACTGGCCACGTGATCTTTCAATCATCCATTTCTCTCAACCGCAATTTTCTACCTATTTTACTCATGTTTTATAATATGGATCGAATGCTACGTTTTAATTAAATATCAAATACAAGCTCAGGAGAAATTTTACGATTTTTTTGCATATTATTGTTCAAGATAACTAAATTTAAAGTGATGAATTATAGATGAAATGTTAAGAATATCATATTGTAAACTCCGGGATTATTTGGGAAATCAGAACAGCTCTAAAATTCTCTGTGGCAACTTGTTTCTTAGCGTTTGTCTCGTTTCTGAATTCTGCGCAACATTTTCAAGTAATTAGATAAAACGTTCTTAAAAGATTATCCAACAGATATCAAAACCATACTTTAGTAACCAATAGTATGTGAATAGAGTAATCTGGAATATTTTGTTAAGAATTTGAAGAATAAATTCGGAGTTAGGAATTTTATCTGTTCATTTCAGGCAACATTTCAGAAATTTGCTTTTATTATCTGTATATTTTTTAAATGTTTGGGTATATTCACTTCAACACGATTACACGATGGTAATCACGAATTTAGCCTATTTGAAAATCTTCAATATCACTCTTGATCATTGCTGTGAACTGCGGCATAGCTTCTGATAATAAACAAGCTTTATAGAAATCTGTTCTGAAAGGAAAGCAATATGTTTTCTTTTTATGTGGTTGAATTTCACTAGTAACGGAAAGTTTCCAAAACTTTTGAATATAAAGCTGACAAACTAAAAGTTCTTAGTGACACGACAATTTCGAACACAGTATATTTTATTTATAGATGCGACTGAAAGCTGTGTGCCAAGTATACATTCCTGGAAGGTGGTGAGATACCAAGAATTTCACGTAGCAAATAAAATGTATACAAAGTACACTGTTGACTCTGTCTAAATATTATGGCTCCTCTCTTCTTTGCTATTACAACCTCCTGTAAGCAAATATTGATACTTCACACCATTTATTTGTAAAATATACTTCTCTAAACCCTTATTTACACAAATTGTCCAGCAACAGCGAATTCTAATGTTCCCTTCACTAACATTCAAAATCGCCGTGTTTCTATCCTAACTGTACAAATGTAATTTAACTCAATTACGTATATTATAATATAGCTAAATAATTTTCTATGTAAGCTCCACCTGGGCAGTGTAAAAAAAGTAAATGGAGTTTTATTTATGTACGGTCTTTAACTGCCGTGGTTCTCAGCGTTCCATTCTATACTGAGCGTGAAGGACCACTTAATTTTGCTCAGAGGCCTCCCTATCAGGCTTGAGGTTTTTTTATGTGCCGTAAATCTACAACACTGGACCAACGGCTCCATTACGCCACGGGTACAATGGGCCGTGTGGGGGTAGCGTGTCCGCTCATATTCAGACAGTCGCAAGTTGGAATCACGCTTAGAGTGAGGTACCCGGATAAAGTTTTTTCGGGATTTTCCTTTTGCTGAGAAGAGAATAACTTTAAGCTCCATGGACCCCGAGATCATTTGAGCAGCATTTCACCAATTTCATTCATCGTCCGATATGACTAACCAGGTTAAAGGACGTTAAGTTACAAAAATAATCGATGCTCTGTTATAATATTCCACATTGTACTTTCAGGGCAAGTTGTGGCGCTTGTCGCGCTTTTTGGCGCCAACTTTAGCGTAGCCCAATGTTGATGGCCGCAAGATGTTCACGAGGGATAATTTTCAAGAGAGGAGTGGAGCATTTGCAGGATTTATTACATTACAAGCACCAAATACCTGACATTATAAAATTTATTTAATCTCTTTACACATAACATTTTGCATATTTATCCATTTAGTTTTGGATTTCATTGATTATAAAACAAGATAATTTACTATTAACTTCACTTTAAAATAATTCATTAGGTTTATAATAACTAAATTTGGATGCCGATTGCTCGGGTATATTAAAATGTAGGTACTCTTTCTGGAAAGATGATTCGGATGTCAAAATTATTGCTTATAGGCAACCAATGAGAAAGAACAAATGACGTATTAGTATTCTTCTGGGGTAAAATATCTGAGGTGCTACATTCATATGCCTTTCTGTACCTATTCTAGGACAAATTATTTTTAAAAAGCGGTTCTATCTACTCCATGCTAATCAAGATGATCACTCAATTTACGTATTTCATTATAGGTACAAGAGAAATAAGGAAATACACTAAGCTTAAGTCTAAAGCGATAGTCAACTCTTTTAAAAGCTGGTTTCTAAGCCATGACATTGAAATTCCGTTTTATGTGCACTGCCAGCAGTAAAAACAAAAGAAAAACGAATGATGACTTCCCCTTCGAGAAAAAAAGTATAAGTATTGCAGCAGTTAAAGCAATATCTAGGAATATCTCGGAAATAGTTAACTCCACACCAAAAAATTGTTGAACATAAAGTGTGTGCTTGTCTTCATTTTTATGTAGTAAGATTTTGCTTATCTGCAAGATTTACCAGTTGCAGAAAACTCATCCAGAATGAAGAGGCTTCAATGGCTTATCCAAGGAAATTGAAAATATACATTTTATTTGTAATGCAAATATCTTTAATATACCTACGTGCTTTACTCAAAAGCGTTAGAAAGTCGAACATTTTTGAGAAAGTCGAAAATTTCGAAAAATCTTACACACTTACGTATACAGACAAGTACACACAAGAATATTTTTTTAAAAATATTTCTTTTGGACTCATGGGTCCTCAAAACATGTATTTCGGTATCAGATTTTGGGTGGAATGTAATACCTTCTTTTCTTACTATGTACATGGTAAAGAAAGTAAAACGAAATCACCAGATCACTGCCTCAAACAGGTGGTAAACGTTAAAGTTTTAATGATTGGGGGTTTGGAAATAATTTGGACTATCAAATCTGCATTTCTCCGGGTGCAGAAAATCACCTAGGGATTTGGCCAAAAGAGACCCTATGAGATTCTGAATACATGCGTAAGTATCATTAGATTAGATGTTCCAAATACATTTTGATTCTTTCGCACTGTTCTTCCCGTCTGCTTTTACCGGAAGTGACGGGACTGGACGTAAAGAAAGCACTACGTATTGTCCACAAGAGAGAATGTACCTTGGTAAATTTTAATAGCGCATTTTTGGAGTTTGTGTTAGAATGTAAAATATATGCGTATCACAGCTGCTATTAGTAGAACATACAACTTCGGAAAAAAACAAAAAAAAAAACAAAAAAAAAAAAAAAAACAACAACAGTGAACAAATCCCTTTTGGGCAGAAATCTATAACTACTTCTCTGGGCTCTCATTTCCATTGTCTGAATTTAGTTAGCTTGATTTGAGTTGGAATGCAATCCAACCCCATAAAGTAATATTGACCCGGGCATGCTTTATGAATTTTATTTCTGTATAAGTTTAGTTTTTTTTTTTTTTCGTAGTCGGCTTACCCTCTCCATATTTAGGACTGACCCCCCGAGAACTTACAAGCGGGTGTCTAGGGGTCAGAAGTCTGTCGGGAAGCCTACGATAAAAAACCATGGATAACCTGGAACGAGTGGTCAGCCAGGCATGACGTGAAGAAGTGGATGATAGGAAAGGTGACGGAGTAATTGGCAGCGGGGTGAAACTGGAGGACTCGGAGAAAACCTTCTCAGACGCCGCTTCGTCCACCAAAATCCCACATGAGGGCGCTTGGGATTGCACCCGGGCCGTCTAGATGAGAGGCGAGCGGTCTAACAGCGGTTTGAATTTTACGTTTAAAATTGTTTTAGTGGTGCTATATACTCCTTCAAGTGAATTTAGTTTTTTAAATACTTTATAACTTATTGCAAATATTTAAAATTAGAATCTTGTTCAAACATGTCCCATCTAGAGTATCAATCGATAGTTATTTTTCGTAACATACTACTCTTGTGAAAGTACATTAGGATGATCGTTGATTGTAAGTTAAAAGGTCAGCTCTGTAGTCGGGTGTTGAGTAATTCCAGTTTTAAATGTATAGCCACTTCTGATCTGCCAATATCTTTGAAATTTTCAATGAAAATAAAATTGAATAACATCCAAGAAGTTTAAAATAAATATCTATACATACTATTTTTACTTTATTTCCCATCTATTTTATAGAAGATAAGAGAAGATATTGCATTCCAACCAAAATTTCAATACTAGGTTCTACAGTAAGTACTTTTGACGTACCATGAATACGGAAAACGCTCTCTGTGTTTGTATGTCAGTATGTCTGTGAACTGCATAACTCAAATGCGAAATATTGGATAAATACCAAACTTTCTATTTAAATTCAATATCCTCTAAACATGCGACACAAAGATATAAAAAAGAAATCCCTTCACTCTAATTAGCTTTTATATAGAACACTTTTCGAAATGTTTAGTTTTCTTAAAAATAGTTCTCTTTTGATTAAATGCCTTTCGTATTAAAGGGACTTGTACGAAAATAAAAATGTATATTTGAAATTTCCTGGGGATGCTTGTGAGGTCCCCTCAATTCGAAAGGAAGTTTGTATAATATTGTGTAACTACTTCACAAAAGATGCAGATATCCTTAAAACACACAATTTATATTATACTACTAATAACTTTTTGAGTGTTCTCGTATTTCCGAATTGTCCATTGTTAACGGCTCGAATTGTTCGATGCTTAAAATAATTCTTTTGAAGTCCTGACGATTTTCAGTTGTTTATTACGATTGTGTGGAACGCATATGAATTCCAAGACCAAAATTAACGTCCAAATACCTATTAAAATACAAATTAAACAGCAGGCACCTAGAAAGTGTTTTGTTCGGAACTGCGAAGTATATTTGAAAGGTAACGGATTAGCTTAAAGGAAGCCGGAAGGACATCTGAACAAGGAGAAAGTGAAAGTGGTAATAGACCACAATCAAAATCTGCAAGGTGGCAAACTCTGTAACTGGATCTTTGTGCATGAATCAGCAAAGCAGCTTCCCAAGCATTGTTAAAAGGAGATTAGCTTCCTTTACGGGCTGTATTCGGTCATTTTAGCCACCAACACAGATCAATAAAAGTTTTCTTGCTCCTTAATAATCGAAGTGACAACAGAAATAAACCATATAATTACTACATTACAAACAATAAAAATCTTAACTTCCATTCATAATTTAACTTCCTTAACCCTTAAGGCAAAATCAATAGTAAAAAATAAAATATGATTTGTTCCATTTGCTTGACTTTTTCTAGTTGTTCTGCAAACAAATTATTTGTTCTTTTATATACAGCATGTTAACCAAGATAGACATTAGCAAACATTGTCTTATTACTTGCTACCTTATAAGGAGAAGGGAAATTAGAGGAACACAATAAAGCGATAGTCAAATCTTTTAAAAACTGGTCGATATGAGAACAATTTAAGTTCGGCTTGATACGCCGTGCCAATAAAACAAAAGAGAAATAAAACGAGAGGTTATGTTATGTTTGAGAAAGGTTAAGTAGTTGAAAACTGAAACCAATAACAAGGGATATATTGGAAACGGTCAATTCTACAACAAAAACGTATAATTGTGTGTTTTAGCGAGATTTGCATTTTTGGTGCAGTATGTTTCGTCTATTTCATATGGTTTGCTAGTTATGTAACCTTTAGCAAAATCCATCCAGAATGAACAGGTCTTCAGAAGCCATTCCTATAAAATTCAAAATGCACTTTTTTGTGTGTTGTGTGTCTGATGTAAATGTCTTTAATAAACGGTATTTTAATCAAAATCGTTAGAGCTGTTTTGAGAAAAATGTTATGGCCCTCATAATCTGTATTTCCGAAATCGTGATATTCAGTTTTTGGTCGGGTTACAGCACGCTTCGACGTTAGTTAGCTAAGCGACTGAGAAATAAAAGCTGCATTGGTTCAGATGAGAAGATGATGATAATAATAATAATAATAATAATAATAATAATAATAGTAATAATAATAATTGTATGCTTATTTCGTGAAAATAAACATGAGAACTAAGATTCCCTCTACTGCTGGAAGGATATTGCGCCGAAACACTCTTGTTGTGTACCGTGGGATCGAACGCGTGCCTCGAGGAAAGCGAAAGGGCGGCGAAAGTGTGAGCGAGGCTGACCACTTTCACTCTCAGATTCAAGTGCATGTGTTGCTTTGGGATTTCTAATTACGCCACCTAACGTTTCCTCAGCATGTCCTCGTTAGGTTCTCTATCAGAATGGATCGAGGCGCTTGCTTGGCATTTTGCCTGCCCTTCTTTGTTAGCAGCCTACTCATGAAAGCTTTTGTCAGCAAAACGTTTTCGGAGTATAATCAACAATCCTATCTAGCTGCAGGTAACCTATACCTCGCATCAAAGAGGAAGTTTTATACCTAAGCTTCTTCTCATTCACCAAAGTTCTGAAACTAGTAGAATTCATGTTTGATACAGACTTCCTTTTTACTTTCTCTACACGTACTATGTACATCGTGTATAGAGAAGGTTTTGTATTGCACCCAAAAATTCGATACCGAGATTTCACCGGAAATGTGTGTTTTGAGGTCTCTTGAAAGCAAAGAAGCATTTTTAGAAAAATGCCCGTGAATCTGTCTGTCAGTGTGTGGGTGTGTGTGTGTGTCTGTGTGTGTGTGTCCGTAAACACGACAACTAAAAGCGAAAAGTCGGTAAAATACTAAACTTGGTATTTAAGTTTAGTATCTTCCAGGGAAGCGATGTGAAGATTTTGAGAAAAATCCCCCTCCCCAAACTCTTTACATAGAAATGTTATCAAAAATTTTATTTTTCTCAAAAATGGCTCTAACCATGTTGCTTAAAACATCATACCTTAAAGATATTTACCTGACAAATAAACATATATATCTTGAATTTTCTCTGAAGACTACTTTATTCTGGATGAATTTTACGGAATTTTGCATAACTGCTAAACCGTAAGATGGACAAAAACTTACCACACAAAAAATGTAGAGCACGTTAAAACACACAATTTATGTTATATGCATTTTTTTTGTGGAGCTGATCGTTTTTGAGATATTCCTTATTTTTGGTTTCAGCTTTAAAAAGCCTTATAATTTTCTCATACAGGAATTTGTCAACTCATGTCCATACAAACAAAGGAACTTCAGTCACATGGCATACAGCTTTTGACTATCACTTAAATTATGGTAGTCCATCATTTCACTTCCACTAACAAGGAAGCAAGTAATAAGATTATTTCTGCTAATTTTTTCTCGATTAGCATGAAGTAAATAGAAACATAAGCTTTTTAACAATAATTTGTTGCAGAGATGTAGAGAAAGTCATGTGAATGGAATACATCAATTTTTATACATTTATTTACGAGCAGTTTCAAACGTGAAATATGCATTTAATTCGATTCAAGTCTTGATATTCTTAATATTTCCATATCTGTCTGGTAAACTACACAAATAAAATTTTTTAGTAATTTGTGGAGATACCAGACCAGAATATAAACACAAGCTAAGGTAGGCATCAAAGAAGAATAGAAAAGCTCCACTTGATGGTTCATCCTCTATGTAGATTGTCGATGTTCCTCGGCTTCCTACGAGGCCATGTCCTCAAGATAGTGTCGAAAGCCACACTGTTTCTGGAAAGAGGTTGCGACATGTTCTTGGTCCTCATGTCACGTTGTCTTGTAACTTCCCAAGGTCGTTGACTGTTATTCCCGGAGGGTGAACCTCTTTCCTTTTACATAGAATATTAATTCTCACTTTAGGACACCAAATGCTTTTACAAGCATATGAGGAAACAGTTCATAATTAATCTCAGTATTTACCCAGAAACCATGTGATACTTAATAGAAATGTACTGTCTTAGCAATTTTGAAAGTACGTTTACAAAATCTACATTAAAATTGATGCACTAACTTGTAAAACTGTCTCTCCTTGATTATAATGAAAATCTAGCAGGTCATATAAATACATTAATGTAAGAAAATGAAAAGAATTAGATCTCCTGTCTTTCAAAATGTTTAAAATTCTTGGAAAGTGTTCAGCCAACCCAACATTTCTTTACATTCTCTGCTAAATAGCTTTAACAATATGATTAAAATGTTATAAATTTGAGCTAACGACATGACATACAGTGTATATTTTATTATTTATGAAAAGCCTATGAATTCCCCTACTTTCATTGAATTTTATAAATGCGAAGTCATAAGAGATAGACTGAAGCTTATTTCAATAAATTGTACGGCTCATTGAAATATACAATTTATATCCAATGGTTTAAACAATGGGCGTTTTAGAAATAGTGTTGTATTTGGAAGTTTTCCCATATTATACCTCCATCATGGCTACATACAAACATATGCAAATCCGTGTTTTTTTTTTTTTTCCGTTGTCCTTCACTCTCGCATGAACTCGTGCTGAACAAGCCCGACATGTATAAAAAGGAGAAGTATGTTTAAAAGGTAGATGATTGATTTAAACGTTTTGCTGGAGTTTTAAAACTGGCAAGTCGTGAAAATTTATCGACCAAAGTGATTCAAGGTATACATAGAATACTTGGTATATGAAACATAATTCAAAAATCTAAATGTTTGTCACTTTCGCCTAGTTTTCACCCACCCTGTACTACTTAAATCGTACAGGTGGGTGAAAAGTTCATACCTACTCACTGGGGTAAACAATAAATCAACTGTTGATATTAAAACAACATTATTATTTTTTAACTTTTCAGATTACACATTTCAAAATACTTACATGATTAGGGTTTCAATACATCTGTGTGCATCCCATTAGTATCGGCGCCAAGTTCGTTTATTCATCCTCTTCAACATATCAGGTGTGATTGTTGTAAAGACAAAGCAGGCTACTTCCCTCTGGTCATCATTTGTGGTGTACTGATGTTTCCGCATCTCTTCTTTAATAATACCCCAGAGTGCATCGTCCGGTGTGGTATGGTCGGGGCCTCTTGGAGGTCAAGGTAATGGGACAGGAGCATTTACTGTTCTCAACCAATCCAGGGTTTGGAAAAACTTGTTTAAGACACCTTCGAACTGACAATACAAAATGCAGTGTAGCACCGTCCTGTTGAAACGTCACGGTTTCCATTAATCCTCTGGCTCTCAGTTGTGGGAACAACCATTCCTCAGATAAGTATCTTGATTGATTTACAGACCCACACAGATGTTTACCGGTCACTCCTGCCCAAATCATCACGCATGGTGGATTGTTCTCGATTTCTTCATAAAAATACTTAGTCGCTCTCCAAACTGGTAGACCGTGCAGCTTGACCTTGGCTGCACCTAAATTACTCACCATCACTTACTAATTTGTAATGGACTAGTAAAGCTTTGCAGCGAGGGTAGCGACTGCAAAAGGGTTTATTTATTATTTGCCCCAGTGGGTAGGGACTTTTCGCCCAGCCTGTAGATACAGATCATGAGAAATGAAAATACAAGAGCGTTCCGCGCTATACCGTATTTGCGATAAATCATCATTACTAAGAATACTACAGAGGCGTGAAAAATGTTATACTCAAAGTAAGATTTTGGTTATTTACTATTTTAGGTTACATCTCTTCAGTATGATAAATGCTTATAACATTTTCTACCATTCAGAATTACATGGATGTCTATATGGAAAAGTAGATTACAACAAAATTAAATTTTTTAATTTGTACTGCTGATAGATGAGTATATCTTTTTTAAAGAAATGCCGGGAAATTTATTTTAAATTTGGGAAAAAATGGATCTTTCCTCAGTATTATTTGTAAAAATTCAGGAAAATATGTGGAAAGTAATTGCTAATTTTCTACGATATGTAAATGTTGCCCTATCCAGATGAATGAGGTCACCAAGAAAAATGATTAGTGTTATTGTGTTATTGGATCAAAAAGGTTCATAATGAAAAATAGCCAACAGGTATTCATTTGCGCTGTAAATTTGATTTTGTACATTTGTAAACTATTTTAAACCTCAAAACATGCAATTATTTCTATTGTGAAAGTCTACCTAATAATTTTTTACACATCTGGACATACATATCTTTACTGGACATCATCTGTGGCTCATTTTATGAAACTCTTGTTGTCATGTCTGATAGCCCACGTTGTTGTTCACAGAGACACTGCCCGACGCCTTGAGGACTGGCTGTGACAAATGCAACGAGAAGCAGAAGAACACAGCAGACAGAGTCATCAAGCATTTGATGAGGGAGCGAACTTCTGACTGGGAACGGCTCGTCAAGAAGTACGACCCCACCGGCGAGTACAAGAAACGCTACGCCGCAGTCGCCAAGGAAGCTTTCGGCAGGCCATGAACATCATAACCTTAAAACAAACAATATAAAACAGGGCACCTATCAGCAGTCAATTACTTTATTCATTCATAAGAAGTACAAGAGAAAATGGAAGAACATTTTGTGACAAATACTGATTTCTATTACTAGTTCACAGTTAATACACTAGTAGTGGTGGTTAATGAGTTTTTAATTGACCATAATGACTGCCTGGTAGGTAAAATAGGGGATTCAATATAAATAAATACAAGTTCATATTTCAATTCCAACAATGGAACGTAAAGATCCCAAAAATGATTGCATAAACAGAAAACTGGTAATTTCAACTTTAATTTGATAAGAATTGTGTTTGCATTTCAACTTAGTTGGGAACTAACAGAAGCAACTGATTATACGGGGTTTCATATGCAACTAGCGAACTATAAGAATAACAAATAAGGCAGAATTAGAAATCAGTACATGGGAAATATATTCTACACTTCTATGCTATTCGAAAAATTCCAGTTTTTCAATGCTGACTGCAATAATTTAACAACTGTGTTTGGCTGTGCAGCAAACAATATAAAAATTGACAAAATGGCAAGCCTTCCAAAGTGTGAATTTTAAAAATACACCTAAATCATGTGATTTATTAGGAAAATTTGCTTTTTTCAATGATAAAACACAAGAACTAATTCGTATTTTTACTTTAAGAGGTATTCGTGAAATATAACACACAAGTTCTACTAATTTTTAGTAAAAGGTATACTTTTGACAAGTGCACTGGATCCTCAGGACACATATTTCCAAAGAGTGCTATTTTTCTTTATTTGCCACCAGTTCCATATGTGAAGACTATCTCAGTTCTAAGGGTGCGATATATCTTTTTTGGTGTTTTGTGAGCATGTTAAAAATGTAAGAATGTGAAATAAAGATTAATAAATGCTTCAACAAAAGATATAAAATCACTTGTTACTCAATTAGCCAGTCATTCTTTCTTCTTGTTTCTTTTCGTGCTTAAAAAGAAGAGCGAACCCAGCTACTGTTCGACAAGAACATTTTTGTCTGCGTAGAAAGAAGTTTTCATGATTTTATTCTGAATGAAATTAATACACAACAATCCATTTTAGCTTATGAAACTCTTAGATGGATTAAAAGTCAGAACCTTCTGGCATGCCAGTTTTAGGATGACTTTAAAGTGAAACATAAAAACGAATTTAGACCATTCAAAAATATTAAACTGCCAAGTACATTAGCAAGTAAGGTTCGCTTCCAGTTTCACTATCTTCCACTTCACACGGCGGTAACGCATCAGGTTTGCAGATCGAGGGTTCGCCTTCCGCGGCCAACTTTCCTCAGCATGGTTTTATTCTGGGGATTACCTTGATCACCAAACGAGTGTTCGGTAGGATTCTTTCATTCCCCGAATTTCCCGTTCCTTCATGTCGATTCATTTCATCTTTCAATTCGGTCTTTCCAAGTGGAAGTGTTGGCAATTGTGCTACGGCCACCAGGGTCCAGAACGAGTGGCCCGAGTGTTCTCGGGGGGGGGGGGATAAACCGCCACGCTACTTATCCTCTTTTCTTGCGGATTTACCCGTGCGATATATAAGATGTAATAAGATGCAAGCGCTATAATTTGCTGAAGAGTAAGTGTCTCCCTTAGCGCTATCGGTCGAGCTACTTAACTTGACCAGCCGCTTGCAGACTATCAAATGAAACAATGCCATCTAGCGGGGGAAACGATAGGAGAGAGGTAACGATGGGGATTGGCCAAGTATACAGCTGGGTGGTATACGGCTTGTCGGTCATCCACCGAATCCATGACCAAGCCCTGGACAGGACCAATGCTGCTTAACTTGGCGGGTTAGGTTTCGTAAAGAAAGAAGCGGCAGAAACTGCCATCCTTAGGTAGCCGGTAGCCGCTGCATCTTCTGGGCGATTTGGGTACGGTACAAGTTTAGTGTATATTGTGCAAGCCCTTTCTCGCAAACATCCACTATGTATGGTATTCCGGTTTGGGAATGGAGGATGTGGGACGGGAATCTAGCCTGTGCCATAGATCATCCTCTGTGCGTGCGGATGATGGAATGTGCCACCGATCACCAGACCTCGCAGCCATAAAGGCAACAGATTGATGATTGCGCCATACAGCCGTAGTTTAAGGTATGTGGGCAATGTGGAGCGTAATACGGGGCACAACTGCCGTCAGCGTGGCCCATCCCGACATTTTCCCTGGCATGCTGAATGAAAATAAGGCCCCGGTCGAGCAAGACTCCAGGGGAATTTTCTCCACTGCAATCTCAGGAAACTCTCCGGTCGCCAGCGACGGATTTTCGCCAGCAGAAGAGCGGAAAACTTCTGAGGGCTAATCGCCATCCTCCACTTTTCACTACATCTGCCAAGGACCTGGAGCTGTCTCTGAAACCTGGGGGGGGGGGAGCAGTAAAGAGCGTTCTTGTTTCGTGCCATTATGAGGACGTCGTCGACATATTGGCACGTAACAGTACTGAATTCTATGGGAAAGTCAGACATGTAGGTGGCGAAGAGTAACGGCAATAGCTCGCTGCCTTCCAGCACCCCAGCCGCTATGGGTCTAAGTGAGGACTGTCTCCCCCCATCCCACACCCGGTCCTGAAGGAAGTTACTAACCAGGTGTAGGTAGGGTGGAGGGTTTTTTTTTTCTTCTTAAGTTTGTACAATAATCCCTGGTGCCACGTGGTGAAGACCTCCGCGTCCAAGAATACCGCAACTGTTTTGAAGTTGTCCTAAAAGCCAGACGCAGTAGCTACAAGGTTGTAGAGAGTCCATAGCGAAAACCGAACTGATAATCCGGGCTGAGGAACCTTTCCTTAAAGGAAGGGGTAAGGCGGGATAGGAGTAACCGCACAAAGACTTTTGAGACGATCGGGAGCAAGCTGATGGATTTGTAGCTTGAAGGAAAGACCAGTTTCTTGCCGGGCTTCAAAATGCAGACTACCCTCGCCTCCTACCAATACGTTGGAAAGTGACGGAGGTGCAGAGATACATTATAAATCCTCGTCAAGTGGATGACGGTCTTACGGGATAGGTGCTGGAGCATGAGCGCAGTGAAACTGTCATGTTCAGGGGCTTTGTTTGGTTTTAGACTTTGGAGTTCAGAGGTCACTTCTCTCGGGCTCACTATAGGGATGTGGATCACCTCATGGGGGAGGGGCCTCTTCATAGAGGAAGTCGACTATCTCCTTCACAAGTTCAGTGAAGTCTTCAGGGCTATTTCCGGGGTTCGAATTGAGACTCCAGATGGTCTGCGAAATACGTGGCTTTGTCTTGGGATCAAAGAAGAGTCTCCTTCGAAAGCCATGTATGGGATGCTGGAACTAACTTGTGTATTTCCTAAGGGACCGGATGATCCTCCACGGTAATTTCTCTTCCAGGTTTACTTTGGTCATTGTATGTTCCCAGGCCGCTTTGCGGTGCGCGCAGCAGGCGCCTTGACAGAGCTTTCAATCGCTGGTACACTGCCTGGATCCTGGGATGGCGGAAGCGCTACCATAGTTTCCGGACAGTTGCCTTAGCTTTTAGCAGCTGACAGATTTCATTGAGTATGGCTCTCGGGTTGGGTTTATCTGATGGGATGAGTTGGGAGAATGCCGTAGCTGGCCGCTTCCAGGGCGTCGATAGAATCGATAAAAGGACGCGGGTCCACGGTTTGATTTAGGTCTAGGACGGCTGCATTCCAGTCAATTTCATATGTCCAGGCTGGCGTTACCAGAGCTGATGTTGTATCCACCACGGTTGTATCCACCACGACAAGGTCGTGGTCGGAGTCCAAATAGTTGACCGACGAGAGGTCTAGATGGAATTGAATTTTCTTGGTGATCAGGATGTCGAAAACATCAGGACTTCCGCGGGCCGGATGGCACGTAGACGTTTACGGTTCGTGCGCGAGCAGACTGGGTTTACCACTGATGAGGAGGCAGAGCCCGCTACCTCAAAAGTTGTTTATGCGGATATGCCAGTGGGTATATTTCGCGTTGAGATCGCCTGCGATGCATACCACTGGGTGCAGGCAATGTGCTTAATTGGCTTCGCAGAAGCGATAATTAGATCATAAGACATTATCAGCAACGTATCGAGCCCACCATTGGCAAGTCTAACGGCACAGGCTTCCACCGGCTGTATGGCTGGGAGTCTGAAGAGTGTATGGGGATGTGGTTTTTGATTAAGATATCTGTACCTCCACCTGTCACCGACCCGATCTCTAATGAGTGGCTTAACTAGGCAGCGAGAAGTCAGACGCAGCAACTAAGTGGGTTTCACTTGCCATCAGAATGTCAATTCCATAGGATTGTACAAACTCAAGGACGCTGGGGTGATGCCCCCGGATTCCATTTGCGTTCCAGATGAGTCTAAAGGTCATTATTTAGCGGAATCCGGGTACAGCTGCTCCAGCGTTTTAGGTAACAGGCTGTGCTTTTGAAGGGGGGAGAGAAAAGGATTTTGTGGCTGCAACTTGAAATTGCGTAGTGCGGCGAGGACCTTGTTTATGGGGCCATTCAGCCACAGGGCTAGATCCTGAAATTCATCCAGATCCGCCTGTGGGATGGCCGCTCCAAAGGCCGAGGAAGCCTCTGGTGGTGTCGTGGCTGGTGCCGGTGTTGTAGCGGGAGCTATCGGCGGAGTTACCACTGGAGCTTCCGCTGCAGGGGTCGTGGCCTCGGGTTGCTCACAGGTAGAGGCATCTGATTGGCCCAGACTGGTCAGGCTCCCTGGGACTTTTCTTGTTCTTCTTTTTGGACTTATTTTTAGTTGTCCGGTGTGTTCCCTTGGATGAGGGTGGCGTGGTTGCTTCCTCCGTTGTCGTCAACGGATCTGGTGGTTGTGGCGATGTCAGTGACTGCGTTGGTGGGCGCTGCTGGTTCCTCCATGGAGCGCAGCGTTTCCTCAGCCCTTACAAGTTCCGAAACAAAAGAGACCCCGGGGCGCACATAAACTCCTCCCGGAGTCCCCCGCGGCGACTCTTGATGATGTGCTGCCGCGCCTCACAGTCGTTGTACGCGCTTACGTGCGGCTTGTCATAGTTCGCGAAGTGGCGGTCTTCATTGGTTTTGGTGCAGTCCTTCAGTAAGTGAGGCCCAGCATATATAAGCATGCAAGCTTTCGCTCGCACACATTGCTGAAGAAATTGAACCCCATGTACCTATGGCACTGCACGGGTACCTAATATATTGGTATTTTAACTAAACAAGCTAAAAGTATTCTAATATATAAATATATATTTATAAAGCCATATCTCTCTTTGCAGTGGTATCTTTCGATACGCACGACGGTGAAGATGAGCCGGTGTCAATCGGATGTACTGCCTGGCCACGCTCTTTGCTTACAACCACCAAGAATAGCAACAAGGGCACATTTTCAGGGCCATTGGCTGTCATCACCATCTTCAGACGTGTCACCAATAGGGGTTCGACGTTGTGCTCCTCCTGGAGAGCCTGCTTTACGTCCTTGGGGGTGCAATCCGAGTCTAAGCCACGGATAATCCTGCACTCCACATGGGTCGCTGCAGCGAGTAGATGTAAAACGGGATCCGTTAGTTCCATAATAAAGCCTTCGCCGTATCGAAGTGGTTGTGCAAAGTGTAGGCAACAATTGGCGGGATCTTGGCTCCCCGTCTGGCTGGGGGTTGTGGATTTCCCGTGGGAGTGATTGTAGTACCGGGAGGCCAGTGTTGAACGTCCACTTCTGCGGCCCCCAGCCTGGGCTACGGCTGAAGTGATGATATCTTTCTTTATAACTGCTGTTCTCTCCGCTGAGGTTACAGTGGTCGTCTGTCCGCGTTCGGGGGGGGGGGAGCAGTTTCGAAGCCCTTATTGGACGGCAGTTTCCTGGTGAAACCTAGCTCAATATGAAGTACTACCAGCACGTATGCACTTGTTTGGCACACCTGATGTCTCCCTGCATCTCGCGCTTCCAGCCAGGGATCTGACATACAAGAGCTAAATAGTGCTCAGTGTGGAATCCTTCCCGCCCAGTCCAGCCTATCCATTAACGCGCACTTTAAAAAGCGGCCTATTACGTGTCATTTGATAATAAGGGTGGATTGATGTACTTATACTTTGGATAATAGAAGAATTTCAAATATAATGTGTTTTATTCGCACCACTTTCTCCACCTATTCTGCAAACAAATTATTCCTATAAAATATTACTATTTTATCTATATCATACTGATCAAAATAAAAATTACCAGAAATGGTCTTATTACATAATTCCTTATAAGTAAAGGAATAAGGGAGCACACTAGATTAAAGTGACAGTGAAATCTTTTAAAGAATTAACATTTGACTCTCGGCATGATCAAGAGTAAAACAAAAGATATGAAACGAATGAGTTCTTTCCAAATGAGAAAAGTTAAGTTCCCGTATGAGTTGAAGTTTTTTAAAATTGAAACCAAGAAATATCTCAGAAATGGTTAACTCTACAAAAGAAAGGTAAAAAGTGATATAGATGTGACGTATGTGATTTATTTTTTTTTAACGAGATCTACGTCTTTGTGTATCTCTTACGGTTTACCAGTTATACAAAGTAATTCAAAATGAAGAGATCTTCGGAGTAAATCCCCAGGAAATTCACGATATACATGTTATTTTTCATGTAAATATCTTTAATTTGCAGTATTTTAATCAAAATCGTTAGAGAAAATCGAAAATTTAGAAAATTTTCCCATGTAAAGCATACTTTGGGTTGAGATATTTTACTGAAAATGTTTGTATCGCATCCTTGGAATATATTGAACTTAAATACCAAGTTTTGGATGCAATGCACTTTTCGTTTTTCAGTCACATTACCTACAGACACAATGAACCATTTTCTAACACGGCATTTTATTAAGGGGCCTTTAAAACCTAGATTTACCGTGAAATTTCATACATAGTAGCTGGTAGAGAATAAAAATAATTTGTATACATTCGTTGCAATTAGTAACTGTATGTGAATGAAGTTCCTTTGTTTGTATGCACAGGAGTTGACAAATTCCTGCATGAGAAAAGTATACGTTTTTTAAAGCTGAAACCAATAACAAGGAATGTCTCAAAAACGATAAACTCTACGAAAAAAAAATGTATATGCAATATTTATCCTGATCTAGATTTTCTGTGTAGTAAGTTTTTGTCTACCTCTTACGGCTTACCAGTTATGCAAAATTCAATAAAAATCATCCACAATAAAGAAGTCTTTAGAGGCTATTCCCAGAAAATTCAAGATATACATTATATTTTGCATGTAAATATCTTGAATATAATAGACTAATAAAAATCGTTAGTCATTTTTGAGCAAATCAAAATTTTCAAAATTTTTTATAGGTAAAGGGTATTTTAGGGTGGGGGATATTCTTGAAAATCTACGTGTGGCATTCCTGGAAGATATCAATCTTAAATAGCAAGTTTGGTATTTAACGGTCTTTTCATTTTTGAGCTCTGCTGCCCACAGACACACACTGACATTTTTCTAAAAGTGCTTTTTTGGATTCAGGGGATCTCAAAACATGTATTTCCGGTTAAATCTCGGTATCTAATTTTAGGGTGCAATACAATACCTTCTCTACACACTATCTACATAGTGTGTGTAGAGAACGTAAAAAAAAAAATAAACCTCCCCCAACTACTCTTTAATTGGAAAAAGTTAGCACATTTTTATTTTCTTAAAAAGGGCCCTGACGATTTTGATTAAAATCTTTTATATATAATATATTTACATGAAAAATAAAATGTATATCTTGAATTATCTGGGAATAGCCTCTGAAGACATCTTTATTCTGGAAGAATTTTTCTGAATTTTGCATAACTGGCAAACCGTAAGAAATAGACAAAAAGTTACTAGACATTAAATGCAGACCTCCTTAAAACACACAAATCATATCATATGTATTATCTTCGTGGAGGTCACTGTTTTCAAGATATTCCTTATTATAGGTTTCAGTTTTAAACTTTTCTTATAAGGGTACTTATCAACTCCCGACCACTACATATATAAAGTATATATTGCAAATTATAGTATTCAAATATATATATATATATGCAATAAATATTAATTTTCTGGTTCATTCAATGTAACATAAACTTCACTGGACTTTTAGTCTGTGTCCTATTACTTAGTATTTACATTTTTAGGGATGTATATGCAATGCAAAAGTTCGGTATTAAAATATACATTTTTACTGAAAATGTGGGTACATTAACACATTAAAGGCACCATCACCATCACTTGGTATTTAAGTTTAGTATCTTCCAGGGATGCGACACGAAGATTTTGAGAAAAATCCCCCCACCCCCAACTACCCTTTACATGGAACTTTTTTCGAAAATTTTGATTTTCTCAAAAATGGCTCTAACGATTTTGATTAAAATTTCGGATATTAAACATACTTACCTGACAAATGAAATGTATATCTTGAATATTCTGGGAATAGCCTCTGAAGAGTAGTTTATTCTGGATGAATTTTACTAAATTTTGAATGACTGCTAAACCGTAAGAGATGGACAAAAACTTACTACACACAAAATGTAGAGTACTTTAAAACACACAATTTATGTTATATACATTTTTTTCGTGGAGTTCGTCGTTTTTGTGACATTCCTTATTTTTGGTTTTCGCTATGAAAAACGTATACTTTTCTCATACAGGAACTAGTCAACTCCTATCCATATAAACAAAGGAACTTCATTGACATATTAACCAGCTTTTGACTATCACTTTAACCTACGGTTGTCCCTTATTTCGCTTCTACTTACAAGGAAGCGAGTAATAAGACTATTTCTGCTAATTTTTTCTGATTAGCATAAAGTAAATAGAAGTATAAGATTTTTAAGAATTATTTGTTGCAGGGATATGGAGAAAGTCATATGAATGGTACACATCAGATTTTTCATGTAAATATCTTTAATATACGACATTTGAATCAAAATCGTTAGAACCATTTTGAGAAACTCACAATTTTCGAAAATTCTTCCATGTAAAGAGTAGTTAGATGAGGGGAGATTTTCTTAAAATCTCCGTGTTGCATCCTTGGAAGATACTGAACATAAATACCAAGTTTGGTATTTAACGGTCATTTCGTCTTTGAAGTATGCTGCCTCCCCCACACACACACAGACACACACTAACACACAGACGGACACACACACATGGACATTTTTCTAAAAATGCATTTTTGGATTCAGGAAGTCTCAAAACATATATTTCTGATGAAATTTCGGTATCGAATTTTGGGTGCGATACAATACATTCTCTATACACATGTACTCTGTGCATAGTACGTATAGAGAAAGTAAAAATCTGATGTGTTCCATTCACATGACTTTCTCTACATTTCTGTAACAAATTATGTTAAAAAGCTTATTCCTCTACTTACCTCATGCTAATCGAGATAAAATTAGCAGAAATGGCCTATTACTTGCTTCCTTGTAAATAGAAAGCAAATAAAGGAGTACTATAGGCTAAAGCGATATGCAAATGTTTTAAAAAAGGGTTGCTATGAGATTGAAATTCCCTGTTTGTATGGTCATGAGTTGACAAATTCCCTTATGAGAGGAAGTGTTTTAAAACTGCATTTAATAACAAGGAATATCTCAGAAACGGCCAGCTCTACCAAAAAACACATTTGGCTGAAATTGTGTTTTAACGAGACATACATTTTCGTTATAGTAAGCGTTTGTCTATCTCTCACGGTTTTTCAGTTATGTATAAGTTATCCAGAATGAAGAGTTCTTCAAAGGTTTTTCCAGAAAATTCAAAATATACATATTATTTCTCATTTAAATGTCTTTGATATACAGTATCTTAGTCATAATCGTTAGAGCCATTTTTGAGAAAATCCAAATGTATGAAAACTTTTCCATGTAAAGTATAGTTTAGTGTGGAGGCATTTTCTTGAAAATCTTCGAATCGCATCCTTGGGAGATACTAAACTTAAGTACCAAGTTTGTACGTTTTTGAGCTATGCTGCCCCCCCCACACACACACACACTCTGACCTTTTTCTAAGCATGCTGTTTTTGGATTCAGGGGGTCTGAAAACGTCTATTCCCGGTGAAATCTCGACACCAAATTGTGTTCCATTCAGATGCCTTTCTCTACATCTCTGAAACAAATTATTATTAAAAAGCTTATTCTTCTATTTACTTCATGCTAATCAAGAAAAACAGTAGCAAAAACAGCCTTAGTTCCTTTTAAGCAGAAGGGCGATATTGCAGATTCTTGTTCAGTTTTAGATTTGAACTCTGCCATTGCTCGATTGATCAACATGGCTGCGCTTGTTTAAGAAGACAGAACAAGCTGAAGACTGTACATTTCGCATTGAAAAGAAGATACGGATGTTCAGAAAGTCCATTTTTATCTCTTCTTTCGATCCAGTTCATTTACACACATCTAACGTAACCTAACCTCGACGAAATCTCGAAACCTGTCGTTCACCTGTCCCGTAGCCATATTGTCTCCGTAACCAGTAGGAAAGACTCAGTCTAAAACTGAACCAGAATCTGCAATATCTCGTCTCGCAGGAGTAATGTGATACACAGACACACACGCACGCACGCACGCACACCACATCCTTGAAGGATACGGGTGATCCGGCCACCAGAGTTCACAGGTGGAGCCAACCTGGACACTCACAGTTATTGGGAGGTCACACCACACTCTGTCCCTGAGGCATACCACCTGACAACTTACATGTCACGTCACCACAACTTAGACGGGTAGGGGCTTTGCGTGCTTCAGCACCTGAAGCTCACATGCTACCGTCACAACTATCACGCTGCCCATCCTGCGATCTGGAGTATTATTTCGGAGACTAAACTAGATAAAATGGTTTTCTCGGGGCCAGACTGCTCTTTTAGAACTTAAACTGTTCTATATGTTATTACCAGAGATGCATGTTGCATATGCTTTTGCATATTTAGCCCTTTTTCACCAGTTATTGCATGTTTTAACCAAAAACTGGTGATGATACATATTCAGGGCTATATTTACAATATTTTAGAAATTTAAAAGGGCGGGCACAAGCTTGCTCTTGTTTTGATGCTCTAAACTCTGGGTTTGGCCTTGACTGATTCTATTCAGGTAATGAATAAAATCCTAGTGAACTCCTCCTTGCTGGAGGTATTCCCGAAGAAATTTAAAAGTTTACATTGAGCAGTAACCTTTGAACCTTTGTGTCAAATTGATAGTTTTATTAATAGGACGGGTGAACTTTTACCAGAAATAATAAGTGTCAATATAGCACCCAAATTCACCCAGTGACCTCAGTTGATGTAGAACGGTCCTTTTCTGCTTATAAAAAGTTTTCAGCGATCGACGGCACAATTTTACTGCTGAACATTTGGAAGAATACCGGATCGTTTCTGTTTACCAGAGTAACAAAATGTAAACGAATTTGTAAACGATACTTCTTTCTGTTAAAGTAAATAATAAAAATCTGATGTGTACCATTCACATGACTTTCTCTATATCCTTGCAATAAATTATTCTTAAAAAGCTTATACTTCTATTTACTTTATGCTAATCAGAAAAAATTAGCAGAAATAGCCTTATTACTTGCTTCCTTGTAAGTAGGAGCGAAATAAGGGACTACCATAGGTTAAAGTGGTAGTCAAAAGCTGGTTGCTATGTCAATGAAGCTCCTTTGTTTATATGGATCGGAGTTGACAAGTTCCTGTATGAGAAAAATATGTTTTTCTTAGCAGAAACCAAAAATAAGGAATGTCTCAAAAACGACGAACTCTACGAAAAAAATGTATATAACATAAATTGTGTGTTTTAACGTGCTCTACATTTTTTGTGTAGTAAGTTTTTGTCCATCTCTTACGGTTTAGCAGTTATTCAAAATTCCGTAAAATTCATCCAGATTAACTACTCTTTAGAGACTATTCCCAGAAAATTCAAGATATACATTTTATTTGTCAGGTAAATATGTTTAATATACGAAATTTTAATCAAAATCGTTAGAGCCATTTTTGAGAAAATAAAAATTTTCGAAAAAAGTTCCATGTAAAGAGTAGTTAGGGGTGGGGAGATTTTTGTCAAAATCTTCGTGTCGCATCCCTGGAAGATACTAAACTTAAATACTATGTTTAGTATTTTACCGACTTTTCGTTTTTGAGTTATCGCATTCACAGACACACGGACACACGGACACACTGAAACTCGAACACACGGACACACACACACACACACGGACCTTTTTGTGAAAATGCTTTTTTTGGATATTGGGGACCCTAAAACATATATTTCCGGTGAAATCTCGGTATCGAATTTTTGGGTGGAGTGCAATACCTTCTCTATACACTATGTATATAGTGCGTATAGAGAAAGTAAAAACTGCCGATTGTATATTGTTTTGAAATAATATAAATATATGTATAAAACTAATCATTACTTTGTATTATTTGATATTGTATATTTTGAAGCTTTTGATAGAAATTTTAAGCATTTTTCATGCATATTTGCATGCATGCTTCGAGCTTTTTATGTTGCATATAATCCGGTCTCTAGTTTTTACACTAAGGTGCTATCCACACAAGATATAGTGGCACGATAAACTCCGAGGAACCGGGTTCGATTCCCAGCTGGCTAGAAGAATGTTACTTTAACCAAAACATTCCCTATTCTCGGCAGAGTATAAAAGTATAGTTTGGAACAGAATACGAGTATGTACAGTACTAAAAAGTACTACTAAATCGACAATAAGAAAATACATTTCAGAATTAATTCCATAAATTGCATCTCAAGTCAAAGCTCTAATTATAGCCATAGAAGCTAAAGAGATTTACACAAATCAAACATCTTATAAAGGAATATGCACGATATCGGGGAATTTATTACGAATCTTATACGGGTCTTCAGATTTATTCGGCCTTTGCCGCCAGTCGTTTGTCCGCGCATGACGTCAATACTTCACAGTGAGTATATCACACATTGCCTTTGCAGAGGACTAGTGAACTGTTAACACCCACCTCTGAGTAGAAGGGATGGGTGTCAATGTTTTGAGGTCACTTCAGTGAAAGGATTTGTATCGTACTTTTCCAATGCTTACATTTGGAACATTCGCTTGCTCCTCGCAATCGCAGAATTTATAAAGATAGGTAACTCAAATAATTGGAATGTTATGGTAACGTAAAGGGCTTTAATGGCACAAACTCACCATTGAAATAAGCGCGTTTACTTTCTCTGCACGTACTATGTACATAGAGTATAGAGAATGTATTCTAATGCCACTAAAAATTCGATACCGAAAGTTCACTGGAAATACATGTTTTAGGAGCCCCTGAACCCAAAAAAAGGTGTTTTAGAAAAAGGTCTGTCTATGCGCAGCATAGCTCAAAAACGAAATGTCGGTTAAATACCAACCTTGGTATTTAAGTTGAGTATCTTCCAAGGATGCAACTCGAAGATTTTAAAGAAAATCCCCCACCCCCAACTATGCCATTTTTTTCAAAAATAGTTCTAACGATTTTTATTAAAATGATATATACTTAAGGGTATTTTCATGACAAAGGGTATGTCTTAAATTTTCTGGAATTATCCTCTGAGGACCTCTTCATTCTGGATGACTTTTGTATAAACCTTAAGAGATATACAAGCACTTACTATACTACACAAAATGTGGATCTCATAAAAACACACAATTTATGCTATATATATATATATATATATATATATATATATATATATATATATATATATTCAATTGTAAGTCACTTAAACTTTTCTCGAACTATATCTTGCTTCTCGTTTCTAGTTTATTCTGGTAATCAAGGAGATCGGAAGTTCAACTGTTTCACATGGCGACCGGCTTTTAATGGATAACACTATCGCTTTAGCCTACATTTTCTTATTTCCTTTCGACTTACATGGAAGAAAGTAACAAGACTAATTCTGCTTATGTTTAACTTGATTAGCATGATGTAGAGAAGGATTGATGTTTTGAATAAAAGGTTTGTTTACCGAACAGCTAGAGGACATCATGTGAATGGAACGCATTAGGTTTTCCCCTTCTACTTACAAGGGACTAAGTAGTAACGACAATTTCTGCTGATGTTTATCTAGATTATCATGAAGTAGATAGCAGAATGACTTTTAAGAATAAGTTGTTACAGAGATGTGGAGAAAGCCATGTGAATGGAACACATCAGATTTTTTTTTTTTTTTTCATAATCTCTACAGCAGTAAATGTAAACTGATCTATACAGAATAAATTAAGGATATACACAAATTCTGTGTTTGGTGGTCACTTCTACATGTCCTGATAAAATAGTTCTGTGCCGCCCAGTACATTAGCCTGTTTACGAAGTCGGCAGTGCATGCTTAAGGTTCAATTCCGTACCTCCCCTTTGAGACAAGAGGCTTGCTTAACTAATAATGTTGTCGCGCATTTAAACCTAATGGCGCTAAACGCCGAATAAATCTGAGGACCCAATATTATTATTAATTGCATCTGCTTTATGAATTGTCAAACCAGACAAACAAAAAACTTTAAAGACTAATGGAAATTCAGACTGAAGAATTCAATACAATAACCAGAATTAGAACCATGGATCTCCTGGTCTCCATACAACTGTTCTAACCACTGAGCTACAATGACAACCTGCCGATACGACACTAGGTTACCCAACTGACTCGTTAGTTCTCGTATTTTTACTTTCTCTACACGTACTATGTATATAGCGTATGGAGACGGTATTACACTCCACCCAAAAATTCGATACCGAGATTTCACCGAAAATATACGCTTTAGGGCCCACTGTATCCAAAAAATGTATTTTCAGAAAAAGGTATGTGTGTGTGTCTGCGTGTGTGTGTGTGTGTGTGAGTGTGTATGTGTCCGTGTGTCTGTGAACACGACAACTCAAAAACGAAAAGTCGGTAAAATGCCAAACTTGCTATTTAAGTTTAGTATCTTCCGTGGATGCGACATGAAGATTTTGAGAAAAATCCCCCTCCCTCAAACTACCCTTTACATGGAACATTTTTCGAAAATCTTGATTTTCTCAACAATGGCTATAACGATTTTGATTAAAATACCATATATTAAATATATATCAAATAAAATGTATATACTGAATTTTCTGGGAATAGCCTCTGAAGACCTCTTTATTCTGAATGAATTTTGCTGAATTTTACGTAACTGGCAAACCGTAAGAAATAGGCAGAAACTTACTACACAAAAAATTTAGATCATGTTAAAACACACAATTTATGTCATATGTTTTTTCGTGAAATTGACCATTTCTGAGATTTCCTTGTTATTTGTTTCAGATTCAAAATACTTAACAATTTTCTCACACAAAAAGTTGTACACTCCTGGTCCTGCATAGAAACGTATTTAAACCACATGGAAACGAGCTGTTAAGGGATTTGACTATCGTTTTAGCCTGGTGTGTTCCCACAAGGAAGCAAGTAAATAAGAAAATTTCTGCTAATGTTTATATCGATTGCCATAAAGTAGACAGAAAAATGTTCTTTTAATAATAATTTGTTACAGCGATGTAGAGAAAGTCATGTGAATGGAACACATCAGATTTTTATATTTTGAGCGTAATCTTTCCATGTATATCCTGATACACCTCTGAGAATTTGCATTTGTATGTTACTATTCTTCTCTTGAGAGCTCTAATGAGGATCCAATTTTCTCTTCTTTTTACTTTCTCTACACGTACTATGTGCCTTCTCTATACACTATGTATAGAGAAGGTATTGCACCCCACCCAAAAATTCGATACCAAGATTTCACCAGAAATGTACGTTTTAGGGTCCCCTGTATCCAAAAAAAAGTATTTTCAGAAAAAGGTCCATGTGTGTCTCCTTGTGTCCGTGTGTCCGTTTGCCCGTGAGTCAGTGTGTCCGTGTGTCTGAGAACATGATAACTCAAAAACGAAAAGTAGGTAAAATACCAAACTTGGTATTTAAGTTTAGTATCTTCCAGGGATGCGACACTAAGATTTTGAGAAATATCCCATTCACCCCAAACTACCCTTTACATGGAATAAGTTTCGAAAATATTTATTTTCTCAAAAATAGCTCTAACGATTTTGATTAAAATTTCGTATATTAAAGATATTTGCCTGTCAAATAAAATGCATATTTTGAATATTCTGGGAATAGCCTCTGAAGACTTCTTTATTCTGGATGAATTCACGGAATTTTGCATAACTGCTAAACCATAAGAGAGGACAAAAACTTACCACAAAAAATGTAGAGGACATTAAAACACACAATTTATGTTATATATATTGTTCGTGAAATTGATCGTTTTAAAGATATTGCTTGTTTTTTATTTTAGCTTTGAAAAACTTATACTTTTCTCATACAGGAATTAGTCAACTCCTGTCCATACAAACAAAGGAGCTTCAGTCACATAGAAATCAGCCTTTGGCTATCAGTTAGTCTATGGCACTCCCTTATTCCGCTTCTACTTACAAAGAAGCAAGTAATAAGACTATTTCTGATATTTTTTTTTTCTCTCGGTTAGAATGAAGTAAATAGAAGCATAAGCTTTTTAACAATATTTTGTTGCAGAAATGTAGAGAAAGCCATGTGAATGGAACACATCAGAGTTTTACTCATTATATTTCATTCATATGGCCTTCTCTACAACCTATTCTTATGAAATCCTTTATCTACATGGTGTAATCGAGATAAAGATTAGCAGAAATTGTTGTATTAGTTCCTTCTGAGTAGAAGGAAAATACACAGGCTTAACCGAGAATCAAATGTTTTAAATTGTGGTTGCTGTGGGATTGAAATCTGTTTCTTTACGTCGTCAAGCGTTGACAAGTTTACGTATGAGGAAAGTGTAAGCATTTTAAAACTGAAATCAATAACAAGGAATATCTCGAAAACGGCCAAATCCACGAAAAAAATGTATACGAAATAAATTGTGTGTTTAATCGTGATATACATTTTTCTGTAGTAAGTTTCTATCTATATCTTTCGGCTTATCAGTTATGCAAACTTCAATAAAAATCATCCAGAATAAAGAAGTCTATAGAGGTAATCAAGAAAGATCAAGATATACATTTTATTTGGCATTTAAATCTCTTAAATATAATTTTGAGAAAATGAAAATTTTCGAATTTTTTTCCATGTAAGGGTAGTTTGGAGTGGGGGGATTTTCTTGAAAATCTTCGTTTCGTATCCTTGAAAGATACGAAATTTAAGTACCAATTTCGGTATTTAACGGTCTTTTCGTTTTTGAGCTATGCTACCCAGACACACACACACACACACACACACACACACACACACACACACACACACAAACGCACACAGACCGGCAGACACATATACACGGACATTTTACTAAAAATGCCTTTATTGGATTCAACGGGTCCCAAAACATGTATTTCCGGTAAAATCTCGGTATGGAATTTTTGGGCAATACAATACCTTCTCTATACACTATGAACATAGTACGTGTAGAGAAAGTAAATATTGACATTGTCTTTAAAAAGAACTGAACAATGTTTTCAAATGTGAAGTAAAGTTTTGCACTAGTAAAAAGTGTGTTATTCCTTTGTGCTGTAACTGAAATGTAACCGAGCGAGGTTAGACGTCATAACGTCAGAAAGTCCGAGCTGGTTCGCCCGTGGGGTTTTCTTATTTCCTCAGAGTTGGTCGTTTCTCATCTACTGCAAGTTCCTTAATTCCCACTTCATTGCATTTCCTATCTTTCAGGTGTGCTATTAGATTCGTAGTGAATGAGGGTAGATGGCGAGGAGTGGCTGCTAGAAGGTATGTTGACAGCCTTATCTGGGTGTAACGGAAATTGAAACGTATCTTTAAGCCTGTTAAATTGTAAACGTTAGACTTCACGTGTCTTGATGATACACTAGGCTAAAGCGATATCACGATCGGAACAATAGCTGCGCCAGAAAGGCGGAGCTCCCGTGCCACACTCCTCCGATCTAATACTTGTGGCATTAATTATACTATTAATTCATTGGTTAACTGGTTCTTGACAGAATATTAGGAACAAGCTGGCGGGCAAAAGTGAGAATAACTATTTCATAGCATATGAATTCCAAATGCTTTCTAAAGGTTACAAGTAAATCAATGTGGGGGAATGCATCCAATAATAATTAAATTGGTTATACGTATGGTGCGTGTATGTGTAGTTTTGGTGGGGATTCCGCGCTGCCGCCAGGAGGATCTTTTTCGACCGACCTAGGATGATCAGATGAGAGGAGAGTAATTTCAAAGGGCGACCGAAACCGGACGACGAGAATAGCCCCCGTGGAGGATTCCTAATATATTTCAAGCAGTTCTTCTCTCGATGACGTTAGCGCTAGGAGCCGGCCCGCACCTCAGGTCTGACCAAACTCCTCAAGTCTACAGACGACTTCCAACGTCATCCTGTATTTTCAGGGCGCAGTCACCATCAGGGGAGGGCGCCCAGACTTCTTCGACGCTTAAATCCTGAAATACAATGGTTAGATAAAATAGAGCTGAAATGGAGGGACAGAAAGTTCGGGAGAGTGAAAAAACTCCCCAACGTTTGCTTAGTGATCCCCCCCCCCAAAACAACTGAAGAACCCATGGATCAGAGAGGTCGGCCGCGGGAATCGACCCCATGAACTCCCGAACGCCAACTGCAGACGAAACACCTGAGCCACGTGGCTGGGTGTACATATGTTTGAAACAATTTGGTTTTAAAGCAGCACCTAATCGTTCATTTTTTTTTTTTTTTTTTATATGGAATTGTTACGTATTTAATTTATGTTCTTATTTTAGGTATTAATATTATGAGTGTTTCCATAAAGGATAGTGTAATTGGGCGGGGGTCGCCAGATGGCAATAGTTATACATCAGCATGCTGTATGTTCCTCCGCTACTCCAAAGCGGAAATCCAGCTTAGTAGAACACATTACGTAAGTTTGGTGCGAGCGTGACGTACCTTGTCGAGAGTTGAGAAAGTCTGGACTACCTTGCGTTTGTAAATCATGTGGCTCGTTGGTCTAGGGGTATGATTCTCGCTTAGGGTGCGAGAGGTCCCGGGTTCAAATCCCGGACGAGCCCTGACATTTTTTATATTATATATTCTATTTGAATCCTACCTGGCGCTCTCTGGGCTGTTGACCGCAAAACATTCGCACAAAGTTTGGTGGAAAGAATTTTATAAGTACGAGAATTAAAGCATAAGCCACTTGCCATGTAGGTACACCTCTGCTTCAACAGAAACATATAATGCTACCTTACATTGCCCTTAATAATAAATATTAAAGTTTGTAATGCACGAAAGAAATATAAAGAGTGAATGAATTTCAGTTTAACTGTCTAGACATTAGCCGACAAGCTGCACGCGGTTTTATAAGTCTCAAAAGAATAGAGACAGCATTATGAGTACTATAAAGCACCATTTTATTAAAAAGAGAAAGATAAACATATTCCGACCCTAACGTTTCCATTGTTGACACTTCAATTATGGGGTAACCCAAGTATGAGTAAAGTATTGCAAGAATTTTTGTGCAAATAGTTAAAATAGAGCAGGGAGGAAAAAATTAACAAATAAAATTGATTTACCTCCAATTTAACTCGGTTGTTATCAAGTGAAGTCATCATTAATAACCTACACCGAGAAATCTTCAAAATTTTAATAAGTTAATTAGTTATTACTATGTATATACGTGAATACGAATAATGTGAGCCAGGCAGAAAACTATTAACGTACCAAAAACTATTGCATTTTATCATAAGTAATATAACAAGAGCTCCATCTTTTATTGATAAATTTATCTACAGAAAAGTTTTAGCTCCAGTTGTATTAAATAAGATTATCAAGAGAATAAAATAACAATGATTAGCCTATATGGACATGAAGAATAATATTCCTAAAATCCCATTTGTCTTGATAAATATTTGCACCAAAATCAGTCAGATCAAATTCATGGCCTCGTTGCTTACAGAATTAGTTCCCACACACTGTCTCTGCTGTTTTTAGTATTCTGCAGCTCTGAGTTTTCAATTAATATGTCTATTTCAACGATATTTCTTTCCCCAAAACGTTTTGGAACTTCCACCATTAAGTACAGGAATTTCACTGCACACTATATTGTTATTATGAGACGAACATTAGTTCAGAGAGAAAACAAATGCACGTGGGTGCGATAAATTAAGAAAAACAATTGCACGTGGATATGATAAAAAACGATTAAAATGCAGAGATAATGAGTTCGTATATATATACTGTTAAAAAGCTTATTCTTCCATCTACTTTATGGTAATCGAGATTAACATTATGAGAAATTGTCGTTATTACTTGGTTCCTTGTAAGTAGAAGGGAAATGTGTTCCATTAACATGATGTCCGCTAGCTGTTCGGCAAACAAACCTTTTATTCAAAGGATTAATCTGTTATCTACATCATGCTAACAAGCAGAATTAGTCTTATTTCTAGCTTCCTTGAACGTAGAAGGGCAATTAGGGAATGCACAGGCTAAAGCGATAGTCTCGTCCTTTAAAAGATAGTCGCTATGTGAAACACTCTGCTTGCAAGGAGTAAACAAGCGAGAAACGAGAAGAAAGATGACTTTCCGTTTGAGAAAAGTTTAAGTGGCTTAAAAATTGAAACCAATAATTCGGAATATTTCGAAAACGGGTAACTCTACATACATATACATTTTTTGTGTAGTAAGATTTTTTGTATGTCTCTTACGGTTTGTCAGTTATTCAAAGTCACCCAGAAAGAAGGGGCCTTCAACCTTGGAAGATACTCAGCTTAAAAACCAGGTTTGATATTTAATTGACTTTTCGCTTTTGAAATATGCTGCCCACACACACACACACGCACGCACACACTCACACATATACAGATAGACACGGACATGTTTCTAAAAATGCTATTTTTTGGAATCAGGGCGTCTGAAAACACATGTTTCCGGTGTAATCTCGGAATCGAATGTTTGTGTGCAATATAATGCCTTCTCTATACACTATGTACATTGAGATATTTCTTTACGTCACTGCTCCTGAATGATTATGATGTTCATATCAAAGGATTTATAAACAATTGCTAAGGTTTCTATTATTATCATTATAAGTTTGTATGAGTAATTTAGGTATGCTATTTCTTGCATTTAGTTCATAAGTTTTATCTTTAGCTATGTTACCTTTTCAAGGCACAGCTGCAAGGTACTGCGCAGTTAAATTTAACAAAGCATAGTCCTCAAAAGTCTTGATAATTACTCAATTTCTTTTATATCTTATGCCTGCATTAGGGTTACAAGTGCTTGCTCGGCAAAAGTCCATCAAATTTAGCAAGTAGGGTATTTTTCTTTATGTCTATGAGTCACCTGACCAGAACACAATGAAATCATGTGACATGGGGATGCCAAAAGTAAGTTTTGGAGGCAAATTTTAGCCAATGAGAACTTAGAAAGTTGAAGACAGACATCTTGTCTCTTTTGCTATATAAGCAATGCCATATTCAGAAATTATACAGTCTGTTCTGCCAAGTTGACACATACTCCACGTCACTTAGTGGAAGGATTTGGCGCCTAAAGTACCGAGTGCGATGATATTGTGATAATACAGTTACTTCTGTCTATTAGACACCTACTCTACGCCACTCAGTGGAAGGATTTCGCGCCGAAATTATTAAAGTGCGATACAAGCCTGAAATGTAACACATTATTCAAGTGTAAACCATCAGTTTAATATCAAGTGTTTATTCAAGTTTATTAAAGTGTAAATAGAAATATTCAACTTCAGCTTAAGAATTTGATGTTTCGCCGAATAAATATCTGAGTGAAACAGGATCCTGCTGTAATTATTAATCCGTACGTAAAATCATTTCTGTAGCCACCCTGAGAACTCAACACATCTATCAAGACTACGAACCCTGAGATAGCGACACCGAGGCAGAGAAAGATCAAGTCTTGTAGAATCTAATAGTGAGGAATAAGATCTCATAATTAATTGATAAAAATATCTGATATATTACACTCACATGACTTTCTCTAGCTCGTCTACAAACTTCGTACATAAGATTATTCTTCTTTCTGCACCTTGCTAATCGAGATAATCATTGGCAGAATGTCCTTACGTATAAGTAGGAAGAAAATAAGGGAATACCTAGGCTAAACCGATAATCAAATGTTTTAAAATCTGTCGTTATTCGATTGTCATTGCAAATCGCTTCTTATCTTGGTCAGGAGTAGAAAAAATCTGATGTGTACCATTCACATGACTTTCTCCATATCCCTGCAACAAATAATTCTTAAAAAGCTTATACTTCTCTTTACTTTATGCTAATCAGAACTTCTATTTGCTTCATGCTAATGGAGAAAAAATTAGCAGAAATAGTCTTATTACTCGCTTCCTTGTAAGTAGAAGCGAAATAAGGGACAACCGTAGGTTAAAGTGACAGTCAAAAGCTGGTTGCTATGTCAATGAAGTTCCTTTGTTTATATGGACAGGAGTTGACAAGTTCCTCTATGAGAAAAGTATACGTTTTTCATAGCAGAAACCAAAAATAAGGAATGTCACAAAAACGACGAACTCCACGAAAAAAACGTGTATAACATAAATTGTGTGTTTTAAAGTGCTCTACATTTTTTGTGTAGTAAGTTTTTGTCCATCTCTTACGGTTTAGCAGTCATTCAAAATTTAGTAAAATTCATCCAGAATAAACTACTCTTCAGAGGCTATTCCCAGAAAATTCAAGATATACATTTCATTTGTCAGGTAAATATGTTTAATATCCGAAATTTTAATCAAAATCGTTAGAGCCATTTTTGAGAAAATCAAAATTTTCGAAAAAAGTTCCATGTAAAGGGTAGTTGGGGATGGGGGATTTTTCTCAAAATCGTCGTGTCGCACCCCTGGAAGATACTAAACTTAAATACCAAGTTTGGTATTTTACCGACTTTTCGTTTTTGAGTTATCGTGTTCACAGACACACGGACACACACACACACACACACACACACACACACACACATGCGGACCTTTTTGTGAAAATGCCTTTTTTTGGATATTGGGGACCCTAAAACATATATTTCCGGTGAAATCCCGGTATCGAATTTTTGGTGGAGTGCAATACTTTCTTTATACACTATGTACATAGTGCGTATGGAGAAAGTAAAAAAGAAAAACGGACACTTTCTGGCTGAGAAAAGTATAAGTACTCACAACTGAAATCAACAAGGAATATCTCGGAAAGGGTTACCTCCACAACAAAACTGTAAAGGACATACATTGTGTGTTTTGATCAGATCAACATTTTCTGTGTAGTAAGTTTTTGTCTATCTCCTACCGCTTAGCAGTTAAGCAACATTTAGCAAAATTCATCCAGAATAAAGAGCTATTCAGAGGCTATTCCCAGAAAATTCAAGATATAAATTTTATTTGGTATGTAAATATCTTTAATATTCGTGATTTTAATCAAACTCGCTAGAGCTATTTTTCAGAAAATAAAAAGTTTCGATAAATGGTCCATGTAAAGGGTAGTTGGGGTGGAGGGATTTTTTCCGAAATCTTCGTGTCGCATCCTTGGAAGATACCAAACCTAAATACCAAGTTTAGTATTTAACGTATTTTCGTTTTTGAGCTATGCTGTCCACAGACACACACATACACACGGACCTTTTTCTGAAAATGCTTTTGGGGGGGGGATTCAGGGAGTCCTAAAACATGTATTTCCGGTGAAATCTCGGTATCGAATTTTGGGTGGAATACAATACTTCCTCTATACACTATGAACATAGTACGTATAGAGAAAGTAAAAATTGAAAGAATGAATGTGTCGAAGAATAAAATAAAAGAGGAGTGTTAGTTATCTAACACTAAAATGAAAACTGCATGGAAAAAGAAGGAGGGTGGACAAAAATATAAAAATGTAATCTTCAGAAAAAGCTTGAAAAATCCCATAGAGATTTAGCAGATGCTACAGAGTTATGCAAATGTATCAACAATGCGCAGTTTAGGTCAGTCTCAGAACCTAAAGATTAAATTTATCGATCCATTAACCATAGTGATAATTTAAATATGTATGTAAATGAGCATTTTTCAGAGCCTAGAGATCACTTGCCAAATGCTAGAGTGACTTTAGAATTCACTCAGGTGCCTAGTGACAACAGTACTCGTATGGGGGAATTATTGTGTGAATAGAAATGCATTTTCAGAAATTCCATTACTTAAATTCAACGAAACCATGGATATTCACTTTTAGTTTTCCTGGAACAGTTAAGTGAATATTTCAGCATCAAGAATTTCCAGATGTACTTAAAATGACCATTGTTAAAAAGTGTTTAGATCCCCGTACTCACGACTGGGTTCATCTTGTAATGTCACCGCAAGACAATTTCGAGTTTTCAGACACATCTTTCTAAACAGATTCTGGAATGCCGCCAGACAACAAAGATCAAAATCGTGCTATGGCAAATATTCATCTAATGAAGGAACAACAATGTCTTCCATTTCAAAAACATTAAACTGGTTAGACCACAAATCTTACGAATCAGAGTTAATTTAACTACTTACTATTTCCTTCTGAGAATACTGAACTATCTGCTTATTGCCAAGCCACCAAATAGCATTATTTTTGTGGTAGAGCTGCTATCGGCATTAGAGATGCAAGAGTTAGAGTCAGGGAGAAATTTTGGCAACAATGAAGGTAGACATTCACCTACAGATTTGCGAAGAAGACCTAACAGAGATTTCAACAGTAAGAATGAAACTCAAAAGGAGAGATATGGAAATTCTATCTCAAACTTCGAGACACAACGTGATAGGAATGAGAGGTATGTAAGAACACAAAACATTCAAGAGATGCGGTGCTCTAGAGATGATGGCGAACCGCATTTCTATAGAGACAAGGAAACAGAAGCAGGAATCTCTGAAGACTTCACGGGACATATCGCGGCAGGAATACCTACTACCCATCGGGCGATGAACAACCAAGGGTCCGCAACAATGGAAACTGCAATAATACTGAAACTAACTGCAGCCAGGGACACGAAATCCTAGTTGAGCCTGTTAGAAACACTCTACTATCGACAAACTGCTAGAAAACTCACAAGAGAAAAATGCTGTGTGGGTTGAGAATATGTACAATGCATAAAATTGACAACTCTTAACAAAACATAATGATAGCGAGTAAAAGAACCAGGACATTTTGAAACATCCTATATTGCTGTTAAGGTATTTGACAGCCTAATCAAAACCTCAATTGATTCCGGAGCTTCATGTAGTGTATTATCGGCTCATCTTTACCAACAATGGGTGGACGAGAAAAGCCAACTAATTATATTGCCTACTAGCAATTTGGTATACAAACTAGCAGTCGGAAAAGGTACACAGAGTATTTAACTTGAGTGCTTCTTAGAATTTGAAATCAAGGGAAGAAAGTTCAACGACGTGTTTTTAATTGTTACATGTCTCAACAATCACGCAACTTTAAGGTCATATTTCTTTGACGATAATAAAGTAGAAATTGATTATGGGCGAAAATAAATGAGAATAAACAATGACAGCTCAATCGTACATGCGTCATTGCTCCTTGAGTGCAATGAAGATACAAAAATCTCAAAGGAAGAAAATAATTTGTTATCCACCGATTTATTTGTACAGAAGTTAAAAGTACGTCAAGCAAGTTACCACCGTGATAGAGAGGGAGAGGCGATGAAACGAGACAGAGAGAGAAATACTTTGCAAAGAGACAGAAAAATTCTTATTACTGTTTACCCCGTACCTTCTATCTGCTACAGCTGTGTCTGAAGCCGAACTCAATGAGAAAGCTACTGCGGTGTTAAGATCGTGGTGACGTTGGGTGCTATATGCAGTGTTGTCTTTTGCACCACATTTGAGACGCCTTATGTGATGAGCGCAGATTGAAGGCATGAGCAAGACTCACTCCGCTACCTATGAGTAGACCCACTTACCTGCTAAGGTAAATCTACTACCGTTGAATTTGCCTCGGTGTTGCTCAGCCTGCACCACTCAGCTAATGGAGGTAATTTAGGGAGTGATCTTATAATGATTAAAACTTACATACTTTCCTGGAGTTTATTCCTTACTAGGAGAAGCGAGATAAGCACATTTGCCTTACAATAATGCTAACTTGTACACCTAATACGAATTCTAACACTTGGCTGATCACACGTAATTACAGACCCTTCTTCTTCCTTAACTCGGCGTTATACTATATACATTAGTACGCGTCACTGACTTTAAATTCGTTACACGATACAGTGTTTAACTTTGTGTGAAGAAGTTAAGTTCAGCCCGACGACCGACAGCATAACAGCGACAGATAGATCAGCTAGTAACAGACAGCTCACAACGGACAGATCATTTTCACGGACCGATCACGATGTGCCTTCTTGGGCTCTTTATATACAAAAACTACCGTCATAGCGGCCTGTTTCTGATTGGTCAGAAAGGGCGCGCAATTGATGTAAATATTTCCCAAGAGTCAATTTCCTTATTCCAGGGTGCACTGCAAACCTCACGTGACATGTCTTGTACAAAGAAGAATTACCGTCTTCCGAATTTTACGGTTCACCCCCGTTGTAACTCGATGGTACGTGACTGGACAAAAGAGACCTTTCTAACAAAAGCGCTTCTCATCCCCTTTGACTCTCTTGACATCAGCTTTCTTCTCCAGCTGAATTTTCTCAGTTAAATACATACATTTATACTTTTTTAGCTTTATATTGATAAATAATTAATAACTAATAATAATAATAATGTTGTTAGGGAAGCTAACAAACGGTCTCACTGCAATGTTTCGTGAAAAGGCTAAAGACTTATCGAGTGAACAAATGAATGAACTGTTTACTGTTTTACTTCTAAATAAAGACACCTTTTCAAACTATGCAGCATTATGTAAACTATACAAGCACACTCTTCACATTGAAAATGTGCCTGATTTTTGCCACAAGTATAATAATTTGCCCTTAGGTTTAGGTAAACAAGCTTAAAAAGTTATTGAGGAAATTCTAAGAAACAAAATTATTGAAGAGGGTAATTCACAATACATTTCTGCTTTATGCTGGACTGTGGAAAAGGGAACACCAGATAAATTATGGGCTACGTTAGACGCCAGAAAAATTACTGCATTTTTACTGGAAGATAATTTTCAGAATGAGAGCGTTGACCATACTCCAGCAAAATGTTCTAGAGGAAAATATATGTCAATCATTGATCTAACCAACTGCTATTGGTAGATTCCACTCGATCCTACAATCAGAGATTATTTCAGTTTTCAGTCGCATTTATAGATTCTGTGTTTTATCGTTCGGCACGAAAACTGCTTCTGCAAATTTTCTCCGAGAACTCAACGAAGCCTTCAAAAATACTTCATGCGATTTTCTTGGTAACTACCTAGATGACTTTCTTATAATTTCAGAAACTTTTCAGCTTCATCTGGAGCACATCAACTTTGTTAATACGTAATGCAGAGTTCACTGTAAACTTGGAAAAATCCAAATTCTGTATTACAGAAGTGAATTTTCTTGTGTTTAAGATTAGTGAAGAAGGAATGTATCCAAATCCCGAGAGAATAAACTCAATTCTACATATACCAACGCCACGTAACACCAAGCAATTTAGACGTATATTTGGCATTTGGAATTACAGCAGCCGATTTCTTCTACGTTTTGCTCAGGAAACTGCGCCACTACGAGAGGTTCTCCAAAAAGGGCAGAAAGGTCTGGACTTCGAAAATACAATTTTTTTTTAAAAAATTACAATTATTCGCCAACTCAATCCTTCTTGAAAGACCTCGAGATAATTGAAGATATGTTATTTATGTAGATGCTTCAACAGCTAGATATGAGAGCATTTTAGCGCAAGTAAGAACGAATGACGATTTACACGTCATTAGCGCAGCGTCTAGAGGACTCACAACTGCTGAAGAAAATGCTTCAGTAACGTTACTAGAATTGGGAGCCACATACTATGCTTTAATTAAATTTAAAACATACATCTAATACCAACATGTAACTGTTTAGTCAGACCACATTAGTTTGACGTTCATAGAAAAATGTAAACTACTGCCCTTGAAACTATCCGTGTAATTTCAACGTTGACGTTACCCATGTACCTGGAAACAGAATAATTTTGCTGATTTATTATAAACGCGTGTTAAAACAATTCAAGGAATCTCATAAATTCCTGAAAACAATTCTAGACCTCACCGAGAGATCCAACTGATGAGAACAGACATTCAGCTTAGTAAAGAAACCTGGATATTAGTTAACAAGCTAAGTGAATTGCAATTAGAGGATGCAAAACTCCGAGAATATGTTAAAAATGCACCTACTATACTCTTATTTATAAGTTAAACGGCCGGGATTTACCTCAACGGAAAGTAATAATACCTCGACGTCTATAAAATAAAACTATCCAAGACTTCCATGCTAAACCAATAGCATTTTAGAGGTCTATGCACTTCTGCAAAACGAGAGAGAAATTATGCAAATTTATTTCTTGCTGTGAGCTCTGTCAGCAATGTAAACTAAAGAACGTCAAATACACATGCCAAATTGAAATTATTTATCGTTCAATTCGATGCAATCTGAAATTAATGATATTCTTTAATTATAAAACATGTATAGTACAAATTAATTAAATTTAAGTTATTGTAGAACAAATGGATTATTTTAGATTTGTAAATCCCGTTTGCTGGAGCTGCAAAAATAACAATAAACTGGATATGGCTGTCGATGAAAAAACTTTAAATACGCATACCACACCGGATAGATTCCAAAATGAAGGGCCTCCTTTCCACGAAACATTGAAAAAGTTTTGATGTATCGTCTTACTGACAAATTGAACCGGAGGAAAATATGAAACATACACTGTCTTGTTATTTACTGAAAAATAATAGAAATTTAATCGAACTCTCTTGGGCTGAAAATGTTGGATTTCTTATACCTGCCATAGATACTGTATTTGGCGACACAGTCAACGAATTTCTTACCCAGTATCTAATGCTTTTTTAATTGTCGGTGGCAATGCTGCAAATCACCTAGAACATATCAATTAGATAAATAAACTCTTAGAGAATAAGATGGCTGTGAATCTAGAAAAGTCGCAATTCTATTTGAAAGCAGTGAAATGTCTAGATTTTATCGTGAGGAAGGAATTACTGTGCTCTAATATCTAATATAAGCAATTAAGAATATTTCACGACCAAGAAAGAAAAAGCAAGTCAGATCTCTGCTTGGCATTTTAAGTTTTGAAAGTAAATCCACCCCAAATTGTGCCACTGACATATGCAGTCACATACAGAGCAGTTGTTCATCCTGCCTTAGGTGGCTTTAGCATTTCGTCTACTACTGATGTTCGGTTCCCCGCGGCCAACCTCTTTGGGCGTTTTCCCAGGTTACGAAGTGAATGCTGGGGAAGATTCTTCATTCCCCCGAACTAACTATGCTTTTATTTCGTGACCATTTCATCCCAACCGGTCTCTTTCAGGGTTGTAAGTGTGGACGAAATCTGCGGTAGTGGTGCCCTTCCGTGGAGGTTACTGCGCTCTGAAAATACAATTCTCGGCGGCGGAATGCCGCTGGTGGCTGTCTGTAGACTCAAGATGTTTGCTGATGCACGGGCTCTTTACGCTCCCGCGTCGAGATCAAGATCTGCTTGGATCCTGTTCGGATTCGGCAGCCGCCCTTTGAAATTATACTCATTTCCTCCTCTCCTTCAGAGGCCTGGCGTGTGGAATACCACTCCAGAAATCACACACACACACACACACACACCATTGTTCCTGCTGAAATACAACTAGCAATGGTAAATAAATGAAAGGAGAAAGCAGAAGGAGAATAAGAAGAAGCTGTCTTCAGAATACCTTCAAATAGTAGGATGACTGCAAAACTAAATCATCATCCACCCCACCGCAATATTACGCATAGCTGCCTGCATACCTCGCGGGTCGAGAACAGATCCCCTCATCACGTAAACTTTTGGTAGCGCGAGTCTTACCTCAATTCAAATAGTGACCACTTCGTAAAGTATTTGATTATCGTTTAAGCACCAAGAGGGATGGCTCAGGCGCTTCGTCTGTGGCCTGCATCCGGAAGGTCGCGAGTTCGATTCCCGTGGCCGGTTCAACTGAGTCATAGGTTTTTCGGGCGTTTCTCCGGTTCGCCTGGTGAATGCTACATAGGTTTCTTTCATCCCCCGATTTCCTGTCCCTCCATGTCGTTTCCAAAGTTATTTCATTCATTCTTCACCCCGATTGTTTCTTTCAGGGTTGGAAGTGTCGGCGATAGGGCTTAGTGCGGCGTGGCAGGCGAAAAAAGACGCTTAAAGTGATTATTCCCGTCTCAGGAATTTGGCTGGTTGCCGGACTGCTACTGCGGGGGTTTTGGACCCCATTTGGGCGGTGGGCCACGATCTCCTTGTCCGATTGAGGGGGGAGTTCATTGTTGTGTCGTCGCTCCTGGTTCCGGCCGCCTGGTGTATCGTCTCGTCTCAAACTGCCCTCCTGAGGGAGGTACAATAACTCGGGTTCGGTGCCGAGGCCTCTCCGACGTATTCTATGCTCCTATCATATCGCTTAAGCAAAGTGTATTCCCCTTCGTCAATGTATCTACAAAGAAATATTAATATATAAAAGAAGCCAGTGTATGTATGTATGTATGTATGTATGTATGTATGTATGTATGTATGTATGTATGTATGTATGTATGTATGTATGTATGTATGTATGTATGTATGTATGTATGTATGTATGTATGTATGTATGTATGTATGTATGTATGTATGTATGTATGTATGTATGTATGTATGTATGTATGTATGTATGTATGTATGTATGTATGTATGTATGTATGTATGTATGTATGTATGTATGTATGTATGTATGTATGTATGTATGTATGTATGTATGTATGTATGTATGTATGTATGTATGTATGTATGTATGTATGTATGTATGTATGTATGTATGTATGTATGTATGTATGTATGTATGTATGTATGTATGTATGTATGTATGTATGTATGTATGTATGTATGTATGTATGTATGTATGTATGTATGTATGTATGTATGTATGTATGTATGTATGTATGTGTAGGTAGGCAGGCAGGCAGGTAAATAGGTAGCAGTGGCGAATTCTCCTATACACCGCATACACCGCCGGTGTACTAAGCTTAAGAGGGTTAAAAACGACTCTCAATAAGCATGCAAAATAATCAGAATTTTTGTATGTCATCATGCTAAATACGAAATAATTGCAAGTTTATGCAGTTAAATTGTGCGCGCACATCTATCTCACCGCAAGTTAAAATGATAACCATGCTCCCAACATTCTCCGCTAGCTAGGCAAGGTGTGCGCGCGCATCTACTCCATCGTAAGTTGAAGCGATGGACACGCACTCCCACTTCGCCGCTAGAGAGGCGGGGGGAAAGAAGCTTAGTCGTCAGTCGTTAGCTGTCGAAATGCACCGTTAAATTTTGCGATTGACAATCGGTTTTAGTCTGCATTATTATTATGTTGCTTGTAAGTTTTTGTGAAAATTACCGATGTAAGTGTCATTGAAGCCAGTGGTTCTTGTGACTGTTAGCAATACGCGAATAGACCTGCAGCTAAATGCTCAGAAACCATTACACATTTCAAAGCGTAATGAAATGGTAAAGCATGCAGGAACAAGGCATTCCATGTACCGGACCACCCCTGTGTATGTGATACTTGAGACAATATATGTGGCAGATACTATGTCCCAACGTGCTCAAAGCGGATCAAATCAGTGATAGACTTTTGCACAAAATAACTTCAAACACGATATTACATTATTATTATTATTATTATTATTATTATTATTATTATTATTAATATGGTAAAAAGAACAGAGAAATATTGAATAGACTCATTGATGTTGTTTGTCACTTAGGAAAGCAGGAATAAGCTTTTAGAGGACACGACGATTCAGAAAGTTGCTTTAATAGAGGTAATTACGTAGAGACATTGGATTTACTCATTACCTATGATCCACTTTTAAATGATCATTTAAAAAATACTACATTTTTCCAGAATGATCCATTTAGAATGATTTAATCGAAGCTATTAGGGGTGTTTGGTTAACTAGAACAAAAGAACTTGCATCCACTAATTCTTCTGCATCTGGGTATTCTTCTAGACGAGGGTTCAGACATGGTGAACAAATCCCAACTCTCTACCATTTTACGCTATGTGGACAAATCGGGGGAAGTTCAAGAAAGGTTCGTGGGTTTTACAGACGTCAGTGCAGACAGATTTGCTGAGGCACTTTACAACCATGTACTTACAACAGTTAAAGAATTTAATATTTGTTAGAAACTTGTCGCTCAGACATATGATGGTGCGGTTATAATGTCTGATCGATTAAGTGGTCGGCAATCTAAAGTAAAAGTGACATTTCCACAGGCATTATTTGTCCACTGCAACTGACTTAATCTGAATTAGGTTCTGCAACAGTGAGTGAGTGCAGAATGTTTCAAACCCTGTCAGGGCTCCCTAATTTCTTTTCTCATTCCAGCAAAAGAACGGAAACTTTGGATGTTTTTATGAATAAAAAGCCACCAAAAGCGGCTCCAACACGCTGGAACTTCAATTCATACCTTGTCAATACTGTACAAGAGCAACGACATAGCCTGATTTTATTCTTTGAATTTATTACAGAACCAGAAAGCAATGTTGATTTGGAACCTGATACATTGGTTAAAGCATTTATTTTTTGACTCGGTTGGACACTGTCTTCCTCCTCAAAACATTTGATCAAACCGACATTCTCTTCAACATGTTGTAAGACAAATCTATGGATATTGCATATTGCCAGTCAAAAGTAATGTAAGCTAAAAACACTTTAGAAGAGCTAAGAGGAGAAGGGTTCCAAAATATTAAGGGAAGCATTTCTACTGAAGTGATAAATGAGCATGCACAAAAGAAGGAAGAACAATGAACCATGTGAAGTTACTGAAGTTATTTTTAGGAGGAGATTCAATGACATTTTAGATAATGTGCCCCATTAAATACAAAATAGGTTTTCCGACTACGAAAGTTTTCATTTCTTTGCTCTGCTTTCCCCCAAGAATTACAAAACGTCTTTTCCTGATCACCATTGCTCAAAATTGTTGGACGCCTATGGCTCAAATTTTGATTCGGTAATCTGAAAAATGAGCTTAGTGCTGTGTACTCTTATAGAAATAAAGATTTTGAAGTTATTGAAATAGTGAAAATTATGAACGAAATCGATCTGGTGTGGGCTATGACTGAAGTTTACAAATGAGTTTGTCTAACTCTAACTGTACCAGCAACTACAGCTTCTGTTTAACGGTCATTTTCCACTTTAAATCGAGTGAAATCTCCCTGTAGGTCTACAATGAGCCAAGAAAGATTATCCTCTCTGTCAAGGATGTCCATAGTATGCTTCGTAAGGATGTTCATGAAAATTTCACGCAAGCTGTTATGGAACTGTTTCTGAAGAAATCTCGTCGGTTGGAGCTAGTATCCCAGTAAACTGGCAAGTACTAACTACTAAAATAAACAATAATTTACGTGTACAGGTGTCTCTCACATTGCGCAAGTAACTGCTTCTCATTAATCATCACGTAACACAAAAAACGCGTAAAGCGAGTGTGATAATGATAGGAGCTATTTCAAGGTAAACATGAAAAAATATAGTTTTAAACAGATACATCTATTTATGTACAGTGTTATAGTCAGTATTTTTAAATCGCTTTAAGCGAAAACGCGTAAAATGAGATCGCGTATAGTGAAGGATAACTATATTTTATAGACTAAGAAAAACGGTGATAAAAGGAGTGGTGTACCTAAATTACTGACCACGAATCGCCACTGGTAGGCAGGCAGCCAGGAAGGTAGGTTTTGTTATATATTTCTACACCGATTCCCAGCAAACTTCGCACACATACCTTTTTACACAAGGCAAAAAAGCATTTTCTAGCTTAAAATTTGAAATTCTCTCCCATTTCATAGGATTAATTATTTACTTTCAAGTTATGCCCACCAAAGCTGACAAGACCATCTGAATCTTTCTGAATGATAATGGTGATGGTTCGAATAACAATTTGCATATTAATTTTGGCGTTCTTTTGTTTTGTATTCTGTACGTTTTATTATATTTCTAGTATGTATTTACTAAGATTAAACAACGTTATTATGACGGTATTTAAACTGTTATTTCTTCCCAACTGATATATTCTCTATAAACAACCCCGAGGCAGCCGTAATATAACAACCTGAGGTCACTCAATTGCATTTATGGGAAATTAGTATTACAAACTGTGCTATTTGTGGTTGTTGAAGTGCATACACATTAAGTACCGATTTTATAGTATGTTTTGTAATGTATTACTTTTACATGTACAAGGAAAGGATAGATGCTTTACTCAGCGCATTTAAGAAGTGGCAAAGACGTCATTATCCACTGTGAAACGTCTAGAAGCCACAATCTTACAATACTTTTCAAGGTGCAAGGAAAAGATAGTTTTGCACTTAAAAATTGCAAATGTTTATTGTTTTGTACTTTACATTATATTTATTTCGTATTTCAGGCTTTTCTATTGCCATAGTGTGTACCTACCTAAGGTCGCGGGGGAAGACGGTGGATTTTTTCATGCTAAAAATCCTTAACATGGCTTCCTTCGGAAGGGAAGTAAAGCAGTTGGTGCAGTGTCGTACATTTACGACACGTAAAATAGCCTCAAGTCTGATAAAGATGCATCTGAGCAAAATTATACGGCATTTCACGTCCAGGATAGAGTGGGACGCAGAGAACCACAGTAGCAAAGAGCGTCCATAAATAAAGCTCCGTTTTATTTAATTTCATAGCGTATAGCATTTTTGTAACTTTACCAAACTCTTCAACGTTTCCTTCGGCCACAGCAATTTTTATGCTGGCATTGCTCATTAAAAGCGTACGCCATGGCACGTCAACTTCAGAAGTAAAGTTGCCAAAGTAGTTTCAGATTTTAATAATGTAAACTAGAAATACATAACTTTGCTAACAGTCAAGGACGTAGCATCTTTCTTGTCCTGAGAGTTTTAATTAAGTTACTGTTTAAGTGGATTGTGTACTAATTTTGCTACCATTCCACAAAATCCCTGGAAGATACTAAAGATAAATACCAATTTTGGTATTTAATGGTATTCTCGTTTTTGTGCTATTCTGTCAACAAACACACACACACACACACACTCATACGTCTTTCTAAAAATTCTTTTTTCGGAGCCAGGGGACCTAAAATAAATATTTCCGGTGGAATCTCGACATCGAATTTTTGGGTGGAATGTAATACCTTCTCTATCCACTATGTATATTGTGCATGTGGGCTAAAGAAAATTAATAACAAGAAAGAAATATTTTATTTTATGCAAGTTTTATACGTCTTTTACGTGCTACAAAGATATCATGTGATTAAAATAATAAAAAGAACGAAATATCCTGGATCCATCGCGTGACTTGTGGTTCTACCCCACCTAGATGCCATTGTCTCTAAGGTCCAGAGGTGATAAACACGATAGTTAAAAGAAAAAATAATTCACATTTTTCCAGAAATGTTCGGAGTGTTCAAAGAATTCCCCTTCTGCCCTTTCATCCTCTCCCTAGTGTACACAAGTATGTGCAAAATCGTACGCCTTACACGACGTAGAGTTGTAAGCATCAAAGTCATTGAATAATGACGTAACTAAAAGTGCATATATCGAAAATTAACCTACTTCATGCTATGTGATGAAGTATAGGATTATAAGCGAAAATATGGATAGAAGTAAAATGGATTCTTTATTACTTTCTCTACTCGTACTATGTACATACTATTTAGAGAAGATATTGTATTGCACCCAAAGATTCTACAGAGATTTCAGCGGAAATACACGTTTTGTGTGTGTGCACACCTGTGTTTGGCTGTGGGCTATGTTCAAATACCAAACTTAATATTGAAGTTCAGTATCTGTCAAGGATGTGACACGAAGATTATAAAGATAATCCCCCCTCCAAATACCCTTTACATGAAAAAAAATTCGAAAATTCTGATTTTCGCAAAAATGGCTCTACCAATTTTTATTAAAATCTTTTAATCCATGATATTGACATGTAAAATAAAATGAATATCTTCAATTTTCGAAAATTCTGATTTTCGAAAAAATGACTCTACCGGTTTTTATTAAAATCTTGTATATGTATGTTATTGACGTGAAAAATAAAATGAATATCTTGAATTTTATAGAAATAGCCTCTGAAGACCTCTTTGTTGTGGTTGATTTTTTTTTTTTTTTTTTGCATTACTAGTAAACCGTGAGAGATACACAAAAATTTGCTATACAAAAAATGTATATTACCTCAAAGCACACTATTTATGTCCTGGATTTTTTTCCTGGAGTTGTCCGTTTGCGAAATATTCCTTGTTATTGGTTTTAGTTTTGAAATATACTAACTTTTCTCATACCGCACTTGTGAGCTTCTGGCCACGCAAAGAAACGGATTTCAATTCCATAGGAACCAAATTTGAAAACATTTGACTGTCGGTTTAGCCAGTGTATTCCCTTGCCTTTCTTCTACTTATAAGTAGAAGACTGTTAATATGACTGTTTCTATTAATGTTTATCTGGATCATAATGAAGTAGATGGAAGAATAAGTTTATTTACAATAAATGTTTCAGAGATGTAGAAATGGAACGCATCATGTTTTTTTACTTGCTCTTCACGTACTGTGTAAAAAGTGTATAGAGCAGGTATTGTATTCCACCCAAAAATTCGATCCAAGATTTCATTGGAAATATAAATGTTAACACCCCTGAAACCAAAAAAAGCATTTTAGAAAAAGGGTACTATCTGTCTGTCTGTGCTCCTGTGTGTGTGTATGTCTATGGACAGCATAGCTCAAAAACGAAAAATCTGTTAAATATCAAAATTTAAGATAGTATTTAAGAATAGTATCTTTCAAGGATATGACACGAAGATTTCCAAGAAAATTCCTCCACTCCAAACTACTATTTACATGGAAATATGTTCGAAAATGTTGACTTGCTCCAAAATGGTTCTAACCATATTGATTAAAATATCATATATTAAAAATATTTACAGGACAAATAAAATGCTTATCTTGAGTTTTTCGGTCTTTTTATTCTGGAAACATTTTGCTGATAAACTGTAAGAAATAGATAAAAGACTACTGCACAAAACATGTATTATTGGTTTCAGTTTTAAAATAATTATACTTTTCTCATTAGAGAATTTATCACCAACTGCCAACCATCTTTTAAAAAGTTTGACTATCACTTTAGCCTAATGTATTCCCTTATTTCCCTTCAATTGCAAGAATGCATGTAATAAGAATATTTCTGCTAATGTTTATCTCGAATAGCATGAAGTAGATAGAAGAATAAGCTTTTGAACAATAATTTATTACATAGATGTAGAGAAAGTCGTGTGAATAGAAAACATCAAATTTTGGATTAAGGATTACCCTGGATGATGAAATCTCAGTATGAAACTTTTGGGAGGAAAATAATACCTTCTGTACCTAGGTATTACAGAGCACACGATAAGGTATTGCAATTTGATACCGACTTTTCACCGGAAATATATGTTTTGAATCCCCACTGAATCAAAAAAAGAAAAGCAGTTTAGAAAAAAATCAGGGTGTTTGTCAGTGTATGTGTGAAAGTGTGTGGGTGTGAGTGTGTGTGTAGTGTTTGTGCTTTGTGGGCAGCTCAAAAACAAAATGTAAATTTGGTGTTTAAGTTCAGTATCTTCCAAGGATCGACACGAAGATTTTCAAGAAAACTCCACCTACCCTTCACATGGGAAAAGTTTCGAAACTTTTGATTTTCTCAAAAATAGCTCTAAAATTTTGATTAAAATTGTCGCTTGCTACGTCTTGTGTCTTTGTTTGTGTGTGTATATATAGATTACCCACAATATACTATTTAATTGCCTGTGATTAATTGTGGTGTGGGAAGACACTTTCCATTTGCTATCTTAGATGTGTCAATTCTTTCTCTGCCTGTCTCAGGGTTCGTGTCTCGGTAGAGCTGTTGGTGGCTACAGGAAAGACTTGGGTACGGATACTTAAGTTGATAAGTGCCGCAGGAGCCTGTTTCACTCAAATACTGATTCCACGAAACATGAAAGACTTAAGATGAAGTCACCTCGACAAATCTCGTTGACATTTCTATTTACACTTGCATAAACTGAAATTAAAACACACTTGTTATATACTGATGGTTTACACTTGAATACTACTTATTACTGTGGGCACTTATTAACATCACGCTTGTATCACACTTTAATAATTTCGGGGAGAAATTAAAACACACTTCACGCGAAAATCCTTCCACTGAGTAACGTGGAGTCCCGTTTGAATGGCAGGCAAGACTGTGTTATTTCATAGTACTACTACATTGCACTAAGTACTTTCGGCGCAAAATCCTCCACTGGGTGGCGTGGAGTCGTCGTTTGACTAGGAGAGATTGTATTATTTAATAGTACTACTATATTGCACTTAGTACTTTCGGCGCGAAATGCTTCCACTGAGTGTCGTGGAGTATGCGTCAACTGGACAGAGCAGACTTGTAATATCTGAATTTGGCTTTACTTATATAGGAAATGAGGCAAGATGTCTGCCGTAAGCTTTCCAAGTTTTCATTTGCTAAATTTTGCCTCGAAAACATACTTTTAGCGTCATCATGTCACATGGTTTCATTGTGTTCTAGTCAGGTGACTCATAAACATAAATAAAAATGCCCTTCTTGCTAAATTTTGGGGACTTTTACCGAGAAAGTACATCTAACGCTAATAATGCACGCATAACATATAAAAGAAAGTCACGGATTCTCAAGGCCTTTGAGAATAATGGAGGGTGTCCTTGGAAACGTTAACATAGTTAAGTTATGAACTAAATACAAGAAATAACATAAATTACTCATACAAACATACACTTATAATAATAGAAACCTTGGTAATTATTTATAAACTCTTTGATATGAAAATGATAATCCTTCAGGAGCAGCGACGTAAATAAACACCGTCTCAAAATAGTGTACACTAAGGATATTTACATGACAAATAAAATGTATTTCTTGAATTTTCTAGGAATAGCATTTGAAGACGTCTTCATTCTGGATGAATTTTGTGAATTAAACATAACTGGTAATCCGAAAGTTTTTTTTTGTAATGTTTAACGCCCGCTTTAACTACTTATGGCACAGCAGACGGAGTAATCCGTAAGAGGTAGACATAAACTTATATAATAGAAAATTTAGAACTCGTTAAAAAACACACTTTGTTATATACATATTTTTTCGTGTAACTGGCCGTTTTTTAGATATTCCTTGTTATTAGTTTCAGTTTTAAAATACTTAAACTTGTCAACTTCTGGCCATATAAACAAATGAATCACATAGTAATCAGCTTTTTAAAAGATTTTACTCTAGCTTTAACCTATGATGCTCCCTGATTTCACTTCTACATACACAGAAGCAAGTAATAAGACTATTTTTTCTGATTAGCATAAAGTAAATAGATGAATAAGCCAGAGATATAGAGAAAATCATGTGAATGGAACACATCAGATTTTTCCTTCATAGCTACTGCAGCACATCAAAGCCGTAATCTTTCCCTGCCATGAAGTCATTACACAAAAATGTGTGCCTATTCCGTGCCTTACCAATGTCAGCCCGTAATTTTCGTGGTTTGTCTCAGCACCCTGGAGACTTGGTTTACACGTTTTATATGTTCCCTGTTTATAAATATTAAAAAAGATGAAATGCCTCGCTAATTACAGGGGTTTCCCCAAAGGGCGTGTCACCAACGGGGTTACGTTAGGAAACCTGTGTCATTTCGCCACAGAACTCTGTATACTTCGGCGATTTCCAGTAGATGCCTGTGTGTTTGGTGCAAACGTGTGTTATTTTAGCTGTTTTCTGCGATACTGTAGTTTGGACATAAGTAAGAAAACACCGGATCATCAACGAGGTAAACTGCATATGGCAAAATATATTGATTTAATGTTTTAATAAAGTCAAACTTTATACCATTTTTGATAAAAGAACCCGTGTGGGAAGCAAAATTAGCTGCAGATTTCTCTGGTTAACAAATATTTGCTCCACATTTTAATAACACATTATAATTATCATGGGAAATCAAAGCAGATTGCATATTTATACTGCACTTTTTACACTTAACTGGTAATGCGATAAACTTGTCACGCAACTGGTGACATGACGTCCCAGAGAAGTATGCCCTTTAAAAGTGCAGCATATATTTTTTATTTGAATTCATGCTAGTTTACTTAAAGCACTCTTTAAGCAACAATTTGACACATTGTGTTGTTAATAACTCATAAATTTGTAAAAATGAAGTAGAATACAACATTTTAATGCACCAACAATCAAAAGTAAGCAAATCACCTTGTTTTTCGTTTACACTCGCACTCTACGTTGTTCTACATATAAAAGTGTACTGTTTTGTGATATAGTAACAAAAACTGATTGCAAAAATATAAATCCATGCACGCTTGTGTTACGATGGGCGTTCAATAGGTATTGAGAAAATTCGAGAAATTACTCTCGTAACATCGAAAAAGTATTTAGTAACCGTCATCTTACTATATGACCATCACGTGGTTTCGTTGCCATAGGCGATTGAATCAACAACCTTGTGCTTATTTAATATATGGGCAAAAGCGAGTTTCGTGCGGTGATTAAACACTTCTATTTATAAGGCTTAACCGAAAGAGATAAAAGGATGACCTTCATGGCACATCTACTCCTGTGTTTGCAATAATTTACAATATTGGATGAATGAATTTAAACGTGGCCGTACATCTCAAATGATAAACATAGTTCCGAACGCCCAGTAGAAGTAACTTCCTCCGAAATTGTTGACAAAATCCAGGAAATCGCGAAATAGTAGAGACCACAGGCATACCATAAGTTATAGTGTTCTCAATTTTGCACAAAAAATTATGTCTGACAAAGGTCTCAGTAAGATGCCACGTTTGCTCTCAATGAAGAATAAACGCAATCGTGTGTTCAATTTGGAAGCTGGTTTGGCACTTTTCTGTCACAATCCTGACGAGTTTCTGCGTCGATGCACAGCAACATGGATACTCTATTACACTCTACAGAATAAAGTACAGTCGAAATAGTGATTTTTGTAAGGTGGTGACATCTACAGAAAAATGATGGCCTCTGTTTTGGGATGCATGCGGAATCATCTACATTGATGAATTGCAGAAAGGAAGAACGGTAAAGAGTATTGTGCGTCATTATTGCGCCTGTTGAAGGAGAAGGAAAAAAAAAAAAAAAAAAAGAACACCCTCATCTGGCAAAGAAAATATTCTCTTCCATCAAGACAATATAAGGTGCACATCTGCGCAGTTTCGATGGCGAAAATTGTAGAATTAAGTTCAAATTACTATAACATTCACCGAATTCACTAGATTCGCCTCCCAGTGATCTTTTTTCCAAATTTGAAAAAGTGACTCGGCGGAAAACGATTCACGTCTAACAGATGCCTATATTGAGGACCTTCCGAAATGTTGAAAACACATACTCACACACACACACACACACACACACACACACACACACACACACACAACATCTACCAAAAATAATAATTTTCTATATTTGTCAAGGACTTAATGAACGCGCCTCGTAAACTGTCTAAGTTTTTGCAAAAGGTCATGTATCACTATTTTCTTCCTCACGTGAGGTGCCCGCTATATGAAGCTAGTCATCTAAAACTAGTTTGCGCATGTATTTCTGGTGCTCACTAAAATGTTGCCCTCCATACAGCTATAAGAACTCGTATTTTCTTTTATGCTGGGCATAGACATATATTTTAATATAAGAACTGAAGCTTTCCTGGCGACGTATTAATTCAAAATCTTTTCGGGCTTCTAGCCAGGTAAAAACTTGGCTTGACACCAACGTTTCGAAGAAGTGCATCTTCCTCGTCTTCAGGGTGAACTGAAGCTCAAACCATCAGTTCACCCTGAAGACGAGGAGGATGCACTTCTTCGAAACGTTGGTGTCAAGCCAAGTTTTTACCTGGCTAGAAGCCCGAGAAGATTTTGAATTAATATATTTTAATGTTTCAATAGCAAGTTGAATTACATCCTACATTTCAGAACCATCCTTACGATGATATAGCTCTCGTACTTTACCAAATTTGACATTCTAACGTATGATTAGCTGAACCATTTCAGGAGAAAATATATAATTATAGGAGTCTTAGGGTTTATTTCCTCATTTCCTCTAAGAGTGCACAAAGCGATACAGTAACTTTGTGTGCAAGCGTTTTACAGGAGTTTGTAACGTCCATTTATAGCAGTTTTTATCATATAAATATATTTTCGTGATATATCAGATTCTTCCTCATCTATATCAGTTTCTTCTATGCTGTTATGTTTATTTTGTGTGTCTTCATTAGATGCACATTTTAGGTTTCTGTGGTTTCATACTCACTGACGATTATTACAAACTCACTGTCCATATGATTTTCATTATCATTCATATCTTTATTTGGAATTTCAAAAGGTTGGAATTAAAATCAGGGTAGTTTAATATTAGTACATGCTCCATCGTGAACACCGATACTGTTGTAACGGGGACTGACGAAAAAATCACGGTGAAGTCACGTCTCCAAGATGTCTTGAAAACACTGGCTTCTCCTACTCCATTAAAGACAAAATGGAAGTTGAAGCAAGTGATGGCGAAATGTTTGCTAAACTAAGATAGGTAAGCGTAACGTAAGCACTTAAGTAAACATTTTTGCTGTCCGCATTAGTTTATGCTCGACATCTGGATAAGACAAGGACGTTAGGTTCATCTAAAATACACAGTGTTATCACATAACTCACACTAACTAGAAGTCCAGTTGTCGTGCAAGATCCGAGTCGGAGAAGTCCTCATCTTCGCTGCTGTCGCTGCCGTTTTCTGGATTTAAATATTAAACCAAGAATAAAAGTAACAAAATATTGTACTACATTATAAGTATATGCCGTAGCGCGTGTTAGCAGCAACAGCCAAATAATGTATAATACATCACTGCAGTTACTGAAACGAGCATTAGATCTGGCAGCAGTAAGTTGGTTTATATACACATGCAGTAAACGTAAACAGATCCACTAGTTCCTGACCAGATAACAGTTCAAGCCCCCTCGCTCGCTCACCCCTCAGGCCCCGCTTGCCTCATGTGTTGGGTGAACAATATTAATCCATATCGTCAGCTGCGTCTGAGACACGTCACGTCACCAGTTTAGGGTTAATATTGTGTGTTTGCAAACTAAACAACATGTAATTGTGCTTCAGTGCAAGTTATTTTCCTCGCTAAATACTTGCTAACTCATACAATCTTATATTGAACATTTGAGATTAAGACTACAACATAAACATAATATTGGAATATTATTTGTATCATATTACTAGTTTATGCGTACAAGCGTATGTACAAAGTACGTAGTAGATAAAAATGTATTGTATTCCATCAAAAATCCGATTACGAGATTTCACCTGAAATACATGTTTTTAGGTCCTTTAATTAAAAAAAGTCATCTTTAGAATAATAGGTTTGCGCATGTTTGTGTAGGTATGTGTGTGTGTGTGTTTGCATTAGAGTGTGTGTGTTTGGAAATTCTCCCATCCCAACTACCCTTTTCATGGAACATTATTCGAAAATATTGACGGCTCTGAGATTTTGATTAAAATACCATATTCTTAATATATTTTATGACAAAAGAAACGTATATCTTAATTTTTCAGGGAATATTTAAGATATAGTACGTTTCGTTTGTCATAAAATATATTAAGAATACCTTCACTCTGAATGTCTTTTGTATAACTTTTGAATAACTGATAAACCGCAAGAGATACACAAAAGGTTACTTTACAAAAATTTAGATCTCGTTAAAACACACAATTTATGTCATATACATTTGTTGTAGTGTTAACCGTTTCCAAGGTATTCCGTAATATTGGTTTAAATTTTTAACCCACTTAAAATTCTCTCAAATGGGAGATCATTTTTCTTTTCGCCTCTCTTTTACTTACTCCTAGCAAACAAAGAGAACCGAATTCCAATTGTTTCTCACAGCGACCGGCTTTTAAAAGATTTGATTCTCGCATTAGCCCATTGCACATCCTTATTTCCGTCTACTTAACAAAAATGAGTAAGATCAATTCTGCTTAAGTTAATCTCGATTAATGTAGATAAAAGAATAATCTCTTGTATGAAAAGTTTATTTGCAAATCAGCTGGAGAAGGTCATGTGAAACAGTGAGTCATTTTTAATGAAACAGAGTTAAGTATACCATTACAGTCTAATTCGTTTTTTTAAGAATCTCCTAAATAATTATTGGCCAAAACTACTAACAGGTGGTGCTTAGAGTTAATTGATAATGTTGCAACTGGTTTCTTTTATTGTTTGGAGGAAACAAGCATAAGACTTGATTGGCAAAAAGCTTGAAAGGCTGAAGAAAAGTGTTTACCTCAAATTATTACCGTTTTAAACATATTAGAGCATATTTCGTATAGGTAAACTAAATACGTTAATTTGTTCGTTATAATCCTATTAGTGAATGCGGGGGTTGATTAATTCCTGTTATTTGTAAAATATTGAACTTCACACATCGTTTTGTTTAGGACTGTTTTCAAGGCCACCAGGAGGCCGTAATTGTGACGTTAAAGGAAATTATATCATATGATAATTTTAATCGTGTCTAATTACGATGTAATTCAATTATACAATGAAGGGCGCCAAGATAGCGGGACGATGTCAATGAGAGTATTGAAGATGCGTATCAGCTGCTACTAAGAATTTGAAACTAAAACCTAAACTACGAGCAAGACAGGTCAGCCATAAGTATAATGCGAAAGGCTACAGCAAAATTAAAAGGTGACATTGACAAAAATGTAGGCACTGAACTGATGAAAGCAAACGACCAGCTGAAAGTATGAAGAAGTTAGAATGCGACATCTGTTGAAATATCTGTTGCTGCAACCATACCATGGTGGAATTACAACAGGTGAGGGATCAGGGCTGCTTGTTTTTGTTCTATTTGCGCAGTAACTTCACGATGATTGCAAATTGCCGAAACAAGCAAGGTCGATAGCGAGGACAATAATATCGCAGTTGTAAAACGAAGTCAAATGCTTTGTTTATCTACAAAATAACTATTATTGCAGACGTTAGAACGCATAAACAATCATGTTTAGCTTATACAAAGAAATCAAATTAATTTTGCTCACATTTGAAGCCTAACAAAGATGTTATTTGAACGCATTCCTTCCTACGGGCGTGGTTTTGTGTTGTGTAGTGATAGCTGTTTTGCAGTAATGGGTTGCACTCTACGCTGACCTTTGCTCGCACAAGTAGCGCCGCATGGTATTGTCAAGTCTGGACGCTCTTACTCTGCTTAAGGAAATTGGTACGAACTTCCTAGCTCTGCTTATTATAGACAGCTTTTATTAGAATCAACACGCATACATATGAATTAGACTAACACTACAAATAATCTGAATACGGTACAATTTAATAAATTTTTGCTATAATAATAATAGTTTCCTACAAGATAAATAATAATATTACATTGGAATTGCTACCCATATCATGAGCTTCTTATTCAATAAGGAAAAAAAAAATGCTAAATATCATAGTGTTATTCTTTATTAAATACTTGCATACTTTTTACTTCAGTTCAGTGCAGTTAGATATGTGATCGTTTAAACCACGTGAAATTCCCATTTAATGCATATGAACCTAAAATACTTTAAAATTATGCTTAAAATGCAAAAGTTCGGGTGAATTAATGTGAACAAAACATTCAAGAGAGACAAAAGACGGAGTGTCGGCACATGCATTAAGCGTTTTTAAAGAACTTAAAAGCTGGAAACAAGGTTAGTTTAGCGTCGTAATTTTAAACTTTGGTTTTTTTTTTTTTCTTGTTTTTTTAGCTCTAGTTTTCCTTGTCGGATTTATTTTCAAATTGTTTTACGCAATGTAGCATTCTATAACTATACATGAGTGATTTTTTTTTTTTTTATACTTTCTTAAAAATAGCAACATTAAAAATGATCAGATAATGCTTCGTTAATAGCTTGAATATGAAGTAACTATATAAATAATATACATGTAGTGTAAATGTTTAAGCTGAGCATTGAAGTTTGTATTTAACATTCCTCTACGTAGCTTGTTCACATTTTGTTCAAGATTAAATTATTACATATTAATTTTTAAAAAGTATGATAGAAGATTTGAGGCATTTTTAAAGCAGCAAACTATATTAAAATAGTAATTATCCCGGGAACATATCTGAACAGATATGTCATTTGATATGCATTAAAATCCTAAGTGATTTATTAAGGGGGTTCATCACGTCCAAAATATTATAATACACTTTTTTTTTTACTTATCAGCATTTTATTAAAATGTTGATAATTTTATTTTTGTTTCATTAAAATATTCAAATATTTGCTATTATAAATTAATTTAAAAATATTAGTGTTTATTTAGGTTTATAGTTTTTATTCAAAATGGCAAGGAGAAATTGTGAAACACGTCGAAAAGTGTAGAGACGGATTTTACTAAGGTGCAAATGTGCCCAGCGAGATAGGTAGACACGAACCGTTAATAGAGGGATTCGAACAAAAGGGGACGAAAGGTTCATCGCCCGATGGTAGCCATGACCAAGAGGGGAAAAAACAACGGGATTCATGTTGGCCGAGAGGAACGACACACTTGCTGTGAGGGACGCGATGAAATAAGTCTGCTAGTTGATTCAGCGGTGGCAACGAACGGGCTATGTATATTATAGGAAATGTGTTAATTAATGCACCTTAATAAATGTCACAAATAATAAGGAATGGTAGGTGTGGCAAATAAAAAAAAATACAAATCACCCCATCTTCACGGAAGTTTCGAATCAGATTTACATTAAGAAGGGATAAATATGCATTCAAAATGACCAGGGCAGGAATGTTGTGAAACACGTCGAAAAGGTAGAAACGGATTTTACCAAGGTGCGACTGTGCTCAGTACACGGGTTGGCAAGTGATCCAGGTAGACGTGCCGTTACTAGGGGATGGTGACTAAGACCACGGGGAAAAAACAATGGGATTCGTGTTGGTCAAGTGATCCAGGTAGAGGTGCCGTTACTAGGGGATGGTGACTAAGACCACGGGGAAAAAACAATGGGATTCGTGTTGGCCAAGTGATCCAGGTAGACGTGCCGTTACTAGGGGATGGTGGCTATGACCACGGGGAAAAAACAATGGGATTCGTGTTGGCCAAGTGATCCAGGTAGACGTGCCGTTACTAGGGGATGGTGGCTATGACCACTGGGAAAAAACAATGGGATTCGTGTTGGCCAAGTGATCCAGGTAGACGTGCCGTTACTAGGGGATGGTGACTAAGACCACGGGGAAAAAACAATGGGATTCGTGTTGGCCAAGTGATCCAGGTAGACATGCCGTTACTAGGGGATGGTGGCTATGACCACGGGGAAAAAACAATGGCCAAGTGATCCAGGTAGGCATGCCGTTACTGGGGGATGGTGGCTATGACCACGGGGAAAAACAATGGGATTTGTGTTGGCCAAGTGATCCAGGTAGACGTGCCGTTACTAGGGGATGGTGGCTATGACCACTGGGAAAAAACAATGGGATTCGTATTGGCCAAGTGATCCAGGTAGGCATGCCGTTACTAGGGGATGGTGGCTATGACCACGGGGAAAAGACAATGGGATTCGTGTTGGCCAAGTGATCCAGGTAGACATGCCGTTACTAGGGGATGGTGGCTATGACCACGGGGAAAAACAATGGGATTCGTGTTGGCCAAGTGATCCAGGTAGACGTGCCGTTACTAGGGGATGGTGGCTATAACCACTGGGAAAAAACAATTCGTGTTGGCCAAGTGATCCAGGTAGACGTGCCGTTACTAGGGGATGGTGGCTATGACCACGGGGAAAAAACAATGGGATTTGTGTTGGTCAAGTGATCCAGGTAGACATGCCGTTACTAGGGAATGGTGGATATGACCACGGGAAAAAACAATGGGATTCGTGTTGGCCAAGTGATCCAGGTAGACATGCCGTTACTAGGGGATGGTGGCTATGACCACGGGGAAAAGACAATGGGATTCGTGTTGGCCAAGTGATCCAGGTAAACATGCCGTTACTAGGGGATGGTGGCTATGACCACGGGGAAAAAACAATGGGATTCGTGTTGGCCAAGAGAAACGACACACTTGCTGTGAGGGACGCCATGAAATAAGACTGCTAGTTGATTCAGCAGTGGCGACGAACGAGCTACATACGGCCGTTATAGGAGCACTGTTAAGTGATACACCAGAATAAATGTCGCAAATAATAAGGGATGATAGGCGCCATCGCGAGAATAGTAGTTGAAAGGGAAACACTTGGAAGGAATACATGAATGTTCGACAGCAAATAATATCCAAATATAAGAAATAAACGAGTTCAATAGTAATTATGAGTTCAAAGGAAACCTCTTGCGTCTTAACACCACCCCTGAGAAAGATCCCATGCTGACATATCTTGAGTTTCCAAATCTCCCGAACCGTCACGCGGGTTTTGAATCCGTAACCCTTTAACCGACCTATAACGGGAATCTGTACAACGGGCAGATCACATTAAAGTTAATTGTGGATTTAAGTGCTCCAAATATAATCATCATGCACAAAATTGAACTAGAAAACAAGCGTGTTCTAAATGCACAGAAGATCATATGCTGAAGAACTGTAGAACTAAATAAGAAAATTATAAATGCATTAATTGTATTACTTATGTCCAGTATTATAAAGATAGTACTATTGATGTGAATCACTCGGCGCTCGATGAAAAATGGCCTAGCCATTAAAAAGCACTAAGAAGACACTATCTAAATATTGATTACTAATATGAACAAATACAATCTAAAAGTTTATCAAATTAATTTACAACTTTCTAGAACAGCCACCAGTAATTTAGTGCAACTAATAAATAAATTCATAGCTTGCACACAAGAATCATAGATATTTAATAAAGAAAACAGGAATACCTAAGCCAATGAAAACATATGTGTACGGTAATAAAAAGAAAAGAGCATCCATAATAAGTAATAGTAATAAGCTTTATGCCACACTAATATTCAGACGACGACTACTGTGATAACTAAAATTAATTTTAATCATGTATTTTAATTTTGTAAAAAAATATAAAAACATACGTAAGAAAAATAGAAACAGCCCTAGAACATACCAAAGGGTATGGCATAATAATTTCAGCATACGGCTTTACCCCGGGTAGATCAACACTCCATGCCGTGCAAGAATTACGCATGAAATAACAATGACCGTGTCACAACCCAGCATTCCATTGTGTGTGAACTCCATGGATTACTCCAAGACATTTGACAGCATTAACAGTAGGATACTCGTCCACAAGCTGGCAGTAAAATGGAGAGTTAGAAACAATCAGTCCATCTCAAACGCGAACAACATTGCGACCGACTATTTCGCCACATCAAAACAAGTTATTGATCACAACGCAGGGGGCAGAGGTAAACAAATCTGTTGTCAAGTAACAGAAATGACTTATAAGATATTCGTAAAAGCACAGCTATTTAGATCATTAATTATGTACAACATACAAATTATTACATATGTAACGGTGACTAATTGATTTCTATATACGTACATTATGCAAACACCGAAGCAATTAAAACACGTATTGAAATATTTACTGATGGAATGTTAAATAATATGCAAATAATAAAATTAATTTCTTACATGTCTTCAGATTATTACTAGGTAGAAACGTAAACAGGAATTAGACTAAATCTTTAATCATCTGCCGCTGTATTACTGAAAACTATATGTCTTTCAAATGAAAACTCATTTTACGTTCCGACAAACAAAATTTGTAATACAAAAAAGTTCATTCCACTTCACATGATGTATCAATGTCACCAAGCAAATAGCAATTATTGGGATCTAAATGTGCAGCTTGTATGCGATACATCACACGGAACCCTGCATTCTTTTCAATTATTACACTTCTCATTTTCATCTTTATTTCAGGTAGGATGCGAGTGGATTAGTAGATCCGTCTAGATAGTTCTCCTACATGCTTCACAGATTCAGTTCAGCTCCTTGCCTCTGGACTGCAACAGTGTGATAGTTGTGTGTAACTTTTTAAACAAATTTGCAAACAATAACTTGTTTCTGTGAAGCTGTTCCTGTTACTAGACGTTTGACAGTTTGTATACTAGAACTGCCATCGGTTTTTAAATAAGTACATGAATAAGTACATTGGTAGAAAACTCACTATGGTTATAAAGCAAATTAGTAACTTTGCTCACATTTGAGCAGAACAAGGTGTTATTCGAACGCCTTCCTTCCTACCGACGTGGTTCTGTGTTATGCAGTGATAGCTGTTTTGCAGTAATGGGTTGAGCTTTGCTCGTGCATGGTATTGCCAAGTCTGGCCGCTCTTACTCTGCATAAGGAAATTGGTAGGAACTTCCTAAGTAGCTCTGGCAATGACCAATGTACATAATTAGTTAACATTTCTTGTATCTGTGGTTTGGGCGATATCTGAGGTCATTACATTGAAGAGAAGTGGACTCACTGAGTCCCCTTGTTTGAGGATATTCCTCAACATGGCAATGCCATTGGAGATTGACACGTTCGCGTTTAAGATCGAGTTTCTCAGAGTTCGTTTGGCAGTTATTCCTCAAGCTAAGCAGTACACAATTTTAAAGTATTTCATGTGTAATAGTAGCTTGAATTGTATCTAGCTGACAAAATGTGTCATTCACCACGCACTAAGGTTATGTTGTATCTAAATAAAAGTAATGGGTGGTCTCTAATAGGCAGTAATAGTTTGCTCAATTTATACAAACGGATGTGCTAGAGTTTATTCCTAATGTCTACAAAAAATCTGAAATGTTACATTCACATGACTTTCTCTACATAGCTGTAACAAATTACTGTTACAGAAGTGATAGAAATATAATTAATAACAGTGGCAATTGAGATACACTTGCTTCCTTGTAAGTAGGATGGAAATAAGGGAGTACACTAGACTAAAACGATAGTCAAATCTTTCAAAAGCTGGTTGTCATGTGGTTCAAATCCGTTTCTATGCAGGGCCAGGAGTTTACAACTTTCCGTGTGGAAAAAAATTAAGTCTTTTACATCTGAAATAAATAATAACGGATATCTCAGAAATGGTCAATTCATCAACAAAGAAAACGTATGTGACATAAATTTGGTGTTTTAACGTGATCTATATTTTTTGTGTTGTAAGTTTTTGTCTATGTCTTACGGTTTACCAACTACGCAAAATTCAGCAAAATTCATTCAGAAAAAAAGATGTCTTTAGAGGCTTTTCCCAGAAAATTCAAAATATACATTTTGTTTGCCATATAAATATTTTTAATATTCCATACTTTAATCAAAATTGTTAGAGCCCTTTTTGAGAAAATCAAAATTTTCGAAATTTGTTCTGTGTAAAGGGTAATCTGGAGTGGAGGGATTCTTCTCAAAACCTTCGTGTCGCATCTCTGGAAGATACTAAACTTAAATACCAAGTTTGGTATTTTACCGACTTTTCGGTTTTGAGTTATCGTGTTCACAAACACACGGATGCACACACCACACGGACCTTTTTCTCAAAATACTTTTTTGGGATACAGGGGACCCTACAACGTGTATTTCCGGGGAAATTTTGATATCGAAACGTGCAGAGAAAGTAAAAAGCGAGGTTCGTGGGAACCGGAACCTATGCTGAACACGCAATGGCAGCATTGTGTTGAGAAAGACGCATACTCAAGTCTTCATGAAATCTTATTCAAAGACTCGTCATCCGAATGAAGAACACGAGGAGTGTTTTTATCGCAATCAACTGATCTTTGTGATGACACCTAGATTAATCGCATCGGTTTCTTTCGCTGGTGAATGAGCTTTGTGCTGGTGTCGAAGATGATATTTTAAATGCAACTTCTGTATCAAACAGCAAAAAGACTGAACGTTTTTGTTGTTGTGGCTGAAATATCTGAAAACTATCTAACAATTATTATGCAGCAATCTTTGCTTTTGAGCAAACATGCTCTACTAATAAAGGCCATGTTACTAAGATATTATAGTTTAGTGTTTATTTCCAGCCCGAAACACCGAATTTAAGAACCATACTTTTTGGTACTCAAAATTACACACTTCAGTTCTTCGTCCTGCTATAATGAATGAGAAGGTATTTGGAAGAACTTATGGCATCATTTAACCATTCTCTATTAACAGTATAAATATTTTGTATAATTTAGAGACTGTTAGTTACCCATAATCTTAAATTTAAAAGCGGTACCTGATTATAGGCTTCTTTACCATAACAAAAAACAATCGAAAGCGAGCTCTTCACACACGTGCGACGATTACGAGTTGGCAAGGTAAGGTGCGTGCAATCAGTACGTAGTCATGTTACTTTGTAAAAGCAAGGAAACAGAGAATTCAGAGCTGCACTTTTAGCCATTCCTTGGAGAGTATCAAACATGGGAAAAAATGGCAACAGAGAATAATGAAGTAGTAAGAAATATTTTCACAAGCTATGAAAACTCAAACCTTTTATGCATTGTGGTAAACTGCACGTATGTATTTCCATTTTCAACATACGTTGGTCCTTTTAAACCTGTAATTTTTACTTTCTCTAGCCACATATGTACAATGTACATAGGGATAGAGAAGGTATTGTAATGCACCCAAAAAGTCGATACCGAGATTTCACCAGAAATATATGTTTTGGGGTCCCCTGAGTCCGAAAAAAGCATTTTTAAAAAAACGTCCGTGTGTGTGTGTCTGTCTGTCTGTCTGTGTATGTGTGTATGTGTGTCTGTGGACAGCATAGCCCCAAAACGAAAAGACCGTTAAATACCAAACTTGGTATTTAGGTTTAATATCTTCCAAGGATGCTACACGAAGATTTTCAAAAAAAAATCCCCCCACCACAAACTACCCTTTACATGGAAAAAATTTCGAAAATTTTAATTTTCTTAAAAATGGCTCTAACGATTTTGATTAAAATTCCTATACTAAAGCTATTTATGTCCGAAATAAAATGTATATCTCGAATTTTTTGGGAATAGCCTCTGAAGACCTCTTTATCCTAGATTAATTTTGCCGAATTTTGCGTGACATCTAAACCGTAAGAGATCGAAAAAACTCAATACACAAAAAATGTACATCACGACAAAACACACAATTTATGTCCTTTGCGTTTTTGTTGTGGAGGTAACCGTTTTCGAGATATTTCTTGTTATTGGTTTCAATTGTAAAGTACTGAAACTTTTCTCACACAGGAAGTGTCCGTTTTTCTTTTGTTCTACTCCTGGTCAAGCAAAGAAGTGATTTTCAATTACAATCGCATAACGATAGATTTTAAAACATTTGACAATCACTTTAGCATAGCGCATTCCCTTATTCCCTTCTACTTATAAGGAACTAAGTAATAAGAACATTCTGCTAATATTTAGCTCGATTAGCATTGTGTTCAAAGAAGAATAATCTTTTGTAGGAGGTTTGTAGAGCAACTAGAGAAAATCATGTGAGTGTAACACATCAGATTTTTACTATAAGGAAGCGACCTCCATCAATCGATCGTGATGAAAGCTCCGCTAAACAGAGACATCAGAACTCTTGTTTGTTTGTAAGTTATAATTCAGGTTTGCTAAGAACATTAGTTTATTATAACTATAACCTACATTAATAAAATCGCTTAACAATTGCAGACACACAAGATGGATGTGGATCATAGTACCTTGAGAACTCGCAAGATATTTCCAGACTCTAAACAAGAATCCTGTGCCGTCAACATGGATGACGACAATTCTCAAACAACGAAAACATCATTATGTGGTAAAATGAGAAGATCCTACGTGAAGCATTGTATGGAATTCTTCCGCTGCACCAGTCTTCATGGTCTGCAATATGTCGGAGAAAAACACAGACCACTAATAGACAGGTAAGCAGAACCAAGTTTTTAATCTATCTGATTGCTCATTTGTATTGAAATAGTCAGCTTCATCGCAAACAAAACTTGCTCCGCTGTATTCGCGTTAGAAAAATGTATGTAAATATTTCTACCATATTACGTATGTTTCTACACCACCCTTTTCTCTTTCACCACATCTTCCTCCGCTCTTCCGTCTTTTCCACATTCCCTTGTATTCACCTAAGAAAGACTTATTATTAACGAAAATTCCTTTAAATACCAACAATGGTGTTCAAGTTCATTATCTTCCATGGATACGACACGAAGATTAACAAGAAAATTCCTCCACGCCCAACTACCCTTTACATGAAGAAAATTTCAAAAATGTTGCTTTTCCCAAAAATTTATCTTAAATATTTACACGACAAATAAAATATATATTTTAAATTTTCTGGAAACAGCCTCTGAAGACATCTTTATCCTGAATGAATTATGCAAAATGTTGCTTAGCTGGTAAACTGTAAGAGCTAGAAACTTACTTAACAAAAAATGCAGAACTCGTTAAAACACATAATTGATACACATTTTTTTAGTGGAGTTGACCTTTTTGAAATACTCCTTGTTATTGGTTTCAGTTTTAAATTACCTGTATATTTCCCATACGGGAATTTGTCAACTTCTGGCCATACAAGCAAAGAACTTCATTCATATAGCAACCCCTTTTAAAAGATTTCACTATCACTTTAGCCTAGTGTATTCCCTATTTACTTACAAAGAAGCAGGTTATAACATCATTTTTGCTTATATTTATCTCGATTAGCATGAAGTAAATAGAAGAATAGCCTTTTTTAACACCAATTTATTGCAGAGATGTAGAGAAAGTCATGTGAATGGAATACACTTTCTCTACGCTTACTGTGTAGCGTATAGAGAAGGTACTGTATTGTAACCAAAAATTCGATACCGAGATTTCACCAGAAATATGTGGTTTGCGACTCCCTGAATCAAAAACAATCATTTTTAGAAAAATATCCGTGTGTGTCTGTGTGTGTAACTACGTGCCTGTGGGCAGTATAGCTCAAAAACCAAAAGTCTATGAAGTACCAAATTTAATATTTAAGTTCAATATTTCCCAAGGATGCGACACGAAGGTTTTAAACCCCAACTCCCCTTTATATGGGGAAAATTTGACTTTCTCAAAAATTGTCATTAACGATATTGATTAAAATCTCTTATATTTAAGATATTTACATGACAAATAAATCATGCATATCTTAAATTTTCTCGGAATAGCCTCTGAAGGCCTCTTAATTCTGAATGAATTTTTCTGAATTTTGCATAACTGGTAAACCGTAAGAGATAGGCAAAAGGTCATCATACAAAGTATGTAGAATTCCTCAAAACAAATAACGTAAGTCATGTTATACTTTTTCCTGTAGTTGACCATTTTAGAGATATTCCTGTTATGGTTTCAGTTTTAAAATACTTTAAACCTTTCTCATTCGGCATATATCAACTATTGGCAATGCAAAGAAAGGAATTTTTGGCTCATGGCAACCTGCTTTTAAAAGAATTGACTGTCACCTTAGTCTTGCGTGTTTCCTTATTTCAATTCCACTTACAAAAAAGCAAGTAATAAGGCAATTTCTACTAATGTTTATCTCAATTAAAGTGAAGTACTAGGGCCGGCTGATAAGTCCAGGGCCACTCAATAAAAACAGCATTTTTTTTTTTTTTTTTGGTGCTTTATTTCTCAACATAATCTCCAAAAAGCCTAATACATTTGTCATATCGGTGTTCTAATTGAATTAAACCATCTCCATATGTGATTTATCAAGGTCCTCAAAATAATTGTAGACTGCATCAATGACCTCCTCGTTGCTGTAAAATCTTCGTTTTCCAAGAAATTGTTTGAGGTATGGGAAACTTTGGGTGCTAGGTATGGCGGATAGGGTGGATGTTCAAGCAATTCCAACTTTAATTCGCACATTTTTCCTACTGCAATGACTGAATGAAACAATTTTTTTTTTTTTTTTTTTTTTTTTTTTTTGCCAAATGAAGTATTTTTCTTTTCACCTCATCACTCAACCGTTGCAGTAAGCTTGCGTAATAGTCGCCAGTGATACTTTTACCCTTTTCCAAGTAATCAATAAAAATAACTCCCTGGCGCCATCCACTGTTTTGACTGTGATTTACTTTCTGGGGTGTAGTGATGTATCCAAGTTTCATCCATGTTAATAAGCCGTCTCAAAAATTCACTAGAATTATTACGGTAGAGTCCACATTCTTAACAGAAACAGCTTTTCTTTGCAACTTTTGATCAGCCATCAACAAACGCGGCACCCATCTTACACAGACCTTGTGAAAGTCCAAAGCATTACTTAAAATATTACCTGCACGTTCTTTTGATATGTTTACAGCCTCTGCTATCGCAAACAACTTTAATATGCGGTCTTCCAGTACTAGACGATACATTTTTTCAATGATCTCTGGAGTTGTCACTTATACAGAGCATCCAGAGCGAGGCTCATCACTAGTGCTCGTACGTCCCATTTGAAACTCTGCAACCCACCTTTTAATCATTGAATATGAAGTTATTACACACATAAATAGCAAAAGTTTTGCAATGAATCAAAATTCTAGCTTGCTGGGTTAAATAAATACATATTGATTTGTTGTTACTAAATTTAATGCTCTAGTAAAAATTAGCTATGTAATACATGTTTAAAGTTATTCACATACAAAGTTCAAGTTTTCAGGAAATTAGTTTGCAAAGAAGTCTGTAATATATATTTTGGTTAAGCCTACGTATTCTCCAAAACTCTTTATTTTTAAAATGTAATAATTTATTTCTCAAAATTGAAGAAGTCACTGCGGAAAAGTATATGACTTTTTTAATGTAATTTTGACAGGCAGTAGAAATTTTCTGAAACAAATTAGTATAAACTTGTGTAGAGAATTTTGAGTTTGGAAAAGTGTTGGAAAAAATATGTTTTCCATTCACATTGCTTTCTCTAGCTCTTCCACAAACAAACTTTCGTTAGAGAAGAGTATTCTTTTATTTACATCATGATAATCGAAATAAACTTTAGCAGAACTGTCCTTATTATTTGCTTCTTTGTTAGCAGAAGGGAAATAAGGAAATGCGCAAGGCTACAGCGATAGTCAAATCTTTTAAATGTCGGTCGCTAGGTGAAACAATTGAAATTCGGTTCTCTTTGCTTGCCAAGAGTAAAACAACTAGAGACGAAAAGAACGATGACTTCCAGTTTAAGAAAAGTTTAAGTAGCTTAAAATTGACATCAGTAGCATATCTCGGAAACGGTTAGCTGTACATAAAAATGTATATAAAAATGTATGTTTTAACCAGATCTACATTTTTGGGTAGTAGCTTTTTGTCTATCTCTTACAGTAGAAAATTCAGAATACTCATTTAGTTTGTCATAAAAATATCTTAAACATATGGTGTTTCAATCAATATCGTTAGAGCTACTTATGAAAAAAAATTGGAAACATTTTTCATGTAAAGGGAAGTTGGGGTGGGGCAATTGTTCCTGAAAATGTTATGTCGCATCCTTGGAAGATACTGAACTTCAATACCAAGTTTTTGAGTTATGCTGTCCACAAACATGCGCGCGCACACATACACACATATACACGGACCAGCTTTCTGTTTATCTCTTAAGGTTAGAAAAGTTGCATATACATTTCGTTTGCTATAAAAATATCTAAAAACATATGACATTTTAATCAGAGTCGTTAGAGCCATTGGGAAATTCAACATTTTCGAAAAATGCTCCATGTAAAAGGGTAGTTGGGCAGAATGAATTTTCCTGGACATTTTTGTGTTGCATCCTTGGAAGATACTAAACTTAAATATCAAGTTTTTGAGTTATGTTGTCCACAGAAACACCAGAGAAACACATAAGAACACAGGGATTTCTAAAAATTCTTAATTTTGTATTCAGGGAACCCTAAAACATGTATTTCTGGTGAAATCCCGGTATCAATTTTGTGGGTGGAATACAATAGGTATCTTCTCTATTATGCACATTGTAAGCCGTGGACACAAAAAATTAGTCGTGTCCAGATTCCATCTGTCGATCGAAGAGCTTCGTGTATCTTCGTAAAAGCTGTGTTCAGTTCGCACACGAAAGAACTACAATGTTCTGTGACTGAGTACCTCGTCTGAGAGTAGATATCATGTCATTCCAAATGCGGATGGCATTTTCCCGTTGGATCGGTTTGTGTTGAGTGAAAAGGAATGAAATAACAAACAAAGACACTACCTCGCAAACAAAAATCAAATTGACACAACATTCGATTCCCAAAAATGTTCAAAACGTTAGTTTTCTTAACAATACTTGTAGTATCTTTTCATACTATACAGATTCCCTTTTTTTTTTTTTTTTTTTTTTTATTATTTTCTCCCTTCCCCATTGAGAAAGAATTGCTCGTGCCTGATACGTTTGCGTACCATTCTGCGCATCGCATGCTTTCGTGTGTAGCATATTGCTGTTCAGTAGCATAAAGAATCATCATAATAGCTATCACATCATTAACTTTACCGAATGTCGTGTATAAAATAAGTGCCTATATCTAAAATAAATAACCACTATATGTTGATTCAACCCTATTAAGAAAAGGAAAATAAAATGTTTGCTACATGCGGCAAGCGAACCTGCGACCTAATCAGAAGAGTAGCTACGTTTTACCACAGCGCTACAGCGAACACATATGGAAGGTGGCAAGTTTAATAATACTGTATCTTGTTTTTGTCGTTAGTATATTTAGTTAGTATTGGTAGTTTGTTGCTGAAGAAGTTTGAGTTATGTATTTTATTTTATTATTGATCATATGTGTTAGTAATATTAAGATTTGGGACTTGTGACAGCGTTTTGCTGCCGTGGATGCACAAGGCGCTGTGCCGTGTAGGACTTAGCGAATTTGACGTTCTAGACATGACTTTTTTTTGGGGGGGGGGGGTCCACGGGTGTACATACTTACTAGAGAAAATAAAAAGTTTACGAGAAAATCATTCTTAAAATTGGGACTGCCTATTAATAAGCATACGCCTGAACATTTAAAGCTTCAATTAATTGGTAGTTTAAGTGCAACCAAGTGGTAAAAAATAGACATTATTTCTTATAATTCAGCGTTCATATTATTACTTTCTCTATAAGTACTATGTACATAGTGCATAGAGAAAGTATTGCATTGCACCCAAAAATTCGATACTGAGATTTCACCGGAAATACATGTTTTGACACCACCTGAATCCAAAAAAAGCATTTTTATAAAAATGTCCGTGTGTGTGTGTCTATCTGTGTGTATGTGTGTGTCTGTGGGCAGCATAGCTCAAAAACGAAAAGACCGTTAAATATCAAACTTGGTATTTAAGTTCAGTATCTTCCAGGGATGCGACACGAAGATTTTCAAGAAAATCCCCCCACTCCCAACTACCCTTCACATGGAAAAAATTTCGAAAATTTTGATTTTATAAAAAATGGCTCTAACGATTTTGATTTAAACGTCGTATATTAAAGATACTTACTTGACAAATAATATGTATATCTTGAATTTTCTGGGAATAGCCTCTGAACACTACTTTATTCTGGATGAATTTTATGGAATTTTGTGTAACTAGTAAACCGTAAGAGATAGACAAAAACTTACCAAACAAAAAAAGTAGCACACTTTATAACACACAATTTATGTTATATACATTTTTCTCGTGGAGTTGATCGGTTTTTAGATATTCCTTGCTTTTTGGTTTCAGCCTTGAAAAACTTACTTTTCTCATACAGGAATTTGTCAACTCCTGCCCATACAAACAAAGGACTTCAGTCACATAGCAACCAGCTTTTGACTATCACTTTAAGCTATGCTACTCCCTTATTTCGTTTCTACTTACAAGGAAGCAAGTAATAATACTATTTCTGCTAATTTTTTCTCGATTAGCATGAAGTAAATAGAAGCATAAGCTTTTTAACAATAATTTGTTGCAGAGATGTAAAGAAAGTCATGTGAATGTAACACACCAGAGTTTTTTATTATGATTTTTTTAGTCTTTCCATTATTGGACAAATTTTACAGATGCATCACCTTTACTGCTTTGAACATTTAATTTAACATTTATTCTAATTGCACACCTATTCTTAAACTTTTCCCAACTAGTTCTCTTTTTCTCTGCCTTTTTGTAATCTAACGCTATACACTGCTTCACTTCACTTGCACAAAAAGTTCAGTAAAGTTGTCCTTATTATACTTCTACAGAGGATGGATGTTTCTGTTTCCACTAAAAGCTTCATGGGCATTGGTATCTTCTGTTTCATTTCTTGGCCCTTTTATTTATAATACGTCGCATATACCAAAGCAGGCCTGGCGATCATTACTCCCACAGAGTGAACAGAATTCGCCCTCCTTTCCTTGTCGTGTCAGGTGGAATCGGTTTTCTCTAGCAGCGGCAGGTTCGGCATTTAGTCAAGCTGCTACGAGAACTGCAAACCTATACCTTAGTGGTGCCCAACTTACAGCGGGAGAGAGGAGGGCAGAATACCTCCAGCTATTTGTTTGGTAGCGTCAGGCAAAAACATCTCTATGACATTGCTTTCCATCTGTGGCGGTGGCTTCAGCAACGCTAATGATATATGGATGGTGCAAATACTAAACAAACGCCTTGTTACTGACTTGTACTGTTTACTTGTAACCAGTTCATCAATGTTTGCCGACAAGGATGAACAGCAGTCTTAAAACGCAGACCAAATGATCACCCTGCTACAATGTTTGCTTTCTATTTGAGAACATCTGTTCACAAATATATCTAGAACCAAATATTGATATTAACTTTGCAGCAAAATTTCGCAATTTGGCAATTTTTTTTTCATTGGGAACAAATGTAAATAAATCCTAATCTTTTGCCTAAGAATATTTCAGGGCTGCTAAATTCTGCAATGCAACTAGTTCCATTCGAAGTTTGTGCGGAATGGATTTGCAGGCTAAATTAAGAAGATTGTGAAGAAGAAGGAGTTTCTTCTCTATTATGTCCAAGTTTCGGCAATTGGACTCGAAAGTGTGACACAGTTCCTTCAAAACTGTAGTATATTTCTATAATAGGGTAACATTTATTGTGAGGATGAACAGCAGTCGTGACAATGAATAGGTGTCGCCAATTTCCAATTTACCTTGCTAGTGTTAAATGTGCCATAAAGGTATTCACTGCGTCAACTAACGTAATTAAGTTTTTATCTTTCCCCTGTAAGCTCATATTTAGGATATCAAGATGATGCAACAGATCGGTCAAAATAGCAAGGTCACACTGCCTTTCTTAATCAGTTACATGTAGAACGTAATGGCTGTACACATAATAAATATTAGGAAAAACAAGTTTTTATACATAATGATACTAAATATGAGTAATTTATAGTTGTATGCTTGCTTCTTTGTTTTTGAAGCTATTTAGCTGGAAAAAGCGCATCAACAAAGCACCCTGATTCAGCCATCTGGCATAACAATAATATGGCAGATTTTCATGATGATTTTCAGTTCTTCTGGCAACGCCTTAAATTGCCTGTGAGGAAGGGAGATTGTTTCACTAAACTACACGCAGCTCACAACTACCTACGTAACACTATTTGAGGGTTTTGCAGTGTATAGACAAACCGTCAGAGGACATACCATATTCCTTAAACATATTCATAGTCTGTCAATAAAACCCTTTTCACCCCCTGTCATCGATGGGGCCCTATCGGTCGCACACTAATTAGTATAATCCTCTACAAACATCTAGCACAGCAATGAAAATATCTTCATCCTCCCGCTCAATAATACAGCCGGCTGAACTTCATCAGTTATGTCCATGCTGTCATCCTGTACCAGAAAAATAAATTAATTATTTTATACTTTTAAGAACAAATAAAAACATTGGTTTCACTAATAATACTTTTAGTTTATTTTTATACTCATAGATTCCATTTTTTCCCCTTTAGCTGTTTCTTTATATTGCACCCCGGTTCTTACACGTGCTTTGTCATGGTATTTCGAGATAAGCATTGATTCAGCATTGTCAGGACGAAGGTCGTCTGAAGTTGGTGCCTTAATATATTTTACTTTGTGTATTCTTGCTTCACCTATAAGTGAAATGATTTAAAAACACAATCAATTTACAAGTTAGTTGATATATTCAAATTCAAGTGCAGTTACTGATTGCGTACCTGATAAAGTGTTTGCCATAATCAGTATACTGGTATTCTTCAAAGTGTCGTTTGATATTATGATCGGGAACCACAAGATAAGTGATACTTATAAATAAGACTGTCTTCTTTAACAAACAAAAAATCTTCTTCCCATTCTGGAACGCGATATGTCACGAGTGAGCCCAGTTAAAGGCAACTGAATGCATGAAGGGGAAATGGTTCCTGCCTGACCATGCACAAAACGACGACGACGACGGGGAAACGCGACCGAGGCCCAAAGCCACGGCGCGCGCTGCTTGCGATGAGGAGAATAAAGGATGGCAGTCCTAGCTCTCCGGCTAAGTATACTGACTAGAGACTGGATTATATACATTCGCATGTTGCATATGCTCTTGCATATTTAGCCCTTTTTTCGCCGGTTATTGCATATTTTAACCAAAAACTGTCGATGATGTATATTCAGGGTTATATTTACAATGTTTTAGCAATTTAAAAGGGCGGGCACAAGCTTGTTCTTGTTTTGATGTTCTAAATTCTAGGTTTTGGCCTTAACTGAGTCTATTCAGGTAATGAATAAAAACCTAGTTAATTCCTTGCTGGAAGTATTCCCGAGGAGACTTAAAAGTTTACAAACATTTTAACAATAACCCAGGCTTTGAACCTTTGTGTCAAATGGGACGGATGAACTTTTACCAGAAATAATAAGCGCCAATATAGCTACCAAATTCAAATACTGTTCACTGACCTCAGTTGATGTAGAACGGATCTTTTCTGCTTATAAAAATGTTGTGGGCGAAAGACGACACAATTTTACTACGGAACATTTGGAAGAGCACCTGATCGTTCTGATTAACAGAGTAACAAAATGTAAACGAATTTGTAAACGATACTTTTTTCTGTTAAAGGAAATAATAAAAACTGCCGATTGTATATTGTTTTTTAAATAATATACATATAATATATAACTAATCATTACTCTGTATTATTTGATGTTGCATATTTTGACACTTTTCATGCATATTTTAAGCATCTTTAATGTATATTTACATGCGTATTTCGACCTCTTTATGTTGCATATAATCCGGTCTCTAGTAATGACAAGCTTATTGCTATCGATTTACAAATGCGTACAACGTTTCTTTTCTGTTATTATTTCAATTCACATTGGGTATTTACATAAGCTTTGTAATGTGTATTCCAAGCAAGAATATTAACGATGTTATAATTTACTGTACAAAAAACTTAGCCCGTGAAAATATCTGAAAAAATCTGATGTGTTCCATTCACATGATTTTCTCTATATCTCTGTAACAAATTATTGCTACTAAGCTTATCTTTTATTTATTTCACGCTAATCGAGAAAAATTAAGAGAAATAGTCTTATTTTCGGCTTTATTATAAGTTAAAGTGAAAGCCAAAAGCTTGTTGCTATGTGACTGATGTTCCTTTGTTTGTATGGACAGGAATTGACAAATTCCTGTATGAGAAAAGTGTAAGTTTTTCAAAACTGAAACCAAGAAAAAGGAATATCTCAAAAACGATCAACTCCACGAAAAAAAATTTAAATAACATAAAGTGTGTGTTTTAACGTGCTCTACATTTTTTGTGTGTTAAGTTTTTGTCCATCTCTTACGGTTTAGTAGTTATGCAAAATTCGTCCAGAATAAAGTAGTCTTCAGAGGCTATTCCCAGAAAATTCAAAATATACATTTTATTTGTCAGGTAAATATCTTTAATATATGATATTTTAATCAAAATCGTTAGAGCCATTTTTTAGAAAATCAAAATTTTCGAAAAAAGTTCCATGTAAAGGGTAGTTTGGGGTGGGGGGAGTTTTCTCAAAATCTTCGTGTTGCATCCCTGGAAGATACTAAACTTAAATACCAAGTTTGGTATTTTACCGACTTTTCGTTTTTGAGTTATCGTGTTCACAGACACACGGACACACTGACACACGGACACACACACGGGCCTTTTTCTGAAAATACTTTTTTTATACAGGGGACCTTAAAACATATATTTCCGGTGAAATCTCGGTATCGAATTTTTTGGTGGAGTGCAATACCTTCTCTATACACTATGCACATAGTACGTATAGAGAAAGTAAAAAACAGGTCTGATATTTTCATACACATGACCTTCTATAGCAATCCTGCAACGCACTATTGTTACAGAAACGTAGTCTTCTATGTCATGATAATCAAGGTAAGCATTAGCAGAAATGTTTCCTTTTAAGTAGAAGATAGTGAGGTAACACTCTCCCGTGTGAGAAAAGTTTAAGCAATGAAACATTTACACCAATAACAAGGAATATCTCTGAAATAGTTAACGTCACAAATATCACCACCAACACCACTACAACCACGACCAGACCACTACCACTATTAACAACAACAACAATAATAATAATAATAATAAAACATAAGTTGTGCATTTTAACGAGATATACATTTTCGTGTAGTAAAATTTTATCTACCTCTTTCGGTTTATCAGTTATGCAAAAGTTATACAGAATGAAAAGGGCTTCAGAGACTAGTTTGGACTTAACCGACTTTTCGTTTTTGAGTTATGCTGTTCACACACACACACTCACACACACGCACACACGAACTTTTCTAAAATATTTGTAATGCAGTTAGGGTCCTCAAAACATGCACTTGCGGTGAAACCTCAGTATTTAAATTTTGGGTGGAATGCAATGCCTTCTCTACCTAGTCTGTACATTGTTCTTATGTGCTAGGGAGAAAAAAAATCTGATGTGTTATATTCACTTAACTTTCTCTACCTATGCTGCAGCAAACTAATCTTATAAAAGCTTATTTTTCTAATTAATGCACACCAAGATAAATATTAGCAGATGTTTAATTACGATATATTTCCTTTTGCAAGAGGAGCAGGGATATACAATAAGCTAAAGCGATTCAAATATTTTAAAAGCTGGTCTCTATGTGATGGTACTGAAATTCCACTCCCTTGGCCTGACAAGGATGAAAAAATATAAACAAACTTATATTTTGCAAACAATGTAAGTACTGGAAGCTAATAACAAGCCTATATCGTAAATAGTTAGCTCCAAAACAAAATAAATTAGACATAAATTGTGTGTATTGACGAGAGAACTTCTGAAGCTATTACCAGGAAATTCAAGATATACATTATACTTGTCATGTAAATATCTTTAAAATACACTTTAATCAACATCGTCGAAGCATTTTCGAAAGTTTTCCATGTAATGGATAGTTTGGAGTGGGGTAATTTTCTTGAAAATATTCCTGTCGCATCCATGGAAGATATTTAATTTAATTATCAAGTTCGGTAATTGACCAACTTTTCGTTTTTGAGTTCCTAATCTGTTCACAGACACATGGGCCTTTTTCTAAAAATGGTATATTTTTATTCAGAGGAACCTAAAACGTGAATTTCCAGTGAAATCTCGATATCTAATTCTTAAGTGGAATGCAGTCCTTCTCTGCGCATGTACTACGCACGATGTAGAGAAATTAAAAATACTAGTAAATAGCTAGATCATCTTTCAGAATTTGCGATACACCAATGAAGAAAGTTAAATGAGCTCTTTATATTAGTAATGTTTAAATCATTTCCTGCCAGCAGTTTTACCACATGTATAAGTAAAGAAAATATAACATTATTACCAGTTCTTCATACAGTAGCATCATACTCGTGTTGAGGTTTGAGTAGATTTCATTAATAATGAAGAGTTATTTTAAACCCTAATTTTAAACTTGAAAGACGGAGACTTTATATTATTTACAAATATCTTATAACATCAATCACTATATTTCACTAATATTTCGTGTAATTACCACGTACGCTGCACCAGAAACAATACAATCGCCCGTTAGGCACCGCCAAATTCACATGCTGAAAATACACTCACAATAATTGAATCTGTACATTAAGCAACAAACAAATTATATATCGACACACTGAAAAATGATAAGATAGCATCACTGAACAACACAAATTAGATCATTTATGACCAAAACCTCCCACTTTTAGAACAAATCACCATACATGTTATCAGTTTTACAATTATCATCAACGACGAATCCGGTCCCGTGACAATGGCGTTGGGCCTCGAACACGACCAGTTAGTGTCATTAGCTAATATGGGCAGGGATTGAGCACTCTAGCCTATACCGGTCGGTTATTTTATAGAGTTTAACGCGTGCTTTTACGACATAAGTACCGCATGCGATAACACTGATGATTCATGAAATAAAGATGGAGCACTGAAGCGGGGGAAACCGGACAATATCCTCCCCTGTGCCGCTTTGTCCACCACAAATCGCACATGCGGTCGCCTGGGAGTGGTCTAACCACTCAGTCATGGCGCGGCTACCGGTCGCTTTGCTTTGGAGTAATGTTCGCCAGGCCTGTGCTAAAGCCTTTTATGTACTGCTCTACCTCATCAAGAATTCGAGATATTTAATTTGAATCCCGTTGTCATTAACTGCCAGTAACGCATTCCTTTGGACCGTTAGTTGTCCTATATTACCAGGCGTTTTTTCTCTTTGCTGTGTTACTACCAACCTCCTTTATTCTGGAAATAACTTGTTCACTTAATTCACAACTGAATGTTCAAAAACTAATTGAAAAGGAACATCAGTATTCACCCCCAAGCTATGATTCTACTCCATTTAACACATTTTCTCCTTTTCTGTCTTTACTTTCTATATGCAGAGATTACAAGATAGGTCAACTTAATTTTTCATGTCCGCAAATTTCATGAACATGTGTTGTATTTGACGGATTATTTCACAGAATATTTTGGATTATCGCCTTCTGCATAAGTGCAGGAATAGCCTCGTTCTTCATCGCTCAGGTGTGGAGTAAATGGACCACCTCTCCAGTATTCGTCTCCTTTGCAGAGTCAACTACACCAGTATGGAATATCCCCTTCCCGGCTATTACTGTTTGTAGCGAAGTCAAGATGAGAAAGGGGTTAGTAAACTATACTTCCCTATTGCTCAACACGAACCGTACAGAAGAAGAGTAAGTCCTAGGTTATTATTTTATTTATTATTACATTAATAACTAGGTTATAACTACAAATGCTAACTTGAGCAACTGAAGAGAGAAAACAGTTTCAAGACTGTACAGAATAGAAATGGTGATAGAAAAGTAACTTTCTCGTGGATAAACTCCGTATCTTTATGTAAATACACCAAGTGCCTCCTAAAATGGGACTTTTTTTTTTTTTTTTTGTTAATGATAGAGAAATTGTTTGAACTAATTAATTGTACATCGAAGATGCATTGTTACAGGCCTAATTGAAACAGATCCTAAATGGATTACACCTCCTTTAGAACAGGCGTCAACAATTTGCTTGATTTAAGTGAAGCAAATAGTCCGTGTATGGAGTGGTTAAACATGACACAGAAGGGATTGTCTCTCTACTTGTGTATGCGTTGTGTCGCTAACAGAAAACGTTCCAGGCATGCAAGCCAGCGACTCCTGCTTGAATGCCTGCCCTAAGAGGAATCTTTCTTATTTATAGAACGTGCCGGAATAAATGTTTACTTTTTGGCGAACTTCTGCACTTCGAAAATTCGATTTGTAGTGTCACTATGCAACGCATGCAATTAAGTACGACAGTTGCCAGTTGCTTTCGATAACAATTACAAAGATGTCTGTACAAATTCACTGCTATAATTGGAATTCATTACAAATTAGTTCTCATACTTTTGGCGATACAATAGTATTAACCAGAATAAGGAGCTTATTGTGTTATTATGTTCAAATTAGAATAATTGACCATTTTTGGCAAGTATTTATGCTACGACTACCAATTACCACCAAACCTATGAACAGATATATTACATATCCAAAGTACAAATACTAATGCAAGAGACATAATATGGCAATTTTTCTTCCATGCCTGAACCCACAGTATCTAGATGTATTAATCTATATAAGGTGGATTGCGTATTTCAAACGCAAAATACTGCCACCACACTTGAGGCGGGAACTGTGACGTACCTTTTGGTGCTGGGCTGCGCAGCGACGACTGGTTCTCTCTCCGGCGTTGCAGCTGCTGAAGTCGATTCTCGACGCTCCTCGGTATTTGTGGACTCAGCGACGAGCAATTGAGACCTATTTATATCTAGCTCAGGTATTGAGCGGCGGTGATCTCAAGGGATAATACGGGAAATTAACTCAAAATAAGCGTCGGCACTTTTCGTTCAGTCAAATGTTTATTTCCCTTCCCAAGCGTTCCCGAGAAAGTTCCTGGCGCGATTCTGTTCCGGTAATTTTCCTCGAACAAGGACGTAATGCGCGCAAAGATAACTAGAATCTACGCGGTGATAAGTACAAGTGTTACGTGCAGAATAATTGTAGACATTTTAACTTTCTACCGTGGCTTCCTTGTTTCAAGCGTTGCAAGTTCCGCGTGACATTACATTTCAACTGCGTGAATCACAATAATAACTTTGCTATTTTGCGCGGATTCTTGTTTTGGGCGTCACAGGTTCCGCGTGTAGTTACATTTCAACTGCGTGAATCACAGTAATAACTTTGCTATTTTGCGCGGATTCTTGTTTTGGGCGTCACAGATTCCGCGTTTAGTCACAATTCAACTGCGTGCAAATTAGGGCGAACAGTCTCCATTTATAGCAAATTCTACCCACGCGCAAAGCTCTCAACTTGTAATCTCACTGGCACATTTTGGCGCCGAAAGTTAGCTTGGGGTGCGCTTCTGCCGTGACGTGATTAATTCTAATTGGTCAATGCGTCTTTCACGTGATTCTTGACCTAAATTTCTTCGTGGTTCCCCTGTTTATACGTCACCTCCACTTTCTCTTTCGGAGACGTGACTACGTTCCCCTCTTGCAATATACAAAGAAAAATAGCGTAAACAACTGAACTCTTCGCTTGGGAACTCTCGGGTTGAAGTTAGAAAACGCTTTCCAGGAACAATCTCTCTGAACATCCAATATACAATAAATACATGATATTTTACTTAGTAATTAACTTAAAAATTTAATCAATTAAAATATAGGCTATGCGCTTATTCCCTTGGGTGACAATCCGTCTCACACTGAAGGTAATATCTGTTTTGCTTCTCGCGCAGTTGGTCACCGCAATGCACAATAGGCGATTCGCAGGAGCATAGATAGAGAAATGTTGCTGTCTTTGCTATACTCATAGGTAATTCCTGCTAGGCCATCGCATAATAGTTTTATTTCTGCGGAAACCCATGAAGCACTCGTTAGCGACACTGATAACTGAAAAACGGAGCTCTGGCATGGATATTAGCGATCAACCGGATATACCAATTCAAGTTCGTTATGGTTCGCGTAAGAGGAAAAAGTTTTACAATAAATCAGTGCAATAGCGCATAAATAAATAGTTTGTTTATTGGTTTGCTACCGGTGGTAATACTTAATCTCTGGATGTTGCCTAGTGTCATCAGTGAGAAGCGGATCCCATGAAGTGGTACTTTATTTTTAGGAATGAGATTGTAGAGAATAAGGGGGTGGTAAAGCCCAGTGATACAACAAATCAGTCACAGCTCTTACTGTATATGCCTTTGCATGGTCATGCAGAATGATGAGTGCATTATTCAGGAAGTGTCACGAATGCGTTCCAATCCGCCAGCATTGATGTGTTCACTTTCTGCACATCTTCTTCCCGTACTCCAGGATGTCCAGGCCGATGCATGTCTGCTGCATTGTCATCCTTCCTTAAAGGCTTTGAATCAACCTTGATATTATTCGGTAAGATACTTAAATCCTTTGTACTACTGTTTTGCATTGCGACCTCTAGCCTATTCAATGTCCAACCAGCTCCTCTGAATTTGCTTCAAAATTATTGCGGTGTATTCCACGAGGGCTTGTTCAAAACTGCATTATTGTTGTTGTCGTTGTAAATGGACATGAAGGGGGGGAGGGCGAGTTCATTTACTCTGAGGGCGGGCATCTAACCTTCATGTTAGATACTGCAAAATGAAATGGCGTTTTATTTATGGACGCTCTTTAACTGTTGTGGTTCTCAACGTCCCATTCTATTCTGGGCGTGAAAGACCGCTTAATTTTGCTCAGAGGCCCTAAATCTACCACACGGGACCAACGGCTTTACGTCCGAAGGATCCTTTTTATGCCCCAAAAAATCGTCCTCCGCTGGGTTTGAACCCGCGACATTGGGTATACCTATGAAGTTAGCGTGGTAAACATTACACCACGGAGGCCGACAATTATACTGCCTGGCTTCGATTCACGCATCGTAACAGCATTTTTGCCACATTAAAAATCAACCTATGACTTGTAGTCATGACTTGTATAAATTCAAGAAGTCATATTACATACTGTGGATTTTAAAACTTCACAGGTGCATCACTTTAAACAAAGTTGGAAATGTGCGTGTATTATAATTTTACTACACAAGTTAAATCAAGAATTATAATAGAAACGTAATAAATGAAAAAGTAAATTCATTTATTCTTTTAAATGTATTCCGATAGAAGAATGATAGCTCTAGGCCATGTAAACTTTGTAATTAGCTTGTTACAAATAAACACAATTTCTTCTAAATAAGCATATAAAGCTAATTCTCTATATTAAATGATTAGTAGCATCCTAATTCAATATCTCTCAGTTATTATATGACTCTGTAGCATTTTAGTATTTTAGCTACGAATCATGTCTGGTGCACTCGCTCACTCACACCATATGCTTATCTCTAAATCTTTTCTTCCACACCAGGCTCTGCAGTAATAAGGTTAACTAGAGTTCAAGTGACAGTCAATTGAAAATCTGAAGTTTGGAAGTAAAGTTGTGATGTTTTGATTTGGTGACTAAAATGCCTTGTTTCTCTTTCTATTTAAAACAGGTGTAATGCTTTAGTCTGCATAATTTTAAATGTTTGAGTGGACATTGAAACATGAACGTTTGCGACCCCTCTAATGGTGAGCATATCCCATTACAATTTATTTTCTGTTTCTCAAAACTAGCTTTTCTTCGTATAAAAGGTTCCTTGTGAAGTAATTTTGACGATTATTGTGAAATTTAAAATATAAGCTGTTTAGAACCTTTGTTTTATAACTTAGTCTAGTTTTCATGAGAGTTATGTGACAGTGAATGTTAAACATATAATTAAAAAAAATAGAGATACTGCATTTTGTTCTTTACACAGAAACATTCAGACCAAACTATATTTGCACATCGTTAAGAATATTCTTAACTAATATGATACGTGAAACATTGAAGTAGGATGCTGACATATTCCAGACCATTATTGGCAAGAGAAATAAGTACAAAAATATGAAATCTCTACCTTAAAAATAAAGAATTTAGTGTTTTCACAGGACAGTCCCCAAAAATTCCACAATTGTAAAGGGCATGCAATTTTTGCCATATCTCAGGTGCACTGTTATGTGATTAAATGTATATATTTATGTGAGTATAATAATTATTGGAAACACTTAAATGTATGTCTGGAATTCATTCATAATTAATGTATATATTTACACTTTTAGAGCATATTTTGCATATTTTAGCAGCATAGATGCTTGCGTATTTTAACTGTTTTTAGTGAATATAAATCCTAAGCCTAGCAATGACGCATGCGAATGTTTTTCCGCCTTTCTCACACGCTCAAAGAGTCGCTATCAGAAGAGCTCAGGTTTTTTTTTTGGAGGGGGGGGGGAGTCTAGGATATGTGCAGGGAAATAAGCTAAGAGGATATAGGAGGGAAAGTATGTGGGGGATAAGGGAGTTCCGCAAAAGCACCTCCATAAGTGGCGGTGATGCTATTGCTGCTACCGGAAGGGCTGCAGCAATTAAAAAGGTGGGTTAACTAGGCTATAAACATGACCCGAAGGCCCTGATTATAGCACTAGATTAGTGATCGGATTGGGTAGGGAGAGTTTGAGGCTTTGGATGGAGTTTGTGGTGATGAGTTTCTTTAATCATCTTTAAAAACTAAACAGAAGTCTGTGTATTTCGGGGCGTCGGCGCCTGTAATGATGCTCGCTGTGTTGTGCATTATGGTGGCTGCTGTTCTCGGGTGTGTGTAGACTGGTGTGGATTACAGAGGTTCTGAAACATCTGCCTCTGGCTGTTGGCGATGAGCTTGGCGACGTTGTTCACTATCAGATCCTGGTTGTCAAGGACGGCTGAGTAGCACTTTTTGATTTTGGCGTGGTTGTCGTTGAGCTTGGTGGTGAGCAGCTCCTCCAGATCAGTCAGGCGTGTAGGCAGGAAGAGCTCAGGCAAAGGACTCAGTTACTTAAGCACTCATTATTCTGTCATTTGTATAGTGAATTGTTGAGGAGTAAAATAATATCTCATAAATGTAGCGATGTCTAATCACTAGGGATAGTGAATTTTCGCAAATGTGATGTAACTCGAAATGACCAAAAGGCGTGTATGTATTGTTAGTTTTCTTTTCTTTCTTTCCTTTTCTTTATCTTCACAATCTGTAAACTACTGTATACCTATTAGATTGATTCAAGGTTTGAAAATTAAACTAAAATTCAATATTAATGCAAAATTTGCCTAAATTCAAGAAAGGTTGTGTGGTCACATGAAAGACATTCTGAAAAAAACATATTGTCCTCCCAATTATTATCAGTTATTTTGAAAGATTTAATGAAGGTGAAAGAAAAATCCCATTTTTCCAGTTGTTAAATAGGATAGTTTAAGATAAATTAATTAATGGTGTTTAAACATAAGAGTTGAAATTTGTTAAGCCCATACTTCAATTGTGCATATTGAAAAGATGGAAACGTTCTTGAGATATGTCTACTCCATCTTCAGCTGACATCCACAGAAGAAATGCACGACTAACGTGTCCTTTATTGACAATGGATGGAAAGTGGTCTTACTGCCATCTGGTGTATGAGGCAGCCATTTGAGGTTTGTTTATTTCTTGGATAAACTGCATGCTGATGGCACATGGAGGGGTTTAAAACTTCAAAACAATCTTAATGTTACTGCATATAAACATACTTGAAAAATATTTATTTGTGATAACATTAAGACAACATGCAGCTTATCCAATTAGCTCACAGGTAAAGAGGTATATGGTTCTCCAGCTAATCCAGAGAATCCGTGCATTTCAATTTCAAGAAAAGCAGAAGAAAATTACTAGATCGGCTGTATAATACACCAAGTGGCAGAGGGATCATTGGTCAAGGACGGATTAGTCAGGACCTGCAAGGCCGCCACTTGCTCAAGCATTTGTAACGGCGGACGTGAAGCCGAACGACCGCTGAAGCGATAGCTGTTGCCCTGGTCTAATAATAGAGCAAACGGGAACAATAGCTGGGCAAACAAAGGTATTTGTGTGTTTCTGTGCAAATGATTTCCTCACGCCACCTTCGAAATTAGGGTTTATTCGCGCATTACAAACGACCAATGGAATCAGGGTCCTTTAGATATTTATGGGAGATCAGAAACGCCCAGAAAGAGTTGGGAGGGACACTGTAAGAACCTTCTCGATGGTTTCAGGGGGTTGATAAAATGGCTATTAAAATAAAATTAATTTAGTTCTAGAAAGGAAAAAGAAGATGGGAATCAACACACATATAAGGAGAAAAAATTTTAAATTTGTAAATGCATATTGCTTCCATTTACCTGCACACATTTTGTTTCAGAGAGAAAACCTTGGGCCTCTCAACTCTTTTGTGTGACTTTGAAACCATCCGTACAGGAAATGATACGATTGGAGAAGAAATATTTGATTTTCTTCATGAGGTGAGTTTACACTGTTTGTTTTAGTTTAAACACAAGAACCAAACTGCTTAAGATCAAACTATAATTAACATTTTATGCTTGTTATTGCCACTGTTTCGGGGAAAAGAGCGTGTATGTTTTAAGGCAGTGCTGTCTGAATTCTCTTCAACGTTACCGTTATTTATGGCCCGTAATTTATTAACGTATAGAAATTAATAATACTTAGAAAAGAGTGGCGGCGGTGGTGGCGTCGGCGGTGGTTCTATAAGTTTATATTCAACAACGTCAAGGGTGTGATGTACTAGGAGGACTTCGGCTAAGAAGACATTGCTATTTTAGAAACTTGAACATCTTATTAGTAGCGTTTTGGCAATACAAATATTCCTCCCTTGTAGCAGATAAGCGATGACCATTACTTCATGTTTTTAAGAAAAAAAACTGCAGGGCACTATTAAAATCCAGACGCAAAATTAAGACGAAAGATGGCAGTAGTCACGTAAGCCAGCGACATTTTACGCGATTCAGAGCAATCGTTTTTCCAAAGTCCTGCCAGACGGGAAACACAAATGGAAGTTGAGGGAAATGAAGGCAAGAAAAGAAAGAGAAATACACCATTACTAGAAATCACGCAAAGATTCCTGATTATGTTTTCGGCAAGAAAAGCTTACTATTAGTGTCGTTACATAAGCATTTCACGAAACGAAGTTATGGAAACCTAGAACAATCCGACCACAAAAGAATAATTCTGACGTCCAAACAATTCGGGTTAAATTTGAGTTTAAATTATTATTGTTCTTAACAGAGGAGACACAGAAGAAAAGCCATGTAGGCAGGCAGGCGGGCAGGTATATGCACATATTTAATGTACTATATTATGAGCAGGGTTGCAACTCACCTTCAAGAAATCGACCACAAACCTTAAACCTAAATCATCATGAAACCATCATGCCTTGTGAGCACCAGCAGAAGACGAGTCGGCGGTGACCAAAGTTTCTCTCTCTCCAATCCCTATAGATTCCACGAGCCGCGCACGTTCAGTCAACACACCCACGGCTCGAGCAGTCCCCAATCAGAGGCGAGAATGAAAAGTGCGCCTCAATAGACTTTTCAGTACGAAAACAAGGCTGACCACTATCATGAAACTGCTCGGAACCCCTAATACGGATGACGAATAGAACACACATATACATATACCCATATATCTCCAATCTTCAGGCTCTGAGCTTACACAGATGAAGTACTGGTCCTGTTGCAAGAACATCAGCCCGTTTGACTTTTTCTGGAATACTTGAGAATTACAGCAAAGCGTCTGTGGTCTGAATTAATTATTCAAACTGCGTCGATACCATTGTTGGTGACCGGAAAAATCGTACAGCAGAAGCTATTTTACCTTTTTGGGAGCACTTTCTTCAGAACCTGAAAGCTTGAGGTTGTTCTGAATTGGCAATTGTTATTGGGACAGCGAGAACATTGAGCCAGGGGCTGAGCCTCTTTCAGAAAGAGTGGCAAGCAAGTGTTTTCATGTTAAAATGGTAGGTACTTGACGTAGCGTATTGACGTATTGATGCTTGAGGTAGCGTTTCCCAAACCACCCAGAACAAGCTATTGTATTGCATAGAACTATGGTACTGTCAGCAGTAATTGCAACAGTGAATATGATTTATATTTTATTTTCAGTTCAGGAAAAGTGTCAGGTACTACAAGCCAAGTATGGTCAGGGAAAAATGTTGGTAAACTTACTGTGACAAAGCCATAATTCGAGGCAGCATCACTACGTACCTCAGTATCTACTTATTAAAATTACTTCATTTTCAAATCGTGTCATAAGAGAAAAAGTAATTATATTGATTTGCATAAGCAAGAAGTCTTCATCATCAAATTCCACACAATTTGATCTTTCTAAAAGAGAGGGGGAAAATTACTGTATAAAAATTTAGATCGCATTAAACAACAGTATTTGTTTCAACTCTTAGTTTAGAGGAACCAGCCTATTGTTTATACGTTTATACTTTCCTAGATGTACATAAATCATAATCTGAACTGACTGAACACTTTGGAAAGTTTTGCGATTTTCCTTTTCTTCTTCTTTGTTCGAGTGCCTTACTTCGACTTGTGTATAAGTAGTTGAATGTTTATTCTGCATGTAACAACATTCATATTTCTCAATTTTAAATAATTAATAATTAAACTTGTATCGTGAAGTCATAGTTTAGATGAATAGTATAATATATAAGGGATAGACGAGTGTGTAATGACTAGAGAAGTATGTGTGAGGGTTACAATCAATCACATATTTCAATATCAAGGCGTGTATTATGCATCTGCTGAGTCAAGATGGGAAGTTCTTTATGGTTGAGAGTATTTCTAAAAAAAAAAAAAAATGCCCATGTTAATTCACCTTAATGAAACAGAATTTCAGTTGTCTTTCATTGAGAAATCCATTGTATTTTTCAGCACTTTCGCCAAAAATAATAATGTAAACAAATTCACATTCATTTTAGTTTTACTATACTTTAAGCTTTGTGAAAAAGTTTAAGATAAAATGGTTAATTTAAATTGAGCATTTTAATTCCAGGTTGCTCCTGATTATGATGGCGTCTTCCTGGATCATAGGTGTGTGTGGAGTGGCACAATGAGACCCTGCAGAGGTATTTTTAACCCTCTTATCACCGACGATGGAGTTTGTTATACGTTCAACTCACTTCCACCTTCACAACTCTTCAGTGATGATACGTACGTAAGCGAAACGACTCCATATGACATAGTGCAGCCATAAGAAAGTAAATCTCTTTAAGCGGTGGCCTTCTGCCAGCTGCTCTGTTGGCTATGTTCCGTTTCATTTAACCTTTCCCCTGTTATGCGTTCTTCATCAGGCAATTTCTTTCCTCTTTGTTTTCTTTGGTGATGTACAACTTTGAATGGCAATGCAAATCCTTATGTAATGTGATAAACAGTATTTATCGCTCTGTTATGACCACGAAGCCAAGTGTGCTTTCGTCGCCCTAAGAGACAGGCTTAAAACGAACGATCCTTCTATGCATCTGATAAGCATTTAAACGTATTTCAGAAACATTAACTCTGTTTGTTACATAATACAGGATTTTCCCAAATGAATATAGGGGTTTTAATGTTTTGTAGTACCTACACTTTGTAACGTTCAGTAATGCATGATATATCAAATGAAAGCGCAAATCAGATAGTTTTGGTAACGTATGCGTTGGTAGGTTTCATTTTTTTGACTGTCTGCTGTTACAAAGAGGTAGTGTCAAAATGGCGACTATGGAGCAAAAGATATTCTGTGTTTTAGAGTTTCACATGACTATATTTGCTATTACAATGCAACGAGCTTTCCGTAGGGAATTCAATTACGATCCTCAAAATGATAATAACATCAGCAGATGGTATACTTAGCTTAAATCTATAAGCAGTGTGTGTAAAGGGAAGAAAGAGTATGGAAGCACTGCACGCGTAGCTCCAAGAAACCTGTTCAAGAGGCTAGTCGGGAATTAAGAATTGCGCCGACGTCTGTATGGAAAATTGTAAGGAAACGCTTACAACTACGTCCTTAACGTTTGTAGTTACTACAAGCTCTAAAGCCTACAGACTACACTCTATGTTCCAACTTTGCAACTGCAATGTTGCTGCATGACAAAGACAAATTTTTAGATCTTATCGTCTTTAGGGATGAATAAACATTCCACCTAAGTGGCTATGTGGACTTTCGGAAAGTTCGAATCTGGGAATCACAAAAAGCCAAGGAGTTTGTAAGTTGTAAAGTGACTCCCCTAAATTGAACAACACTGTACCTGTTAGCTGGATTAGCCGAAAGGGACCGAGTGACAGAGCTTGTTTCACATGGCCTCCACGTTCCCCAGAACTTAGGTATGCAGTTTCCTTTGAGGAGTCGTAAAGGATCAAGTGTACGTCCCTTCGCTACCACCTGACCTCCAAGACTTTGACAGAGGATTGTAACAGTTGTTGCAACAATTACTCAAGACACACTAATCAAGGTTTGGGAAGAACTTGCTTACAGACTCGATGTGTATCGTGTGGTGAATGGTGCACATATTAAACATTTATAATAAACACTGTTCGAGTTGCTCTTTCATTTGATATATCATTCATAACTGTACGTAAAAACCTGTAAGAACTACAAAACATTAAAACCCCGATATTCATTTATGAATATTTGATTCTTACGGCTATGAAAACGCGAATTTAACAATTCTCGTTAAATGTATTGTAACGCAGCCACACCAAGGTAGGGGTTTTACCGTTGCAGAATTTGGGGACCAGATACTTATGGATGGAGTTTACAATTGTACTATACTTAATCTCAAAATATGTGACAGGACCACAGCGAGGTGAACTGCAATACCCTACTATAAACCAGACGCTACGAGAGGAGTAAGTCTAGGTGATAACTAAATTATACTTACAAAGGGATTATGATCAGAAGAGGGAGGGGAGTTTTTCAGGTGTTCATGATCAATAATTTAGAGATGATCATCTAACTTTAGACCCGGGGAGCGTGACGTGTTCCGAGGCATCGTGCGAAGCCATAAAGCAATTCACTAGCTAAAAATTCTGATGTGTTCCATTCACATAACTGTTTCTAGCTGTAAAAAATTACTCTTTTATTTATATCACGCTAATCGAGATAAACATTGCCAGAATTGGTCTTACTACATGCTTCCTTGTAAGCAGAAGGGAAATAAGAGAATACATTAGGCTAAAGCGATAGTCAAATATTTTGAAAGTTGGTCGCTATGAGAAACAATTGAGGTTCAATTCACTTATCATAGTAATTTGAGAAAATATAGGTAGTTTAAAGTTGAAACAGTAAAAGGAATACCTAAAAATGGTCAACTCTACAAGAAATACGTATATGGCATAAATTATATGTTTTAACGAGTTCTACATTTTTTGGGCAGCAAGTTTTCATCTATCTCTTACAGTTTAACCGTTATGCAAAATTTTGCAACACTCATCCAGAATAAAGTGCTCTCTAGAACCTATTCTTAGAAAATTCAAAACATACATTTTATTTTTATATAAATGTATGTAATATATGATATTTTAATCAACTTCATTAGAGCTATGTTTAATAAAAATACATTTTCAAACAATTTTCCATGTTTAGGATAGTTTCTTGACAATCTTCGTATCACAGCCCTGGAAGATTCTAAACATAAATACCAAGTTTAGTATTTACCAATCTTTTCGTTTTTGAGCTATGCTGTCCAGACACACGCACACACACACAACACACACACACACTCACGCTCGCGCGGACCTTTTTCTAAAAATACTTTTTCGGACTCTGGGTGCCTCAAAACATATATTTCCAATGAAATCTCGACATCGAATTTTTAGGTGGAATACAATACCTTCTCTAGGCACTATGCACATTGCGTGTATATGCGTGTTAGAGAAAGTGAAAATAACTAAGTCCCTTTGGAGTGCAAAGCGACGCAGATACTTGTAATAGAGATGCAAAAAGAGAAAGGGGTACAAAAACCCGAGTTAAATATTTCTTAGAACTGACCTCAGCAATATTTTTGCATTATACTAACGTATGGCTGGAATGGACCGCCAGCAAACAGGTCCCCACGACATGGCTGTGATACCTACGGGATATTCCAACCTTACTAGGCTGGTGGCAAACACCTGATATAGAGGCTAGCCGTACTCTGATTTACATGCAATGAAAGATTACCACCAAAAACAATCTGATGTGTTCCATTCACATGACTTTCTCTACATCTCTGTAACAAATTATTGTTAAAAGCTTATTCTTCTATCTACTTCATGCTAATCAAGAAAATTGGCAGGAATAGTCTTATTACTTGCTTCTTGTAAGTAGAAGCGAAATAAGGGAGTACAATAGGTTAAAGTGATAGTCAAAAGCTGGTTTCTATGTGACTGAAGTTCCTTTGTTTGTATGGAATTGTTAAATTCGTGTATGAGAAAAGTATGTTTTTTAAAGCTGAAACCAAAAAACAAGGAGTATCACAAAAACGATCAACTCCACGAAAAAAACGTATGTAAGATAAATTGTGTGTTTTAAGGTGCTCTACATTTTTTGTGTTATAAGTGTTTGTCCATCTCTTGAGAGGCTACTCCCAGAAAATTCAAGATATACATTTTATTTGTCGGGTAAATATCTTTAATATACGATACTTTAATCAAAATCGTAGTCATTTTTTAGAAAATCAAAATTTTCGAAAAAAAAAAGCTCCATGTAAAGGATAGTTGGGGTATCCTTGGAAGATATTGAACTTAAATACCAAGTTTGGTATTAAATGGTCTTTTCGTGTTTTGAGCTATGCTGTTCAAGACTCAAAGACAAACACACACGCACACATGGACCTTTTTCTAAAAATGCTATTTTAGGATTCAGGGGGACCAAAAACATGTATTTCCGGTGAAATCTCGGTATCGAGTTTTTGTGTGCAATGCAATACCTTCTCTATACACCATGTACATATTACGTGTAGAGAAGGTAATTAATCATTATTGTGGGTAAAATATAAATGCCAAATTTAATCGTTGCCACTTTGATAAACTTAAATAAGATATTATTTTGTATTGCACAACTACCCTTTCACAGCTGCCAATAAGTGGTGACTACTGCAGTTAAGCAAGAAGTACGAGACAAAGATATATGACCGGCCTTGGTATTTTACCGACTTTTCGTTTTTGAGTTATCGTGTTCACAGGCACACGGACACACTAACACACGGACACACAAACACACACGGACCTTTTTTCTGGAAATACTTCTTTTGAATACAGGAGACCCTAAAACATATATTTCCAGTGAAATCTCGGTATCGAATTTGTTGGTGGAGTGCAATACCTTCTCTAGACACTGTACATAGTACGTGTAGAGAAAGTAAAAATTACCAGAAATAGTCTTATTTCTTGCTTTATTATAAGTAGAAGCGGAATAAGGGAGTACCATAGGTTAAAGTGAAAGCCAAAAGCTGGTTGCTATGTGATTGAAGCTCGTTTGTTTGTATGGACTCGAGTTGGCAAAAGCCTGTATGAGAAAAGTTCTTCAAAGACGAAACTAAAAACAAGCAATACCTCAAAAACAATCAACTCCACGAAAAAAATGTATATAACATAAATTATGTGTTAACGTCCTCTACATTTTTTGTGTGTTAAGTTTTTGTCCATCTCTTACGGTTTAGCAGTTATGCAAAATTCATTCAGAATAAAGTATTCTTCAGAGGTATTCCCAGAAAATTCAAGATATACATTTTATTTGTCGGTTAAATATCTTTAATATACGATATTTTAATCAAAAACGTTCGAGCCATTTTTTAGAAAATCAAAATTTTCGAAAAAAGTTCCATGTAAAGGATAGTTGGGAGTGGGGGGGATTTTCTTGGAAATCTTCGTGTCGCATCCTTGGAAGATACCAAACCTAAACATCAAGTTTGGTTTTTAACGGACTTTTCGTTTTTGAGCTAAGCGGCCCACAGACACATATACGCACTCACGCACACACACACATACACACAGACACACACACACACACACACACACACGGACATGTTTCTAAAAATGCTTTTTTTGGATTCAGGAGGTCTCAAAACAAATATTTCCGGTGAAATCTCGGTATCGAATTTTTGGGTGCATTACCAATACCTTCTCTATACACTTTGTTTATAGCACGTATAGAGAAAGTAAGCTCTGAAAGCTAAGCAACAATCAAAACAATGTATTGTTACCAATGACTCCAAAAAAGACAAAGAGTCGGTCGTAAAAGTGATGGTGATTTTTTTTCTTTTCTTTTAACAAAAGAATTTCAGTCACATAGCAACCAGCTATTGACTATCACTTTAACCTATGGTACTCCCTTATTTCGCTTCTATTTATAAGGTAGCAAATAATAAGACTAATTCTGCTTTTTTTTTTTTTTTTTTTTTTTTTTTTTTTTTTTTTTTTTTTTTTTTTTTTTTTCCTCTCGGTTAGCACGAAGTAAATAGAAGCATAAGCTTTTTAACAATAAATTGTTGCAGGGATGTAGAGAAACACATGTGAATGGCACACATAAGATTTTTTCTTTCTTTCTTTTCTTTTAATTTTATGCGAAGGGTTGTCATACCCCATAGCTTCTTAGAAAAATGAAAATAATTACTGGAGAATACTACAGTGGGTTTCTGGCGGAATTCGACAAGAACTTGAAGGAGACATGGTGAAGTAGAAAGTGTCGTTTCACCACAAAAACGGTCCAACATATTTATCCGTAATTGTCAATGCCAATTCCCAAACATGAAGAAATGGCTCGTGGGGGAACAAAATTTAAATCAAATAAAGGGGCGTATTTTGTGCAGTTTGCCAATTGGAGGGGGTGAAAAACTTGCAGAAACGTTGGGAGTTTTGAGAATTAAATCGTTTGTGTATGAAGAAAATGGCTCTTTCCTAACACAGATACTTATTGAACCGGCCCTCGTGTGCATATCTAGGTAGGTGTTCTTAAAGAGTGTTTTTCTCAATACCATTTTGTTTTGTTTCATCAGTGGTCATACCGGAGGCTTTGACTTGTGAAACTGTAAGATCAGAACATTAGGTTAATAAAAGTTATATTACTAAACACACGCACATTTACTAACACATTCATACTTCCAGACTCTTTGGGGGATAGGGAATAATTCTGATTAAAGAAAAATTCTCCGCCTCAGCCGGGAATCGAACCTGGGACCTCCGGGTAAGAAGTCAACTCGTTGACCACCATGGAGGCAGCCATTTGTACAGTTTTGTTTGTCATAAATAATTGTATTATCAAATGGATTTCTTCTGCTCAAGGAGGTAGGTACTCTGTCTGTGACTAATTAACTCTTTCTAATTAACTCTACAGCATTCTTCATAAACTTTATCTTCACGTAGTTTCAGTATGCCTAATAGCTGTTCTGTAGGTAACTGAACGACTGGGCTAATTCTGAAGACATACATATATGTAGGTATATAGGTCGGGAGGAAACTTGTTTGTTTTCAGTGTGCACAGAGAGTCAAATGTGGATAATTTAACTAAGATATATATGAGGAGCTTAGAATAATAATGGCAGATCCCAACTAAAGCTCATTTTGAATAAACGTCATTTTCTGTTTGTTTGTTTTTTTTTTTTTCCAAAACGTGAAAAGTATTTAACATTACGACTTGATATTTTCTGGGTATTTAACTAACGGATTTCAAGTATTTGTACCATTTGTTGAACCATTGTGATTAATATTTTCCTGATTTTGTGTTGTTTATTAGAACAAAAAATATACAAAATAGAAAAAAATTATGTAAAACTGACTTTTGCTTCATTTAACATATTGAAATACCTAATGCAGGTCTATAAATTAAACAAATAGGCATTCAGCATATTATAGTTGCCAAGTCCATAAAACTCTACAAACAATCTATCCTTCACATTGCGAAACAAACTTTTTTTTTTTTTTTTTAATACAGTTCCGGAGCTTGTCAGGACTCCGGCGCTGTATCCTGTTTCCTCTTTTTTTCCTAGTTTCTTAAATTTCCTAGTCGACCTATTAATGTTTAACGTTTTCCTTTTACACATTTTACAAACACCCATGCCCAAGGCGGGACTAGAACCCACGATCCCGTGCGCCGCGAAGCACCAAAGCGAGAAACTTTAGCGAGCGCGGCCACGGGAATTGGCAACGTTGAAACACACAAGTTGAATCAGGAAAAGTACAGCACTTATCTAATTGTTCACTTTTTTTTTTTTTTAAATACCTGGAAGCATATGGGATTTTTTGTTACATACAACTTACCACTATTTCTGCATAACTTTCTTCTGTTTATTACCCGTTCGGTTGCCTTTCTCACTCGTTTCTTTCCTTTTTTTTTTTTTTTTTTTTTTTTTTGTGGAGATTCGGGAATAACATCCATAGACGGTGACCGTTCACTACAAGCCATGAACGTGTAGCGGATATAAAGTAAAGCATTAATAGATGGGATATGTCATTTTTGCGCTGAGAATATGTATGTTTTTACTATGGACAAATTTTAAAGGTGGAAAATGAGAGTTTTGACATATCCCAATTTGTTTGATACTTTATGACAACTGTGCATGGCCATGGTTCTATCTCAAAATTCAATGTCGGTTGGAATCTGCCGTTATTATTCTGAGCGCCTCATACTTAGGTCGGCTGATAAGTCCCGCGCCTCACACAGATATGACGGCACTAGGGCAGTTAGATGGTAGCATCGTACAGTTTAACTCTAGACCAGCTTGTATCCATAGTTGCAGGTTATGTATGGTTACAGGTCAATAGCTTGTTTAGTTTTCGAATGACAGCACGAGTTTTCACGAAAATGGAGGATTTGGAAAAACGAGCAGTGATTAAATACTTCCATTTGAAAGGCTTAACGCCTAAATAAATCAAAGAGGAAATGGACAGTACATTGAAAGACTCTGGCCCCTCATATTCAATGATTAAAAGGTGGGTTGCAGAGTTTAAAATGGGACGTACGAGCACTAGTGATGAGCCTCGTTCTGGATGCCCTATAGAAGGAGATCATTGAAAAAATTCGTCTAGTACTGGAAGACCTCAGATTAAAGTTGGTTGAAATAGCAGAGGCTGCAAACATATCAAATGAACGTGCAGGTAATATTTAATAAATGTTTTGGGCTTTTACAAGGTCTGCGCAAGATGGATGCCGCGTTTGTTGACACCTGATCAAAAGTTGCAAAGAAAAGTGGTTTCGTTAAGAATGTGAAGCTCTACCGTAAAAGTCCCAGTGAATTTTTGAGGTGGCTTATTACCGAATATACTCCTATACTTGTACAAACCAAAAAAAAAAAAAAAAACAATCCTAAATTAAAAGTGTATAATCCTCTTATATAAGGTATTAAGCTTCATAAAATCAAAGATAAAAATAAAGAAAAAATAGGACAAATATAATACAATAAATAATTAGATGAAATTTGGATACATCACTTCACTCCAGAAAGTAAATCACAGTCAAAACAGTGGATTGCGCCAGGTGAACCAACTCCAAAAAAGGCAAAGTCAATTTTGTCAGCTAACAAGGTTATGGCGAGTGTTTTCTGGGATGCACGTGGAATTATTTTTATTGATTACTTGCAAAAGGGTAAAAGTATCACTGGTGACTACTGCGCAAGCTTACTGCAACGTTTGAGTGATGAGGTGAAAAGAAAAAGATATCATTTGGCCAAAAAAAAAAAGGTCCGGGACTCATCAGCTGACCCTCGTTATTACTACCGTGAATTAAATTAAGGTTAACTCAAAATATCCATTTTTATGTCACTCGGCTTCTAAATATATAATATTTTAAAGACTCGTTAAACAACTAATTCAAGTCATGCGCACTTTTGCTAGTCAATTCATAAATTAACACAATGTCGATGTCCAATTCTGATTAATGTTAAATTCAGTAATGCGAAATGTTGGATGTTAAGCTTTGTTTTACAATGATTGTTTTGCCTTAAACTCTTGATAATGTTTACAGCGTTCAAAGTGATGACAGCCTCTGGGATGAAGAGGAACTAGCGCTAAACTGGAACCTTGAGAATGGATATCCTGAAGAAGCCAACATATCTCAATCATATCCACGTAGGGCGCATGCAGCTGGCGCTAAATCTGGCCTTCAAATACCACTCTATATGAACGCAGATGAACTTGATCCACTCTGCAGAATTCCAGTCGTAGGATTCAAGGTGATACCAATGTGCTTAATTTTCTTTGTGAACAAATTTTGAGTAATGGCAATGGCAGTAGGTCTCCAAGACGTCCCTGGCTCTATTTCACAGAGGTTTAGTATACATTATGACCAAATTTCATAATTAATTGAATCAGCAGATATGCTGTTGTACAAATGGGTTTCCTTCAGAAATACTCCTCTATTCTTAACTATAAGCCATGAGATAAATGTTATGATCATGTTCCACAAATTATTAGCGCTTACCATTGAATTGTCAAATATTTTATCAGTGAAGTATACACAGAAGTAACACAGCCAAATAATTTAATGAAACAAACATGTGATTTGTCAGCAATTAAATAGATGCAATGCAAAAATGACAACGTGCGCAGTTCAACATTATTATGACCAACACAAATAAACGAACGGTGGATGTTAGACTCGCATATTTATGTCCATTTTCTGTTGGTTTTTTACTTTCTCTACACGTACTATGCACATAGTGTATAGAGAAGGTATTGTATTCCACCCAAAAATTCGAAACCGAGATTTCACCGGAAATACATGTTTTGGGTCCCTCTGAATTCCAAAAAAAAAAAAAGCATTTTCACAAAAACGTCCGTGTGGTGTGTGCGTGTGTGAATGTGTATCTGTGTCTGTGGACAGCATAGCTCAAAACGAAAAGACCGTTAAATAACAAACTTGGTATTTAAGTTTGGTATCTTCCAAGGATGCGACACGAAGATTTTCAAGAAAATCCCCCACCCGCAACTACCCTTTACATGGAACATTTTTCGAAAATTTTGATTTTCTCAAAAATGGCTCTAACGATTTTGATTAAAATAACAAGCACTAAAGATATTTACCTGACAAATAAAATGAATATCTTATATTTTCTGGGAATAGCCTCTGAAGACTACAGTATTTTGGATGAACTTTACGGAATTTTGCATAACTACTAAACCGTAAGAGATGGAGAAAAACTTAACACACAAAAATATAGAGCACATTGAATCACACAAGTTATGTCATATACATTTTTTTCGTGGGGTTGATCGTTTTTTATATATTCCTTGTTTTGGGTTTCAATTTTGAAACATTTATACTTTTCTCATACGGAATTTGTCAACTCCTGTCCATACAAACAAAGGAACTTCAGTCACATAGCAACCAGCTTTTGACTATCACCTTAACCTATGGTACTCCCTTATTTGCCTTCTACTTGCAAGGAAGCAAGTAATAAGATCATTTCTGTAATGTTTCTAAATTAGCAAGAAGTAAATAGAAAAATAAGCTTTTTAGCTATAATTTGTTGCAGAGATGTAAAGAAAGACATAAGAATGGAACACATGAGATTTTTTATTATTATTTTGTTGATTTTGATTTTATTTTTTGTCCAGTTACTGAATGCACTAAATGCATTTACATCAAAATATTTTACCCCTTTTGATTCTCTTTAATCAAGTTGACATGCATAAGCAATGAGCCAAAATGAGAACGTAAATAGCTATTTTATGTTATGAGGTGGTGTATTTGTTGACATGATATGAAAAGGTACATGCCACTTAAATGTATCGTGGGAAGAAATATACTCAGGCATACATACCTTACAGCAACTTCCATTAGTAATGTATAAAATGCGGGTAATATACATTTATATTAGTCCCGCGTTCTTTTTCTTTCTCTCTTGTTTTATTGCAATCCGAGGAGAGATGGAATGCAGTAATACCATTTCGGGACACACACACACACACACACACACACACACACACACACACACACACACACAGATGGCCCAATTCTCGACGGGGCTATTTCAAGTTTAAACTTACCATGAGAAAATGGCCGGAGCAGGAAACTCAATTATAATAGTTTCATTAATTGTAAACTGTGCCTGCAATTGTAATGTACATAACACGCCAATGTGTGTTACACAGTAGTTTAGAAACTACTTCGAGGGGTACGATGAATTGTATCCCTGCAGGTGTTAAATGCAATTGTTATTAAAACGTTCTCCTTTGCACTTACATACTAATCACATAACATTTATTTTATTTGTCAGTACTAACAAATCGTATTGAGTAACGCAGCAAAATATGGGCAGCGCATTATAAAATGTAATGAAGGAGACAGCATAAAAATAAATCTAACTTGAACCGTCAATTCCCTTGACATTTTTACCCGCTGCCCATACGCAAATAATGCCATTATGTCTATGCTGTCCGAAATCCAGGTGCTCACGTCACGGTCCACTGCGGTTAAATCAGTGGCGTGCTAACCCTCAACACATTTTGTGCCGTAGCAAAGAATTTAAAATCCATAGTCCATAGTTTCCCTATCTCAAAATGTTTATCTTGACCCTCTACAATTCCAATGCATAGAGAATGGGCTTCCAGTTCAATTCCACATATTGACGGCCATGTGGAAGGCCAAACCGAAGATTTTCACAGTTCCAGCGATGAGTATATCTTCCAAAGTAGAAACTAAAGGCAGCATATCAGAGACAATAATTTGAATTTGATTAAATTAATATGGGGCGAAAAAGCCATTGTATAATATTGGAGAATTGTTTCACACATTTCAAATATTAGGAGTTATGAAGCAACACCATGATCCCATTAGCATATGCTAATGTGGAAAACAAAGCAATGGAGCAGTAATTACAATGCAAGCATGCGAGTCAACAGCTCCGTAAAACCTGAATATATCAACATCGAGAGCAGGAAACCTTGTCCAATAGAGATGTATGGAACTAGTACCACTAGATGTCTCCACTGAATTAGTCGGTAAGCGCATGCTTTAGAATACCCGAAGTAGACATAGCGTGAGACCTCCAGAATTTCCGTTGCTTCCAAAATCTCCTTCATCTGGATCTTATACAGGAGCATATCTCAACATCCATAAATCGGGCTTTAAAGGGAGAGGAATTTGTTTTACATTTGGAATCTTCTCTTCTACCGGTAAACTTGAGATTGTCTCACTAAGAGTTCCTGTAAAAGCTGTTGACGGAAATTATTGCAAATAACTTCCTGTGCTGGGCTTTATTATAACCAATATCTTATAATACATCTTATTTGTTTTATTCACATTACTTTCCCTAAAAATTATTGTTACAAAATGTTATTTATCTCACATCGTAGTAATCGAGGTAAGATTAGCAGAAATATTATATTAATGAGGGATTTCTTGAACGTGGTGTAGGTTTTCAGAGGCCCAGTGCCGAGTTATGAGTGTTGACATGGCCATTTAGATGGAACCGCCCCTCGTTGGAAAAGAACAGAATCTGTGGACCAATTAAACCTCATTCACATATTAAAGATACCATTAACAATAAATCATTCTTAATACTAGGTCACTTTGTTTTAAATAATGAACACTTATACCCTTATAAGGTTTTAGTTTTAATAATTTAGTTGCTCTATGTGCAGAAGACTCTGTTCCCACCTGTTGTGCTAATTTTGGGATGGATTTTGTTGGTGAACGCCTATGCTATCTATCTCTTTCTCTGTTAAAACTGGACGTTTACGCTTTCGTTCTTTGTTTGCCACAGAATCAGTGGTTTCGAATTTCGTCACAATCGCGTGAATTGTAAACCTGGAAGGAGGCACTTCACCAGGGAACTCTTCACTATACTCTATGGCTTGGTGATTCCCACACAAAAATGTGTCGCTCTAGAGTCAATCGCCTGTTCATGTTGGTGGCCGGCACAACACTGCCCGCGTGCACAAAGACAGCTGGTAGTAGAGGAATCCAGCAAAGTCTCGAGAGAGGCGAAATGCCGTGTGCTCCGTTAGGTTTTAAAAGAAGAACCTTGATATTTCTGGATGGAATATAATGCCTTCTCTTCCTGCTATATGCATAGTAGCTATGTCTAGAAAAAGTAAAAAGAACTGAATGGTAGGTTTATAAATCCTGGAGTGTTTTTGTAACTCGGCATGCTGAAACTCGCTCGTCTATTACTGTCTTCCAGCGAGAAACAAAATCGTGAAGCAAACGTATGTATTGTAAAACCTGCTATGATTATGACAGTTCAAAGAATATTTTTCGTTTTGGGTTCAGAGATGCCTTCATGAAAGCTAAACTGCACTGAAAGGTTATTTTTTTTTTGTAGTGTTTAGCACCCGCTTTAACTACTTATGGCACCGCAGGCGGTGACACTGATGATACATGAATGAAGATGGAGCAATGGCGGGGAAAACCGGAGAACCCGGGTGACGAAGTGTAAGTTCATTTTTGTCTTTCGCGTGTATGACCCTGTAATAAGGTGGTGTATCTATATGGGAAAAGAAAATATAGGTAACTCCTGAGGCTTAACGTATTCACGTTCCGTACTTTTGTTGGCATTAATAGGCAATATCCCAGAGTAGTCATCATGGAGATTATTCTACCACTTGGGTGAGTCAACAAACTGAACAGGTAGTCCACTTGTGTATGTGAATCACAGTCTGTGAGATTAATTATTATCGACATATAATTAGGTTTTAGCAAACTGAAAAGCTCTAAATTAACTTCTTGTTGGAGTAAAACATCCAAGTGGTTAACACACAGGAACTGCGTGAAAAGTCATTGTTTTAGCAGGCTCCATAAACATTAGTTATTAAAGTAGCATAAGTGTTCACTACATAATACAATAATGCAGAACACAAAACATATCATGTGAAACCATTTGAAGTGAATCATACCCAGCAACAGTAGAGTTGCTCTAGTGAAGCTGCTTCAGGTAAAGTGTGGCTTTGCTTGCTGTAAGAATGATGTGTGACCAGATATTTGAATTTCAAGTCACGGCCATCCGTTTACTCTGTTGACACCAACAACTATGGCGCATCTATTTCTACCTCCACTTGGTCCATGGTTCAAGCGCCAGTCAAAATGACCGGTTTGCAGATGCTCGGACAATTCTCGACTTCTCAGCTGTAGACATTGTATATTGCAATGACAACGTAACAACACACTATTTAGGCGCGTTGAATTGTTGTCTGTTACTTTATACGTGGATCACGAAATTTCTTCGCGTCACCGAAGAGTAATCTGCCATTGCCCCCCCCCCTTTACGTAATGTCCAAGTTGTCGGAATACGAACACTAGTGTCTACATCAGTGCTATTTCTATGTGCCATGGTGGTGTCTTCATGTACAGCAGAAGCAGACTGCCAGCAAATTATCCTTCAAGCAGATCGACCCTCGTAGGCGCTAATCCCTTGTTCCTTTACATGCATTTACTCTTGCAGTTGTGTTTCAGTAGATGTGAAAGTTACCGAGTGAGCCGCAGCTGTCTGCTTAACAACATCACGAAACAATCGGGTGCTGTTATAGAGTCGAAGCGGAAAGGCAAGTATCACTTATTTACAACAAGCTTCAAATCATCCCTCTCCCAGCAGATAAAGCGCCGTTCGGGCGGCTCAGGTGGTTAGGAGCTGGCCTTCTGGTCCCAAAGTGAAGGGTTCAATCCTTGTCCACACCGATGGCTTTTAATTGTGTTTCAGTAGATTTACTGGCATGTAAAAGAGCTCCTGAGGCACCAATATCCGGCATACCGCGATGCTGATAAGATCCTGGTAATTTTCAGCATCAGTAATAAACAAATGACTTTTCGGGGGCAAAGCACCATTATATGTGTCCAGGATAAGCGATGGCAGCAGGATGGACGCGAAAGGGGACTGTGCTGTTTGATAGCCAGTTCGCACTCCGTTTTTCAACGCTCAGCTCTTATGTTATGAATTTGCCCAAAGTAATTAAGAGCACCAATAGTCGTCAAACAGATAACTTCAATTGGCATGATAAGATTTCCAGCTCTAATGTAAAACGGCATTGTAGGCATAGTCATATTATAACTGTTTACGTTCCTGACACTCAAGCAATAATGTATTGCAAAGCTTGACAGAATGTGCAATGTCATGTCGATTGCAAAATATCTGATGTGCAATTGTAGTGTGTCAACTTGATGTTCAGTAAGGTTCATTGTGTCAACAATCTACTTATATGTGTATTTCATAAGCGGACTCTTGGGTGCATCGTTAGGAAATTGAATTTTAGTACATTTACCCGCTGGTAGACTTCCGTTGTTGTGTCTGCATGACGTTAATTAAATATTGTATTGAGAGATAAGTAAGTACAGTTTAAATGTACTCACGGTTTGTGCCAGAGAATTGTCCGTTACAAAAGCAGAATAACGTGACTATTTAGCTGCTCAGTTTGAACTGCTACAACACGTCCACCCGATACACTGTGTAATCACTTGCTGATTTGAGCTCGATAGTCCTCTGCTGCCGTTTATTATACTTGGTACCGCGATAGTTGTACTGTTCGCAATTAATTAGACTTTAGCACTCACAAATGCATAGGCTAGCTTTCGCAAACAAACTGTACAAAAATTCAAAAAGTCTGCTGATGATGAGAATCTATATTTCAGGCCGTCCAAATTATAAGCAATTTATAGTGAAACTTCCACAGACAAACCAGTATTGATAATGTTGAAAATACTAACATGTCCAGATTTGAAAGCCGCTAGATTTCGGAGATTTTGACTTACTTTGGCATCACTGAGGCTTTAGTCTCAAAGATCTCTCGGCTACGCATTGCGGTTTAAGGCCCTCCATCTTGGGCTACACGTTGCCTTATAGGGGCTTAAAAGTTTATTAAATACCTCTAATCAACTACAAAGTGACAAATGACAGAAAGACAAAAGCATAAAAAACCGGATCACGTATGAAAGTGACAGCTATATTTTAAAATTAAGTAAATGATACTTACTTGAAGGCGAGTGTTAAGTTCTTGGTGTATTGACTAAATAATTTACATTGATTCACAATTTGTCTATTTTTTATAGTTTCGACTCATCCTTTATGTTATATTTCACATAACTATTATTCCTATCGTACGACGATTATCTTGCCCACTAAGTTGAGTATGACTCATAGATAACTAGTAAGCGACTAACTATTTAAAAAAAAATTCCTACGTGAAGTTAAAATAAATAATTTGTTTAATCGTATATATTTAATTTCATTATTAATCAAGTTTGCCGTATAAAAGTATTTTAACTGAAAAAGTATTTTTATCAATTATGGATTTTGAATTATGTTTTCATTGTGATTTTGAGGTTAAGCTTATATCGCAAAAATATTAATTTGTGAATTTTGATAATTTAATACAAATATAAAAATTACTACAAAAATATAACTCATGGTGCATTAAAAAGCACTATCATGGAAATGAAAAGCTTAAATTTTAAATCATTTTAGGACTTTACGAACGTTTTATATAATTCCAAACTTAAATCGATTAGGTAATGGATTATCTATAAAGCAAATTTGTAGATGCCTTTAAAAATGAAAATCCATTACCACTGTCGTATTCTCCTCTCTTAGATCTTGCTTCCGATGAAACTTTGAAACTCAGAGTCAGTTCCAAACAATTCAATGAAGTGGTATAAGTCTTGATTTCTTATACTTTAAATAGTTGGCTTGCTACTGTCTTGTTTTCTTATAGCTTAAATAGTTGCGGTATCACAATTAAATTTGGAAGCTCATTTGTTTCAGGCAAACTTTTTGTTATAAACAGCAATTCGAACCGAAATTTTGAGCTAGACTTCGAAATTTATCACATCTAAACTTGGCAGCTAATTTGCTTCAGGTAAACCTTTTGTTATAAACTGCAATGTAAACAGATATTTCGAGTTAGATTTCGGAATGACGGTAGGCATATATTGTGTTTTAATCATAATATTTTAGTATTTATAGAAGTAAATGTCAGTTAACAGAGAATATTACGGTTAATTTATATATTTGTCTTTCAGATTGACCAGCACAGACTAATGGGCTGTAAAGAAATTGATTAAATAAAACCTAATACTTTCCTACAGCTTTGATACAATTATGCTTTCTCGGCTACTAACGCAGTTAGAGAATTTACAAATAAAAATTATAAAACATTTTAAAAACGTATTTTATAGCGTTTAACGCCCAATTTTAATACTTTAGTACCGCAGGCGATGACACTGATAATAGTTTAAATGAAGATGAAGCACCAGTGGAATGTGATGGCGGGGGAAACCGTAGAAAACAAGCCCCTGCACCACATTGTCCACCACAAATCTCACATACGGTCGCTTTGAATTGACGTGAGAGGAGAGTGGTCAAACTTTCGGCCGCACAGCTTTCGAAGACTAATATTGTCTTCATCTTCAGTATATTAGTATTTCAAGGAGATATACTTGCAAGAAATCAATCCTATTAAATGTTTCAATAAAGTAAAGTACTGCTAATAGCGTTATTAAAAATTTTGTATGTCGGCTTTAAGATACGCTATCCGGAGTATATGAGCTCGCCTTGAAGGTTGACTTAGATGCATAGCCCTATGAGTAGCTCGTTAGTGAGTGACTCAGCGGAAAAATGAAATTCTTGATCCGAATAATTTCAGCCTTGGCAATAAATTTTCGAAATCTGATTCAAAATTTCTACTTTACCTAATCATTTCACAGTCATTGTGAAAGAACAGTTATTTATTACAAGACATGCGCAAACCCTAATGGTTAACTAGAAACCATACACTAAACCTACTTGCACCATTACAAGTCATTTTTAAGTTATACACCAGAGTAACTGATAGCGCTTTCACGGTTCACCTAGAATTATGTATCAGAGAAAAAAATTTAGAGCATGTTCAGATACATCTTCATGACTGGCTCAAGAGATCTGGTACGGAGCACCGAAGAACCATAGCTGTTAAAGTAGAATTAAATTCAGACTTATGATCTAAGTAGATCACTGTGCTAATATACTTTTACCTGGAGAAGTGCTTATCCATATTGGATGAAGCCGCTATAACCTGATTGCTTCGAATCAAAATAGTTCTTAATTACAGTTAACTAATTCAGATCACCTTACTGGAAAACATTAGAGTCAATTGGCGAATTTATACTGTTCTGGCATGATGCCTCACAGTGGTTAGAGAAATCGACTAGATATCTGCTACGGCAATGAATTTTTCGGTCTGACTCTACCTATCCAGGTTTAATTATAATTTGTAAGGCATCGGCTGCAGGTCTTATTCGGTTGTGGTGTACATTATGCTCTTATTTTTGCAGATACTGCTGCACAGTCCTGCGGAATTTCCCACGTTGCAGGACAAATACATCAGAGTACCTGCTGACAGAGAGATTGCAGTCGGAGTACATCCTCGAGTGATGCAAACCAGCGAGTCGTTACGTAGTTACACACCAGACAGAAGACGCTGTTTTTTCAGCAACGAGCGATTTCTGCGATACTTCCGAATCTATACAGAGCAGAACTGTGACTATGAGTGTCTAACTAATTACACATACAAACGCTGTGACTGTGTGCCTCATTTTATGCCGCGTGAGTGACATTCTTTTCTCAATATTCTGTCAATGCACGAGATTTTGTAACTGATTTATCTTAGCTTTCATTTATTTTCATCGTCTGGAAAGTCACTCTGCTTTTAATCTATATTTCAGCAAGCATTAATCAAAAAACGCTATTTAGAATGCTACAATACTTTTTGCTACACAGAGTTTTCAAGTTTTCACCCAAGTTCCACGATTCTACTATATGAAATAATCATCATTTTAAAATGCTGATTCTCTGTCTTCTTTTTAGGAATTTTTTTATTCGTTGGAATACATTTAATTTTTATGTATGTTAATTTTAATAAGGTAGACTTGGGTAAAAAAGGTCTGTCTATTTTTAAAAAGGTTAATTTAAAATATCCCAGTATTCCATGATATACACATATGGTTAGGTAGTCGAAGCAAGTTGCACCTGGAAGCCGCCCTGACAGGCCCCAAATGCTCATACAGGTTATTAGGTAGAGAAAAAATTATAACTAGGAGCATTTTAATCAATAATAAAAGTCCAATTAGAATTAATTTGTTTTTAAGTTAAGAAAAATTGCTTACACCTTGTTTTTCAACTTGATAGATATTGATCGTCCTATTTATTGCACGACAGCCCTTAAAGCATCGTGGTTGTCGACCTCACTTCCACATGGATCATTATCTAGAGATTCCGGGAAGTAATACAAACAATGCCGTGATTCCCTCAGCAGGAATTTTGTTTTGGTGTCCTACAGACTGCAATATATCGTACATCCTCAAATTCCTTGCGATACCGAGAGGGCACCGGTCTTATACAAAGGACGAGTTCTCAAGCCTACACATACGCATTTAAAGGCTGTAAACTGGAAGACCATGCTCCAACCCACAACGCCAATATCTCCTCTATAATATGCAAAAATGTTAGCTTCAAAAGGTCTATCTTAAAAACTAATAATCTAAAATCATTGACTTCTGTATATCTAACAATACTGTTTCGGTATCTCTTGTGATGACTGTGACACTAAGGAATATGGTAATCATTTTAACAATGTAAGTGTTAAATGCATATTTATAATTTTATTTTATCTTCGTTAAAATTGAAAGGATATCTTAATTACTAATAGAGCTTGCAGGATGGTTATATAATTTCATTCCGACATAAATAGATTTATTGAATTTTATTTTAGTTGTAGTCATATGAATACTGCTACCAAAAGATCATAAGTATAGTTCTCTTGTTAAAATTTGGTTCAGCTACTAACTTCTCAAATTTGTCTCCGTCACTTACCATCTTACTCCGTCACTTACTAGGTTTCTAATAGTTTCCACTGTCTCACCAAAAACAAAATTATTCATTCATTTATAAAAAAAAATAGTTTTCAAAATCGTTTGAAGCCTTTGTTCTTTTTGTGCCAATTAGAATGTCCAAAATTTAAAACTTTTGTATTTTCATTCCATGTTCTAGATATTGTTTTAAATTTCTATAATGAACCACATACTTTTTCTATTACTTAATGTCATTAAAAATTTAGATTCTTTAGTCCCTGGCACAAGTTTATTTTCAGGCCAAGAAGTAAATCACTATGTAAATCATGTAATTTTTAGGTTACTCGAAATCTACTTCAAATATATAACCATATTTATAATCACCAGGTATTTCTTTTATATTTTTTCATTAAAACGTTATACATCTAACTGCTCAAAGCTCCACATGGTAAATAATTAAACAGTTTCCAGCCGTATAAAGTATTAGCATTCAAATACATTAAACAATATGATTATATTTTTAATCACAATTTTTAAAATATTTATTATTTGCTTTAACATATCTTTAGTTCATCAGAATATTCCCCCGTGAATACATTTCTTCAATTATCAAGATCATATCATAATCATGCAAAAGTTCTAGTTCTACTTTAGTCATTTTTAACATACCATCTCAACTCAATCATACACCACATGGCCAGACATAAACCATAAGATTGCATTCATGATTGTTTAAAATTCTCAAATACATCAGATAATAATAATAAGACATCTGTTTTTAAAATATAAATCGTGATATGCTGCAAGATTCTGACGAGCAAAACCTTTTTATACGCTTTCGCATGATAATAATCTTCACTTGTTATATCACATTAATTAAGTTTGTTGTAAAGTTCATTTTTGTCCGGTTGTTGACTTTCCCAAAATCTGCCCAACTATCCACATAACCGTATACCTTTCTTCATTACTAAATCAAGTTGTTCTTTACTGAAATATTTACGTAATGTTATCATTCAGTCTTTCGATAAACTTGTTGCAAGTTTATTAAGGCTTGATGCCATTAATTGGAATGTATCTATAAACCTCATTTTTATTTTATACGATTGTTTTCCAAAACTTCCATTTTATTCTTTTTTTTTTTTTTTAAGCTTAACGTCCTTTAACCTGGTTGGTCATATCGCACGATATGTAATAATTCATTCTTTGGTACAAAATCTACAGACTTGTTAGCCCAACCTAATTATTTCCCAGACAGATGAGGAACATATCCAGCATTTGAAAATACTATTTTCAAAATAGAGGTACCAAATTAGGTATTTGAAGTTTTAAATTACAATTATTACATGAAAGTACAATATAATTTCCAGTGCGATGATTATACTGATTAACATTTTAGTATATGAAGTTTGACAGAATGGTTGAATCTGTGATTTAGAATGTATAGATTGTTGTACTCTTGTTAAAGGTCTCAGATGTTCGATTTTAGAATAAATTTCACCAATTTCTTCACTTTCTTTTTAAATAAATTCTATGAGCATTCGGTCCTCTATAAACAACTGTGGTTTATAATCACCATTATTATGCTTAATACAAAAAGCGAAACCACAAGATTCATGTTTTTGATGTTTCATTGAATATAACAAAGAATTCAAGTTTAATTCAATTGCGCTTATTTATCAGTCAGATTATATCGATCACGAAGTAATTCTTTATACATACCACAAGCTATATATTCTTCAGTTAATACACCATATTTCCTCATATTAATTAATAATTTCAATATCAAATCTACAACCCTATATATTTTTAATTATATTTAAAAATCTCCGTAAAAATCAAAAGGACGTTTAATGGCATGTTCATAATTCTTGAATTTTATTTTGTCACTTTAAATGGAAGTTCAACTCTAATTTCATTACTCCGGCAATCTTTCTCGTGAAAATTTAGTCTTTCTTGATAATTAAAATGTAAATACATATCAGAAAGGTAAAATTTTCCATTATGTTTAGTCGTTTTATTACTACTTAATCGTGTTAAATCTTTCATCCAACAATAAAGTGAATTGTTTCCATCTTTCATACAAGCCAAACTAAAGTGCTTTTCCATTTTATTTTTTGAAATTTGTAGAGGACATACTTGATATATGCCATCATGCGATAGACATTAGCAGATATTTGAAGCTTGCGCTATATTTTCGGAATGTCATAAATTTTAGTTGGATATTTATTATTATGTGTTTCGAGTTTCTTTAATTTCTAAACCAACGTTTTTATATGCTTGTACTCATTATGTATTTTTTGTTACTGCATATAAAGCAGACTTGATGGAATGAAAGAAACATTTTAATAATTATTTTAACATTAATTCAAGTTTTTTATTTTTAATCACGTATAGTAATTCAATATAAGATGATCACAAAGAGGATTGAATCAATTAATAGCTAATTATAAACCAACTATTCTAACAAAATATCTAATGAGAACCTTCACGAGGATTAGCAGTATTATCTCCCTCTTTCCAACTGATTACATTTTTTTTCAAATCTATATCATTTGTTACAATGTAGTTATTAGACTGAAACTGATTCACTTGAAATTTATATTATACTATTTTTATACGCATACAATAATAGCAAATTTACACCATGATGTATTTCAATACTATATTTTACTGTTTGAATTCCTAATGACTTTAGTGATGTAATAGGTTCATTAGGATCTAAAATATATATCTAAAAAATATATCTAAAATTTGTTTCAAACTTACATTTCTGCAATCTACTTTTAAGCGCTTTTTCAATTTCAGATTTTTTTTTCTATGTATTTGTTTTCCAATTACCCCGGTAGAAAAAGGAAATGTATCTTTTAAAGGAGTTAATTCTTTAAATTCTTTACTATAAATAAATTCATTAGTATCAGTATTATAAAATGATAAATCCTTAATCATCTTTTTCACATTCCTATTATCATTTTCTATAAGTTTAATAAGCTGTGCTTTTGATAATTTATATGATGTTTTCCAACCTCTAGATCAACAATTTTGTCTTATTTCTTTTATATTTGTATTCGTTAATAGATTAATAATAATAATAATAATAATAACTGTTTCACTAAGTTGCTTTTTTTTTTTTTTTTTTTTTTTTTTTTTTTTAAGTTTTGTATATCCTTTAATCTTTAAACCTTTAGCTCTTGCTGTCTGTTGAACCACTCTCAGGGAATTTAATTGCAGCATTTTTCCAAGTAACATGTCATAGATACTCGCTACTTTATTCTTTATTTCTGGACTATGATTACCGCTTTCCATGCTGCATCAAGAATACCAACTTGATTTAAAATTTTACCACTATAACCCAGTTCTTTCCGTTTTCCGTGTAAGTTTCTATAACTCCTTTACCAACTCCAGGTGAAGAAAGATATGAATTAGATCTAGGTCTTCCGGTTAATTTCTTCCTGATTAACTTAATGTACAAATTATTTTTCTCTTTTACCAGATAAATAGGTTTTATATTCATAAAATTATATTAGAATGCAATTCTAATGGTGTATATACTTTTTACCTGAGCTTCCCGTTGAAGGATCATTATTTTGATAAATGGCATTGGAGTTTATAACTACAATGAGGAAAACACGATGATTGCCGAATTCTAGAATATCACGATTATTGGAATGTATGCCAGGCTCTCCAATCTACAGAGGCCGCAATAGACATTATCCTACAGACAAAGCCACGTGCGAAACCGCGATCCCCATAATGCTCGCTGGTTACTTTAACTGCCGAAGAGACAAACCATACAGCAAATCCAAAGCAGTACTCAAGACACTCGAGGAAGAAGGCTTTTGTCTAGCCAACAATGATATAGTCCCAACATATATATCATACAACGTGTCAGTATGATATACCTCGTCTACTACGGAGGACAAGAGATTACAATAAAACAGGTGAAACACATATGGACACCCTTAATGAAACATGTTCTAGTAAAGACATTTTTTCGCAACAGATAAGCCAAAGGCGGCTATCCCGGAAAGGTTCTCGACGCCACGCCGAGCCAATATTTAACTTCTTCGGAGAGAAGAAGACACTAAACAAGTAATGGGGCATGGGCGCATCGTTGAAGTGCTAGATCTCCTCCAAACTGCTCTCCTTTCGTTCACAGAAAGAAAGTCCTGGAAAAGGAAAAGCAAACCCTGGCTCGATGCAGAATGCTTCACACAAAGGAAAGCAACACTGAAAAAACTAAATATATGGAGGAAGCTCAACACAGATGAAAGACTAACAGAATACCCAGAAGAGAGGAAAAGATACAGAAGCTTAATAATAAGAGAAAAGATGATACAATTTGCAGAAAAGAAGGAACTTGAAACCATAATTGAAGCTAAAACGTCCCCATATAAAATCCTAGAACCAAGAAGAAGCAAGTCACACTCTCAAATTCCAATGAAGATATGGGAAGAACATTTCTCCAAGATATTCCAAAAGGCTTATATGCTTGATGAACGAATCCCAGAAACAGCCAAGAAGTATGGACTCCAATAGCAACGGGGGAAGTTTGGCATGCCTTCCAAGGATGCAAACGAAGAAAAGCTGCAGGCCCTGATAACCTAACAAACAAAATCCTAATGGACTGTCAACCAGCAACTGTCAAAATCTGGACGGCGTTGTTCAATAAATGTATAGGCCTGAGCAACATACCAGGTAGATGGAGAGAGTCTGACCTCTTAATGCTGTATAAAGAGAAAGGACCAAAAGACTCGGTGGATGCTTTACGCGGATTTGCACTGGAATGCGCTTCCTTCAAAATACTGACAAAGATTGTATTCAAACGCATCTTTCCCTAAGCCAGTACACACATACCCGAGGAGCAATACGGATTCACGCCATTGAGAGAGTACCAATCATCGCCTGGGAAGCAACTAGCACTGCAGGCGGCCAAATATACGCTGCGTTTGTAGAATTCTCCAACGCTTTTGACTGTGTAAATAGGAAAATTCTATTGGATAAAGTCTCCAGAATACATGACCAACAGAATCCCATCTTGAAGCTGATCGAAAATGTACTGGAATTCAACCTGCTGACTATAAACGACAAAGTTAGCTAATCTGAGGTTATTACACAAATGGAGTTTTTATCCCATTTCTCTTCAACCTGTTAACCACGACGTAGTCCAAGAAGTAGCATCACCGGAAGTCACAGTCTTCTTTATGTAGACGATACAATTATCTTGTCCATAAATAAACCAGCTCTTCAGACTAGCTTTGATAAACTACACGACTGGGCTCTCAGGAACGAAGTAGAAGTCAATAGAAGCAAAACTAAAGTAATGAAATTAGGCGAGGGAGGCAAAGCGAAAAAGGATGATAACCTCAAGTATGGAAACGCCCGATTAGAACTATCAACTGCTATAGGTATCTGGGCGTAACATTGTGACCTTCACCAGGCACATCCAGGAAAGTTGCAACGCCCATAAAGGCCACGTTTGATATAACAAATATTGGAAAGCTGTCAATCGAAACTGCAATAAGACTATTTCACATCAAGATACCACCAATAGAGTGTTACGCAATTATTACAAACTGGACTCGGTTAAATACAACAAATCGGAGAAGAATAGAACAGTCAAAACCACTTACCTATGGAGAGCACTCAGAATACCAAGCACAACGAGATAACATATGCTTTGCAAATGTTTTGAACAAATTAAACATATCATAATTGGCACTAGATATTGCCGTCAGCTGTATCACACGAAATACCTATATCGCCCACAAAAATAATCTGACATCCAGAATCCCGGGTTCGATTTTCGGGCGGGGCGGTGAAATTTATCTGATCAGAATCATTCCCCATCCCCCTACAGAGTCTAGGAGTGTGTATGTGAGAGTGAATGTTTATGAGTTTCAAAATGTAGATAATGATTAAAAATCCAACCTTACAGAATCTATAGTCAAAGAGTTGTTTCACAAATAAAAGTTTCCATATGATCATAGATGTTAAAGGGAACTAAAGAAATTAAAAATTTTAAAAAAATTATTGATGTATTTATTTATATATATATATATATATATATATATATATATATATATATATATTGTGACTTTATTCACAAATTCTTCATTCTTAGTGTTCTTACAAAAAGTCAATTCTTCTATTTACTTCATGTTAACCCAGTTAAGCATTTTATTACACATTTCCTCGTTGGTACTATGGTAATTTGGGAATACAGTCGGTTTAAGAAACAGAAAATGTTTTAAAAGCTGGTTACTGTGTGATGGGTTTGAAATCCCGTGACTGCTTGTCCAGGAGGGAAATTTCGGATAGACTTCTCATTTGAGAAAACAATAAATATTGGAAAACAAACAAAAAAGTTTTTGAAATAAATTCTGTGCTTTAACAAGATCTGAATTCTAAATATACTAAGAATTTGTGGATCCCTCATGGCATAGTGGTTATGCCGAAGTCATCCAAAATAAAGAGGACTTCAAAGGAAATTCAAAATTTGCAAACTCGTTAGATTTTTTTTTTTTTATGAATAAAACTTTTCAAAAAGTTGTCCATGTAAGAGGTGTTTCGAGTGTCCATCCTTGGAAGATGAAGAAATTAAATATAAAACAGTTTATTAATCGAATTTTCGTTTTTGAGTTATGCTGTTCACAGACACACATACAGGGCATTTTCTAAAAGAGCTTTTTGGGGATGGGGGTTCAGGGGGGTTTAAATCCTTTCCGCTGAAATCTCTACATCTAATTTTTATATTTTGGTACTTACTATACGCAGCACAGAAATTAACAATAAGGTTCATCATATTCTCTATGTAAATCAAGTACACATTCACAGGAGATTATAGAATAATGTAACATTTATATAGCAACTATAACAACTATAGCTCCTTTTATGCCACACATCAGTTCCTCAAACGTATAGTGAGCTGTTGAGAATTAGTATCTTGACAATATATTTGCAAATTTATATAAGTAATTATTTTATTCAGTTTTAGCTAATACGTGCTTGTTTTTCCAGGAACAAACGATACCCCTGTTTGCGGTCCAGCGAAAGTTACATGTGTCTTGCGTCAAAGAGGTAAGATTTGCTGCATGAGATTTGATAGTGATAAATTAGTATTTTGTTACACATTTACATAACACTTTTGCATAAGATGTATGTAAAGTGTAAGCAAGAAATCTTATACCTCTACATTAAATTTAAACTGACGCTGTTGCTGAGGCCTGATTAAAGAAACAGGTCCATTCTGACAGTTACGGCCAGACTGTAGTGCAAGTATGCTGCGTTGCTTGTTCCTCCATCAGTTGAAGCAGCCCGAATTGCACACAGCTACATACAAAACAGTGATTCTTTAGTCGTGTTGTTTTTAAACATGTTCTCTTTCACACCGAAAAACGATTGCATTACAATCATGGCAACTAAATTTGGCCTCAAATCTTTATTTGTTTCTTTTATTTTATTTTTTTGATTAATGTATTTATTGTAGCTTAACTCCCTTTAACCTGGTTGATCGTATCGGACGATGAATGAAATTGGTGAAATGATGCTCAAATAATCTCCAGGGCTTTGAACTCATGGAGTTACTCGACATTGCTGCCCTCAGGTTAAGAAAAGACCTAACTCACCCTAAGCGAGATTCAAACTTGCGACCTGTTGAATACTTCAGAACAGCAACTGTTGATTGCAATTTGTGTCTTAGTGACGCTTTAACCCTTTGTTGCCCGTATTGTTTTGCTATTCTTTTTGTACCCCCAGAGCATATAGGCAAACCTACTGATGAAAGTAAGCTACCTTCAAGGACAAAGCCGGATAAGCAAACTATTGAACTGCTGGAAAGGCTCTCCTTAGTAGTCTTTGCTAATAAGAAAGGAATAAAAAGACTGGAGCAAGCAATAAAGTTTGCTGATCAAATTCAACTTGATACAACTGGTGTTCACCTCCCAGTACCGCTCTTGTTCAGAATTACTAAACCGGCTTTTATATCGCTTCTGAAGCTAGCACCACCAAAGCGGTTCGAAATTGCCGTGAGCGTTAAGGTAGTCAACCAATCATCCATTCAAACCCAAACGTCACCAGATCAAAACCCAGCAAGCAGTGCCGGCCGGTCTTAATGGGGCACACCGGCACGTGCCCCCCTACAAACATTTCAGACAGTAAGTTCTCCATTATGTCATCAGGTAAACTGTTATAATCTATAGCGTTCATCGTATATATTTAAACCTACTATGAATCCTTTGAGTGAAGTTAGCTGTAGGATTTCGTAACCAGCCTCATTTTTCGGACACCTGGCCGCGCCGTGGCCGAGTGGTTAAACCACTCGCCTCTCATCTAGACGATCCCAAACGACCACAGGTGAGATTTATGGAGGACAAAGCGGCGCATGGACGGGTTTTCTCCGGATTCTCCGGTCCCGCATCGCATTCCACCAATGTTCCATCTTCATTCATATAGCACCAGTGTCATCGCCTGCGGTACCACAAGTAGCAAAAGTGGGCGTTAAACACTACAAAAAAGTTCTCGGACACAAGCGATTTTGTGGTCTCCTATGCGCAGGCGTAGAAGAATTCAGTGCTTTCAGATGTAGTTAATTTGTAGGTGCGGGGTTCAAGAGGATGAGAGGAGAGGGTTCTCTTAGGGCACGAAAGCCTCTATGGTAATTTGCCGTGTATGCGCAAAGAGAAAATAAGAACCGACAATAAGCAAAACATAAAGTTGAGTCAAGTCCCTGACAAAAATATTTACCCAATGATCTCTTCATATATAAGATTAAATAATAAGAAATAAGTCTTAAGTGTGAATGCCTTTTTATTTGAAAACAAGTTGATCTATACCCGAACGAGATATACAAGTTTATGCAGTAAAAATTTACTAAAAATCTATTTCACGAGCTGCTCTTGAAAACAGGAAAAGGCCAAATAACCAATAGTTATTGAAATTATGGACGTGAGCAAACAGTAAAATGTCGCCTTACTTGCGAGAGGTGATTAGTGATTAGTGTTGTGAAAATGAGAGCTGAGAGCTACAAAATCCATCTTAAGAGGAAACTGATAAGTGGCGAAACAGTGGCTTGAATGTATTACAGGTGTTAATGAAACAAAATCCGAATGTGCTGGAGAATAATTTGCTTAGATTAACTGCAGAATAATATACCGATTTTCCAGTTGCTAGCGTTCAAAGAAAAGACAGTGTTAACTCTCGCCTTAAGAGGGAAAATGCTAAACACTGTTAATAATGGTAGGCGATGACTTGTAAAGCATGCACTTGCTTGTAAAGAAAATCCTTAAGATATTAATACCACAATCACGGCCTACTTCACTTTAATGGTTTTTTCCATAATTTGTTGACAGAAAAGGGAGCTTCGTTTGTGAAAAGAAACATTGTGAAAGTTCTAATTGACATGCATAAACTATTAAAGTTGTATATTTTAAACTGAAGTGCATCAGCTGTAAAAGATCAGCTATGCATTAATTCGCAGCAGGATCACATGACACCTCTCTGATAATGTTTTTGATATAGTAAATATGTAACTCAAGTTTCTCGGAACATGTCGCGTTCAGTTCCTGACTTAAACCAAAGAGTTGTCGAAGTATTTTCTCAAGCAAAGGACTGAAGAATGAACTTCGTCTATAAACAGAAAGATTAGTTTCTTATACACAAATTAGCATTTCAATTCCACTGATAGCTTTTAGTATCCACTAATTTTAGTTTGTCGCCATCCATGGTCTAGGGCTTAATTTTTAGGAGACCTTAGAATGGAACAACCAGCAATTTACTACGTCGATGACCCCTGGACCGTCTTCACAAGATACGCACGAGACGGCCCGCCAGCACATCCAGATAGCGAATGACGGGATGAAGACGCCAGGCCAACAGTCAATGGTACCAGCCGGGAGACCCCATGCGATCGTATCGCCCTACCAAGGGCGTTGCCGCAAACTTCAAGGATCGTACTGCGGGGTAAAGACGATCAACGATATGGTCTACCGCATCTAGAGACGGCCCCGAGGGTATTGCACCTAGATCGACTAGACGCCCAGCTCTGAGGAGGGAGCACTGTAACGATCCTGTTTGCCCTTCCTCCCAAAGACACTGCCTGGCCTGCCCTAACAATACAGTGAACGGACACAGTAACCGGGCAAACAAAAGCATTTGCATATTTCCCTGCAACACATCTGGAGGGTTCTTTACCTCTATGCGCAGAAAGTTCCACCCCCAGAGTAATATTTTTCGAAATGGATAAATGTAATTTTCCCATAATTTCTAAGACTGTAAATTTCGAAGTCCAGCTAAGCGACTATATAAGAGAGAAAGACACTGCCGGAAGTGAGTTAAAAGTCAACCTAATGAATGAAGAATGCTAAGAAAGTTATTTGTATACCAAAGTGTAAAACTTTGTATTACATTGAGGGTCTTGTGAATAACAAACTAAATTTAACAGCAACTGGTGTTCTCGTTAGTTACCATACGTATCATTTATATACTCACACAGGGGTGATCAAAAAAGTATACACAACTTTGATAAAGAAACGTTTATATAATCTCATCAGTATTACAGTGACTCAAAGTGGGGCAATTACAATAAACCACCCGATACCAAACACTTCTGAGCATAATGTCATAGTTCAAGGTCGCACCTTTCAGAGTCGCCGCAGGAATTGCTTGATGAGTCGTTTCAAATGCAGCTCAGATCTGCTAATGTGCTGGCTTTTTGCCGCACACTACTTTCTTGATGGTACCTCACAAGTAAAAGTCAAGTGGGGTTAAAGCAATAGAATGTTCGGGGTAGGTATTCGATGGGACTTTCGTATACTCCAAAGACCCGGAGCAGTGCTATCCAGATAGACGCGCACATCCCTATGAAGGTGGGGTACACGGACATCTTGCTGGAAGAATAGGGTACTTCCAAAGTAAGCACGAATAGATGGTAAAATTAACTAGTCCAATAAATCCATGTAACTCCTGATTTAACCGTAACTTCTAAAAAGAAGGCTACAATCAGTTTGCGTGATAACCTGCACCAGACATTACTGCCGGAGTATTTACCGCGGATTTCGCGGGACCCAGTACACAGCCTGTCTATCATACCATTTAATTTCAACTATCTCATCAGACCACACCACTCTGAAAACAAAACATTCACCGGCGCGATGATCCGTTCACTAAATTGACTTCTTTTAACAATTTATTTTTATTTATTTATTTCTTACTTTTTTATACAGTGTTAACGTCCGCTTTTACTGCTTGTGGTGCCGAAGGTGAATTCATCATTCAATGCCTGTAACAATTGCAATTTCAATTTTCCTCTGGGTAAAATGCGACTTGCGCTTGCCTACTTACGCAAGTTTCATGTGCGCATTATGTTGATTTCTATGATTAGCGTGTCAATGCAAGTAACACTTGAGCAGAAGACTACCTATTACTGAGCGTGTTCGGCCTAATCTTTCCTTGTGCTATCCGTAATTGTTCCAGCGGTTTCGAATTTATCGCGATGGCAAGCGAAGTTTACGCGTGTTGATCGTTCAGTCCCATATTCTGCCTCCAATGTCGTTGCACTGCACTGATGTTCTCAACCTTCTAACACTATTTAACAATGTCTTTTCTCTTCATGCCAGTCATGTTGCGCCAGGGCCTCGCTTTGTACGTTCACATCGACGTCTCACACATCGCCTTATCGTAACGTCACAACATTGCTGCCATCTGTTTTAAAGTGTGTATTTATTTTTTACCCTATTACTAGTTTATCAAGCAAAATATGCTACTTTAGATCCACTTTAATAATGTGACTAAATTTTTATACCTATAACTAGAGAGTGGGTGTTGGTGACCTAAAATCACTTAAAACGATCATTAAAGTGCTGTTATTTTTATAGGAAAATGGGTTAAAAATGACATTAAAACAGCATAAAAAGATTAATTTTTTACTTGAACCTTCATTTTATTTTTAAATATAGTTTTGAAATTTCAATTTTATAAAACAAACTATATCATAATCGTTCCAAAACAAAAAGTTCAGAATCAAAACACGAGTTTCACAATTTAATATAACGTTAGCACTATTTGTAAGTACCTAATTTTATGCTGCGGTGTTCTTTATAGTTATTGCGCACTAGAATCATTCACAGTCAGCTTGAAGACTTTTCATGGATCATTTTATATTTTGATTTTAGTATCTGAAAAGTTATAATCCGTACAATTGGTTAATTTGCTAAAATCTCAATACAAAAGAAAATGTAGTTATACTACGGTTTAAAGGCTTACCTTATTCTGAACTGCAGTAAACAATGATGGTCATTCGCAGATTTACCTTTATGAAATTCCTGCGATTATTTGTCTGAACATTCCTGAACATAGAAGAACTTCGTTCTACGTCTACTAGTGTGAAAGGTGCAAAATTGAAGTTCACAAGATCATTTGCTGAAAATTGTTGTTCAAATTGTTGTTCACATCGTAGAATCTTGGAAAAGTTACACTTGATATTGTAGCCTTCATTTTTTTCTAGCATCAGTTTCAGTTTGCCCTTCACAGTTTTTCAGTTCTTGTCAATAACCGACGCTGCTTGTTTTCTACATAATTTATTATTGCAATAAGAGTCACAGAATTCTTAATGTAAGCCGGGGACCCTTGTAACTAGGGTTTCACTAATACCGTGTGACTCTCTCGCTGGAGATCCCGAACCCACGCCCATATTCCAACCATTCACGTTTGCGAAGAAAACTCTGTGGACATGTTTTGAACAATGTAATGTAGTGCCCCACCCCTCCAAATAGGCTTGGACTGTTCCACTGACCATGGAGTGTGCAATTCTGTGTGTGGTTTCAAACATTTGTTATTCAGAATCCTAATGCCCTATATGCAAAACCTCTACATGCACAGAAAATTGGAGTGTGGTGCGCAGTGTCTCGTAGGCGTATTAGAGACCCTATTTTTCATGAGAATACGGCAAATACTGAAGAGTATATTAGAATATTCACTGACTTTGTCAATCAGTTAACTCACAGATATCTCCAACAAGATAGAGCAACAAATCACACGTCACGTGAAAGCATTAGGGAAATCGAAAGCTTTATTTAAGATCTCAAAAAAAAAAAAACAAAAAAAAAATGGCCACCAATATCTCCTGACCTAATACCACCTGACTTCTTCCTGTGGGATGTCTGAAGGGAAATGTATACAGAAATAGACCACGAATAATTACAGAGTTTAAAGAGCTATACGTCAAGAGATTGAAGCCATTACCGAAGAGACTTTAATAAAAGTATTCCAGAATCTGGAGCGACTTGTACAAACATACCTGTACGTGTGAAGGGACCATTTTTAGCATCCGATGTGAAAGTGCATAGTTCAAGGTATGTGTACACAAATGTTCATCTCAAAACTCACATTAATGGTCAAAATATAGTCAAAAGCTTGGGCCCTCTAGCGAGAGAATCACACTGTACATCTTGACACACACGCTGCATCTCCTTCAAAACTGTCGATTACAAATTTGACCACGATGAAGTTGTCACAGTAGTAGATAGCTGCATTTATCCATGATCCCCATCTTGTTAATACAAGCTAATGTGGCAAGGGTAGGTCTGGAGCTTCTGTGCGAAAATGAAGATGTTGAACTCTTGAAGGAGCTTTGAGATACACTTTGGATTCGAAACAACCTTATCCACTTCAGGAAAATTGTCCTCACTTCTGATATCCTGTCTAAGGCGTGTGCTAGACGTGTAATGTGTAACATTTTGGTGTAAAATGTCAATATTATTTTTGCTGCCTTCACCATGTAGGGTGCAGCATCCAAAAGCTGAATGCTGTCATGCTAGACATTTTGGGTATAACAAATGCATGGCTTGGTCGAACAATTTACAAATTGTTGAGTGGTTGCTCTGATCCAAGAAGTCTGTTAGAAAAAACATCTCGAGTGTACCTCCGTCTCGAGTGTACCCACAATAACATTTGCAACATAGCGACCTTCGGCATCAGTAGTTTCATCGATCGAAACAAATAGTGGTATATCTCCAACATGATTCCTCATTCTTGACATTGTGTCTTCATAAGATTGACTTAAATAGTTCTTACATAGTGTGAATTCATCCGGAATGCTATGGCCAGTATATGGATTCATTTGAAAGCGGGCGTTAAACACTATAAAAAACAACAACAAAACTATGGCCACTATACCGCTCTAGAAAATCTCGTAACTTATTTTTTTCAATGGAATGTTCACACTGACACAGAGATATTTGGAAAATATAGAGGATTTATTGGATGGGAGGCTGGAAGTCTGTCCTAGAAAAATTTGAGAACACGCTTTGTTTTTAGCATTCATTACAGCTTTTGTGTGTTTTTCCACATCCAATGGACTGCTGTACAAGGCGCTTTTACGCACTTACTTTAACGTTGTGCAATGTACAAAATTGAACACTTCATCTACTGTAAATACATCCTTCCGGAACTCGTTTACTAGTTGGTGTAAAAACACACTTTTTGTCGGTTTTATTTTCGGCATGACTCCGTGTCATCTGTCGCTAGCATTTACGAGAATTTTCATAAATAATTGTATAGATACATTTAATACATTGCACAACATTAGTATACCAGCGTGTATTTGTGTATTTACTATTGCTAGCACACGAACTCATGTTCTCTAAGAACTCGTAAGCGTTGATGATATGTTGGAAGTTGAGTCGTGATCTTTCTCAGATCAATGCTCACGTTACTGATGCAAGCGCATACCTTCTAGACATATTCTCCTGGGAGGAACGCAGTATGTATAACAAGGTTGGTTAGTCTTTGCTCTCGGCGTTTGTAGCGTTCCCCTGGATCGATGTCGTACTCACCTAGACCGCGGATATGGGCATGGAAATTATTTGGGGGGTTTTGGAAGAAGGATCGGGCCAGGCGCAGGATGTGGTCCATCAGGGTCGGGATGTTCAGATCCTGACGGATGGTGCGGTTAGGTAGGTACCATGGGGAATTGGTGGCTATTCGCAGATAGCGGGATTGCAAGGTTTCAAGGCGGTCTAGGTGAGTTCTGGCAGCAGCGCCCCAGACTTCGCAGGCTATGTGATGGCAGGTCGGAGAACCTGCTTGTAGAGCAGCAGCTTACCTGTCGTGATCTCAGAAACATCCACGTCACTTTACGCTAAATTTAATCTTATAAACGTATTGAATAACAAAGGTAGCGCATTGGTTCTTTTCCTGGAAATGCGAGTACTTAGATATCTAAGTACTGTACTACCTAGTTAAATTTAAGATATAAACTCCAAAAGTAGGAAAATGTCCAAAAATTAACGAATAAAATGAAATAATGGCTTTTCAAGTCAGATTGAAGAAATAAAAATGAACATAAAAATAGGTGATTCTCAGTCGTTACAACTTAAAATACATATTTCTACCACTGAGCATCGTTTTTATCTGAAAAACAAAAAGATGACATTTCCTGAACAGACGACCCTTACTTATAACTCAGGTTAATGAGACAATGGAGTTAATTTCAGGTTTCCGTCAGAGTATCCGTAGCCCCGTGAAACATTTATTGAAAGTGTTATGCGAGAGGGTTATGGCCAACATTAAAGAAACATAAATGCAGAAACCCATTAAAATGGTGAGAAGACGATTGTGTTAATGTTTTTATAAAAATGAATGGTTTATAAAGATTAAAGTAACTAGCAGTTCAACTTATCTTTAATTACAAGTGGTGGTGGTGGTGGTGGTGGTGACGGTGGTGGTTGTGGTGGTGGTGATGATGGCCACGGTGGTGGTTGTGGTGGTAGTGGGGATGGTGATGTTGCCGGCGGTGGTGGTTGTGGTGGTGATGATGTTGGTGGTTGTGGTGGTGGTGATGTTGGCGACGGTGGTGTTTGTGGTGGTGGTGATGTTGGCGACGGTGGTGGTTGTGGTGGTGGTGATGATGGCCACGGTGGTGGTTGTGGTGGTGGCCGTAGTGGTGGTAGTGGTGGTGATGTTGGCCACGGTGGGGGTTGTGGTGGTGGTGGTGATGTTGGCCACGGTGGTGATTGTGGTGGTGGCCGTAGTAGTGGTGGTGGTGATGATGTTGGCCACGGCAGTGGTTGTGGTGGTGGCCGTAGTGGTGGTGGTGGTGTTGGCGACGGTGGTGGTTGTGGTGGTGGCCGTAGTGGTGGTGGCCGTGGTGGTAGTGGTGGTGATGTTGGCGACGGTGGTGGTTGTGGTGGTGGTAGTGGTGGTGATGTTGGCAACGATGGTGGTTGTGGTGGTGGTGGTGGTGATGATGTTGGCCACGGTGGTGGTTGTGGTGGTGGCCGTAGTGGTGGTGGTGGAGGTGGTGGTGATGTTGGCGACGGTGGTGGTTGTGGTGATGGCCGTAGTGGTGGTTGTGGTGATGTTGGCGACGGTGGTGGTTGTGGTGGTGGCCGTAGTGGTGGTTGTGGTGGTGATGTTGGCGACGGTGGTGGTTGTGGTGGTGGCCATGGTGGTGGTTGTGGTGGTGGCCGTAGTGGTGGTGGTGGTGATGTTGGCGGCGGTGGTGGTGGTGGTAGTGGTGCGACGGCTATAATTTGTTACATAAAAGTAGAAAAAGTCATGTGAATGTACACATAATATTTTAAAGTTGTGCTCATATTAAAATCATTTTGGCATAAAAACTCGACCTTTGTTAACCGTTTTAAGTCTATCATGAAAGTAGAATGTCATGAGTATAATATAAAAGCACTTTAAAGTGCTGACATGAAATATTCCTTCATTAGAAAATGGGTAATTTATTTACAAAAGTATTTTTTCAAAAACTTAAATTCAACCAGAATAGCATGCATATATCTAATAGAAACTTTAGTTATAAAACACGAAAATATGAAACATATTGAACGTAAACTATATATGGAAATATTTTCAAAATATGCATTTAAATTTGATTGTTGTAAACCAAACCGCAGCCTTCTGCAGTGATAATTTGGTACATATGAAAATATAATTCAACAACGCTGAAAACAACTTAAAGCATAAAGTATGTAGTATGATAATAAAAGAACGTCAAATATCGTTCTGATCGGAAAGGTACATATGCATAAAGGAATATGTTTACGTCAATGATGACATTTAATCCTCTCACTTTAAATTATGTGTGTAAGAGAAACATTTAAATCAGTTTTAATCTTTCAAATAAGTTTCTGTTCCGGTCTTTTTAGTAAGTTTCTGACCTGGTCTTTTTTTCAGAGTTATTTTCTTCGGACGAGGAAGAACTAACCGCTTGTAATTGTATGCCAGCCTGCAGGGAATTAAAATACGACCTAGAAACATCCCAAGCTTTCATAAAATGGTCGGAGTATTTCAAGGCCTTAGGTTACGACAGTAGCCCATGGTAAGTTCAACTAAATCTTTGATTTTTACATCAAATATATAAAAAGATATTCGAACAATATATTACATTTTTATGGGCTTCCATGTCTCAAAAGTACATTGGTTAGGTATCTTACAAAAGATTTAGCAAGTTGCGAAGTTCAGAGGGTCACTGACGAATCCATTCTGCATAGGTTAATGAGAGTATTCTATAAAGCGGTACAGGATTGCGATATTCCACCAGGGGAAAACGCTTTTGACATGCTTTAAAAATCCTCTACTATTTCAAAATTCTCTACGTTCATCTTAAAGTAGCTGCTGCTGCTACTACTACTACTACTACTACTACCAGCGCTGCCACCACCACTACCACTACTACCACAATAATAATATTATTATAATATTATTACTCACCGACTTATTCACGTAGAGAAAACCTAACATGAATGCGTCGTAACGAAAAAACGACAGACAGAATATAGTATTTGACTTGATTATCTGTGATCTAAGAATAATATGCTAGCCTCTGGCCCCCAAGGTCGTGGGTTCTAACCTGGCGGAGGGCGATGGATTTCTTCCGAAGCATGGCTTCCTTCGGAAGGGAAATAAAGCCGTTTGGTTCCATGATGTAGATTTTTGGCTCATAAAAGAATCTCAACTCATAAAGAGGCTCTAACAAAATTAAGCATTCTTTCACGCCCATTATACGAGCAGAGTGGTGCGCTGAGGACCGCAACAATTAAAGAGCGTCCATAAGTAAAACTCAAATATTATTATTATTATTTTTATTATTATTAGTAGTAGTAGTAAGTGTAGTAGTAGTAGTAGTTGTATTATTATTATTATTATTATTATTATTATTATTATTACTAGGCATTACACATTAGCAGAGTAAATCAGAACATTAAAGCGTCATAACAAAAAACAAGCAAACACGAAAGCACATAAAATTTCACCTACTAAGTGCTCTCGTGTTTGTATATTTTTCGTTAAAATGTCTTGTTTTGATTCATTCTACTAAGCATAATAATATCTATTAATGATAATAACACAGAAAAACATTACGTGCTCTCATGTTTGTGAAATTTTCGTTACGATGTCTTCATGTATTGATTCATTCTGCGTAATCCTATTAATGGCAATAACACAGTGAAACACTACGTGCTCTAGTGTTATGGTGTCTTTCGTTACATGTTTAAGGGTTGGTTTATTCTGCTAAGCTTTTACTGCGTAATGATTTTAATTATAATAATACAGTGAACAACTACATGCTCTCAGTTTGAGTATTTTTATTACGATATTTTTATATTTTGTTCCATGTGTATACTGCGTAATAATATTACAGAAAAGCCGGAGTACAGCACTGCTCACAAAACTTGGAATTACTCTTCCGTCCACTGAAAGCCTTCCCTCGGGACGTGACATCAGTGGTGTCTACCAGGATTATGGCTTCAGGAAATAACAAACGTAAGGAAAGGGAATACTTTTTTGACGTACCATATATCCTTTGTGGCTTACTTCGTCACTACATTTTAGATGGAGACTTCAACCACATTCTTCGACCGGAAGATTGTACTGGTGTCTACCGAGGTAGCGCAGTTTGCAACAGTTGACAGCTAGTTTCCGTATGAAGAATGGATGGCATTACGACAACGACCGTCTGCGCACCTGTTACTGTTAACTCTGCTTCCCGTCTGGGAATTTTTGAGAAAATCAAATTTTTTAAATTTTTTCCATGTAAACGGTAGTTTGGGCTGGGAGGATTTTCCTCCTCGGAAGATGTGAAACTTAAATACCAAGTTTGATATTTTATCATGTTAACAGGCACACGGACACACACGGACATTTTTCTAAAAATACTTTTTTTGGATATAGGGAGCCCCAGAACGTATTTCCGGTGCAATCTTGGTTTGAGTTTTTGGGTGGAGTGTAACATCTTCTCTACCTACGCACTATCTACTAAGTAGAAAAGGTAATAAACAAATACTTTCAGCGAGAAATTATAAAGCTCACTAAAATATATATTTTTGTTCAATAATATTTTTGCTAGCAGTAACCGTTTTCAAACTATTCTTAGTAGTTGTATTGCTTTCAGTTTCTTAAGATAAAGTCGCATATCAAATAGTGAAGAGTGTGTGATTCTTCTGTTTTGCTGCTTGAGTAGGTACATTTGTAGCACAAATTACTTGTGATACCAAGAGTTCATTCCCCCTTCTAATTTCTAAACATTTCCTGGTAAATACTCGATACATGAAGGTAAAACGAAAAGAATACTGTTTTCATACGATTGTAACTGTGAATAAAATGAGTTAAGAAAATCTAGCGTCTACTGTTCAGATTATTATTATTATTATTATTATTATTATTATTATTATTATTATTATTATTACTATTAGTGTTATTATTACTATTATTATTATTATTATTATTATTATTATTTTTCCCCACAAGAGTGAATTATACTGCTTCAAAATAATTTATCAAAATTACTTCTATGGAGAAATAAACAAGATGTGTTTTCTCCTCCAACATTATCTACGAACATTTTATTTCTATACATTACAACGCATTCAAACTACAACCCCATAAAGAGGATGTAAATGATCACACTTTTACGGAGTGGTTTAATAACTATTCACTGATATGCATTTTAGACGTGCATTATGCAAGCAAGCAAATAAAATCTAACAGAAGTTAGAAAATAAAAACTTTACAATCGAACGGTTTAAAACGCACATTTGCTATTTTAAGCTGAAGCTCATCATATAGCTACTGTATGGAACTTGGCTAATGGTGTAGGTAATAAACTGAATGAAACATTATAAATTATATAGATTGTATTTCATATCTAACGGCATTTTCTTTTGCCATCCAAATTAAGTATGATGATGATCCATCCTATGGATGCGTCATTAAAAAATCGTTACACTTAATTTTCAAAGAGCATCTCCTTTTTTACAGGTTGAAAATATCCTTGATGAACGTATTCTATAATGACAACCAATTTGTAACCAGCAAAAGAAGCGAACTCTACGGATTCTCTGATTTCCTTGGTAAGTATCTCTTAGGGCACAGTAAGCACCAATTTTATGAAAGAAAGGTGCTTTCTAACTAAAGGTTGACTTTAATCTATTTAAAATATGAATTTGAAAGACACCCAAACAAGAAATGACATTCAGCCATGAAGTCCCAGGTTCTATTATCGGGTGAGTGTGGAAGTTTTCTTTAACCTCACTATGCAGAGTCTAGAACACGAATGTAGGAGTGCATTTGAATGTATTTCATGGGAAAAAGTATAAAAAACCAACGTTAAAAACAATAGTAGTGAATAATAACTTCATCATTTTGTTCTCAAATAAAAACCCCCATATGGCAAATGAAGTTAAAAGGGACGCTATAAAGGAACAGTCTAATGAAACAATCTAAACTTCTCGTTTAGTGTTTCAACTTTAAACATTGCTCTTCCATTCTCCCTTAAGACAGCCTTTTCCTTCATTACAACAATACATCTGGCAGCAATACCTCTCCTATCAAAGATAGATAAGCAAGTCACTCATCAAATCTGTTTAATTCAACGATGTATGGGGTTACAGCCTACGGAGAAAACAAAGCTAGCTTTTGCAGTGAGCCAAGACAGTCAACATTCTAAATTGAGTCATTAATATATATATATATATATATATATATATATATATATATATATATATATATATACACAACCGGAGAGATCATTAGATAACCTATTTACATAAGGGACACTATTTCGGTCATCTGATACTATTAGGAGGCACTGCATAACATATATTTCAGTCATTATATTAAAATTTAAAAGAGATAATTGCAATGAATTTTGTTATCATATTTTTTCTCTGCCATAATCGTTGATCACATATAAACATTAAGCTGGATGGTTCCTAAATGTTAAATTAAGCACGTACTATGGGCATACCTAATTTATATAACATACTATGTTATTGATCATTAATAATTAGTGCAGTGTTATAGTATGAAGCGCAAGTTACTAGTTGCATTTGAATATGACTGGCCTGCTTACCTAAAGCACACAATTAAATTTCTTAGTTTCCTTATACGCAGATCTTCTTTCTCAAAAAAGTGCAACCCCATATAAACATATCACGTTACTAAAGAGTTGCAAAAACAATACAAATTCATTGTTAACTGCAAAGGTAGGACACAATACGTATTAGCCTAATAACGTAATCTAATGATGACTAAGTAATTAAATGCTCGTATAATTAACCTAATTAGTATAACCGTAACCAATGGAATATATAGCAATATTACATACAATATGATTAGCATTACAATCGCAATATGAATTGGCAACTAAATGGTCAGAAATCAAAGTTTTAACAGCTAAGCATAGTAAACTAGATCAGCAAAGTAATGTTTAGAATATAACCTCTTTCCCAATGTATGTAACTGATACTTATCTGCGGGGGGGGCAAAAAGGGATATTATGTTGACTTTTTTTTATAATGGACGAAACTGCTACCGTTTTCAGGTTCCACTCCATATTGGGCGTGAAAATACCGCTTAGTTAAATCTTAGAGGTCTTTTATCGGCTTCATGTTCTTTGACTTGCCATAAATCCACTTCCCTTCCGAAAGTAGCCATGCTTTTACACCCGAACAAAAATTGATCACTCTCTGCTGGGTTTGAACCCACACCCTTAGGAACCAGAGGCTAGCATGACAACAAGATAGTGCGTTCCCTGCACAACTGGAATGTACGTAGACTTATACTGTTGTTCAGGGATCGGTATTAAGAGTGAGGCAACTAATTCTATCTTGAAACGTGTTCCCCTTGGTGTATCGTCCTGCTTATTCGTAGACGACTTTACCGTCTATTCTAGTTCTCAGCGTACGCCGTTGCGTAGCACGGTATTAGGTATTACATGGATGCTTCCATTAAAAGTCTTGTGTGGAAAGTTTTGGGTTTATGCTATATCTGCCATTACTGTTCATTGTGAATCGGGCTTAAAAGAGTGAAAAGGCAGATTTGCAGACCTTCCACTCCTCTTGCCTTATGACTTGTTCTAGTTGAGGCACAGTTTGTCTGACATTAAACAGGTTCAGATCATTCTAACATCTCCACGGTGTTTTCTCAACCTTGATTGACTAGGCTCTCAAACTTTTTCATAACATACTTTGAATGACGATAGAGTGCCTAAATGTTTCGACGGGAAACCTCAAATAAAAGTACAGGGAAATATATCTTAACAACCGCCCCTAATGAGAAACAACCCCTTTCAAAACCAATGTTAGCAGGAAGTTTTAAAAACCCATATAATTAATTATTTTTATCTCTATTTTGAGATCACCCTTCTCACCAGCCAGCGACTAGCTTTTGTTGAGCTAATTTTTTACTTTCTCTAGCCCCGTATGTACAACGTACATAGGGATAGAGAAGTATTGTATTCCACCCAAAAATTCGATACCGAGATTTCACCGGAAATATATCTTTTAGGGTCCCCTGTATCCAAAAAAAGCATTTTCTCCAAAAGGTCCGTGTGTGTGTGTGTGTGTGTGTGTGTCCGTGTGTCCCTGTGTCTGTGAACACGATAACTCAAAAACGAAAAGTCGGTAAAGCACCAAATTTGGCATTTAAGTTTAGTATCTTCCAGGGATGCGACACGAAGATTTTGAGAAAAATCCCCCCAACCCAAACTACCCTTTACATGGAACTTTTTTCGAAAATGTTTATTTTCTTAAAAAAGGCTATAACGAGTTTGATTAAAATATCGTATATTAAAGATATTTAGCTGACAAATAATATGTATATCTTGAATTTTCTGGGAATAGCTTCTAAAGACCTGTTTGTTCTAGATTATTTTGCTTAATTTGACATATTTAGTAAACCGTAAGAGATAGACAAAAACTTACTATACAAACAGCGTAGGTCTTGTTAAAATACACCAGTTATGACATATGCATTTTTCTCGTGGAGCTTACAGTTTTTGAGGTATTCATTGTTATTAGTTTCAGGTGTGAAGTGCTTATACTTTTCTCAGACGGGAGTGTGCGGTTTTCTTTTGTTCTACTCCTGGCCAAGAAAAGAAGCGATTTGTAATGACAATCGCATAACGACAGCTTTTAAAACATTTGACACTATGACTTTAGCCTAGTGTATACCCTTATTTTTTCCTACTTATAAGTAACTAAATAATAAATGCTAATGAGTACCTCGATTAGCAAGGTGCAGAAAAAAGAATAATCTTATGTAAGAAGTTTGTAGAACAGCTAGAGAAAGTCATGTGAGTATAACACATGAGATTTTTTTACACTTCTTTTAAAAGCTCATCATTTTATGTAATTGAAAATATCAGAGGTACACCGCTCGCCTATCATAGACGATCCGGGTTGGATCCAGGGGACCGCATGTAGGATTTTTGGTGATGAAGCGGCATCTAGTTAGGTTTTCACCAGTTTCTCTATAATCTTCGTTCCTGTCATCCGTTTCACATCATCCACTTCCTCACTTTCATACCAGGCATCGGATTGATCACCCATCCTGAATTCTCTCTGACCCATACCCTCTTCTCCTCAACAGGCATTTGACTTCTGACCCTGGTTTGGGGAGTATCAGTTCCTAAATAGGAGGAAGGTACGAGCAAGGAATAAAGAAAAGACAAACAAAGAAACAAAGAAAATATTAGGATTTGCAAGTCGTTTTCCCAAGCGATAATAAAGCTCTTCAGCAAGCGTATCTCAAATACACGTAATATACTGGACGTTTTTTTTTTTTTTCTCGCACCCTTTTCAATTCTACAAATCGCCTTCGAGTCTATTGTCGCCTGAGCAGCTGCACAGTTTGCCACGTGACTCATCTCTCTTTACCACACAAATACCAAGGTTCGTTTTCTCTCCCAAATCCAACGGCATTATGAAGGGATGGGTACATACTATGAACTCGTCACACACTTAGCTAATCAAGTTTACTAAATTAGGGGTTAACTTTTGACAAAACATCTGGCCGTGAAGCTTCTTGTGGGCAAGACACAAAATGAAAATCAATCTCTCTCTCTCTCTCTCTCTCTCTCTCTCTCTCTCTCTCTCTCTCTCTCTCTCTCTCTCTCTCTCTCTCTCTCTCTCTCTCTAAAACCAGACAACTTTAGTAACTGTACTTATTGAAACATGGGTAAACCTCAAGGAGATGTGAGGACAAAGAATGTTATTGCTTAACGGATTCGATCACTAGCATTCCATACCAAGAACTTTAAATATCTAAATCTACAAAGAGTTCTGTAAACAAACTACTATGATATCACATTTCAGGTCCTTGAAATTAAGCGCCGATTAGTTTAATATGTTACAATGGAACAATTGATGACCATCTGATACAGGTTTTACTATACACAGGACGTTTCAAACGACATCGAACCAGATGCGGACGTTGTTGCTCAGATCGTATGTGATGCGAAAATATACGTTCATCGTAAATACAGGAACATCATGGTCAGCGCGGATTAGGCAGTTACCCAGGCAGTATGCTTGGGCCAGGCTCTCGGGGGTAAAGAAAATATGGTGGGAAGTACACAGTCGCCTGCATTAGCATTGTTTTGTAAACGTATCGATATACTTCACAGCGGTTCGCTAACATTAAGAGATTCCTTGTATTACGAAACCCCACTACAAATCTTACACCTTTAGTTATTTATGTATTCTTCCAAAAATTAATTTCATTGTAAGACAGTGAATGAAAGGAAATGACTCAGAGGACATGCTTGGATACCTATGCCGCTAATGCTATCTTTTAGGTGCAATTTATCTTAGTGATCTTGAGGATGGAGACAAGAAACTAATAAAGACAACAGAGACAAGAGCAGTATCAGAATTGGTACTCTGTATATAAGGTAGAAAAAGTAAAACAAAAATAAATCCCTTTTACAGTGAAACAAGAAGGTTATTTTGCTGTCATTAACTCGTAACATTAAATTTAACATTTGTATATTTATCAGAAAATTATGATTGATATTTACAGTAAGTTGGTGCACGTTACCTATTCAAATCACTACTTACGACTCGGACAGTTTCGAAGATACTCCTGAATGTTAGTTTTGTTTTAACCACGAATATTTTTGTTTATTATCCTAATCATTTTGTAATTGTCCTAACAGTGAGAATTTTAATAAATAAATAAAATATTTAAATAAAAGCTTTGCCCATAACACACAACGACAAACCTGTTCGTTTCCATGACAAATGCTTGTCAAAAACACCCTCTGAGGTGTATACGGGCATCATACATCTAGTGCACTGCGTAATCTCAAAATGATGTATGTTCAATGTTCATAAAACGATATCTAAAAGAGTTTTGAAGCTGGAAATCAAATTTCGGACTAGTTCAAGTATAAACCACTAGACACTCGTTCAGTATCGTTTATAAATAGCTTACATACACTTTCTACTCGGACCTTGAATGACCGAGAAGTATATTTGATAAAATTCTGAAAGGCTTCCGAAAAATTTTGAAGTGAAATATTCCAACCAATTTAACGTGAAACTAAGGCTGAAATTATATGAAGCACACTTTTTTCAAACCAATATGTTTGAGCGAGCAACCAAACACGTGACTAGTGTGTAAGTCAAAACTTGAATTGCTTCTTCCACACTAGCCCGTATACTCGGGAGTTAGAAATGTAGTGAGACTGAAAAATTCACGGATCTATCCAGTCGTTTATTCACTGAGCTAACATGGCAAAATGACAACACTACTAGTTCTCAAACTAAATTCCCGAATTGATTTCCCGATAAATAACAAGGAGGTATCAAAGTTTGTATTTTCAGATGACATACCCAAATGCGACTTACAATGTCGCAAGTACGTTACTGGAAGGAGACCAGGAAATCCGTGGTTCAGAACCCGGCTTGTGATATTGAATTTTTCAGTATGATTCTAGCTTTCCGTCAAAGCTTGAAGTTGAGTATCCAATGTACAGGATAGGCATGAAATGATAACGGGTATTTATTTATTTATTTATTTAATCATCCTGGTTGCAATTAAGGACATAAGGCCTTCTCTTCCACTCTACCAGCAATACATTAAATTCAACACAGCATGATACAATGACTAAAGCAACAAAGAACAAAAAACAATTCTATTCAACCTAATTAAAACACATATAAAAGGTGCAACAAATATGCTGAAATGAAAAGATAAACTGTGAACAAAAGTATTTTAAGTGATATATTCATGTAGGTTGAAACACACGTTAGCCATATTGACAATTGAAATGCATATTACTTGCCAGCACATAAAAATTAATAACAATAAATGAAAGTAGTGGTGTATTTATCATATTAATACAACAGCAGATTAGGTTTGATTACAAATGTATGCCCTAAGTTCCTGCTTGAAGAGAACAACGTCCCGGCCGTCCCTTACGTCTTCAGGTAGCGAATTCCAAAGACGAGCTAATTATATTGTAAATGATGATGAATAGAAGGTTGTACGATGAGCAGGTTTAGCAAGAAGGAACGACTGTCGTGAACGAGTTTCCCGATTATGACAGTCAGAAAGATATTTAAAGCGAGCATTTAGATAGTTTGGAATGCGAGAATGAAGAAGTTGATAGAGAAATGATAAAGAATGCAATTTTCTTCTATCCCAAAGCTTCTATCCAAGTATTTTGATCAAATCGACGGAGATTGCATACAAAGCGTACACACGTATTCTGAGCCCGTTGAAGTCTTAGAGTCAAATTTTCAGTTATGTTAGTAAAATGAGAGTCACAATAGTCAAAATGGGGCATCACAAGCATTTGTATTAATATTTTCTTAATTGAAGTCGGTAGAAAGTAATTTATATTTTTAAAGGATAGAGTATTGAGAATACTTTTTTACATACATGTGTAACCTGCGTCTTCCAGTTTAAACTTGTATCCATATAAACTCCAAAATTCTTTACTGTATTACGAAACGGTATTTCAGAATTATTTAATGTAATGTGTTGTATATTATTCAAATTTAGAGATCCCAACAACCCCTCCTGTCACATAATGATTGTCTGTGACTTTCTTAGCATCATCTTATTATTTTGCTTTAACCTTGGTAAACATAACATACTGAATAATGACTACAGTGTGCATTATAATTGGTTTAAAATATGTGCAGCACAGCTAAAAATTGCAATATTTTGTTTGCGCTGTTTCAAAAATCACTTTTATATTGTTTAAGAGTATTTCCATACAGTTATATGTAATTGGAAATTAAAGTGCAGATAATAGCAACACCAATTTGCTATATTAACAAACCTTTGTTGTTGTTTATAATCTTAAATTTATTTTCATTTCAGCTAGCTGTGGAGGTCTGCTGGGCTTCTACTTGGGCTTCAGCATCCTGAGTCTAATCGAAATATTGTATTTCTCCACCATGAGGCTCTTTACCCCTCTGATTTCCTTCAAGTGGAGCTCGAAGAATAAGGACCTAAATATCTAAATCAATTTGTTCAATAGGATTAAACAAAAAGCATTCATGCTCATTAACAGCAGCAATGCTTATTTCTAAGTTAGTTGCAACGTTACGTTAGAAAAATACAAGTGAAAAGGACAAATGTTCCTTAATGTTCCGACTTTTACTGTATATAAGAAGTAAAATATATGAAATCATTAGAAACTTAAGAAAAACAGAGAAATGCTAATATAAGTTCAATGCATCTGGATCTAGGGATAAAAGAAATAAGCTGAAAGAATAGTTTAGAGTTTCGCAAGCAGGAGCAAGAATTTTCTACCTCCTTCAAAGTTACCGTAATTTATTCTCAATACCAGATTTTGAAAACTGCACTCCACATTTCTTTGTTTTTTTCATATATGTAGATACATTCATTTTTAATTTTGTTTGTATTAAGCTTACAACCATAGAACTTATACATAAGTAGGAAAAGTGTATCATTCGTTGTTTTTCCCTTAAGTTGAATCATATCAGTAAAAGCCAAAACTCAATGCCGATGTTCTTATTGGTGAACTACTTTTAGAGAGTTGCCGTACAGTTATTCCACTTTCTGATTTAATTCACGTATTCTGGAACAATCGAGACGAATGTAAACTTGAAATATACGTTAAAGGCTGCTTGCACTGTTGCAGGTGCTTTTCGAAGTGTTCTTTTATGTTTTGTAATTGTAACGGCAAATCACAATGTGTAGTTGAACCTGACCTGTAAACTTCTGTCCTCCGTACGGATACTCTTCCTGCTGAGCTATCACGCGAAATACCACTACCGCATTACATTAATTCAAATTAAAACAAAAGTAAATCTGATGTGTTCCATTCACATGATTTTCTCTACATTTCCGCAACAAATTATTGTTAAAAAGCTTTTACTTCTATTAACTTCTCCTAATCGAGAAAAAGTTAGCAGAAATAGTTTTATTACTTGCTTGCTTGTAAGTAGAAGCGAAATAAGGGAGTTCCATAGATTAAAGTGATAGTCAAAAGCTGGTTGCTGCGTGACTGAAGTTCCTTTGATGGTTTGGACAGGAGTTGACAAATTCCTGTATGAGAAAAGTATAAGTTTTTAAAGCTGAAACCAGTAACAAGATATCTCCACAAAAAAAAAAAATGTATATACCATAAACTGTGTGTTTTAACGAGCTCTACATTTTTTGTGTGGGAAGTTTTTGTCCATCTCTTACGCTTTAGCAGTTGTGCAAAATTCGGTAAAATTCATCTAGAATAAAATATCGAGGATATTCACAGAAAATTCAAGATATTTTATTTGTAGGTAAATATCTTTAATATACGATATTTTAATCAAAATCGTTAGAGCCATTTTTTAGAAAATCAAAATACCAAGTTTTTTTTTTGATTCAGGGGGACCAAAACATGTATTTCCGGTGAAATCTCGGAATCGAATTTTTGAGTGCAATACAATACCTTCTCTATACGCTATGTACATAGTACGTGAGGAGAAAGTAACAAAAGAACAAATCTCCTCTAATTCGGGAGCCCTCCTTGCATAGTTTCCCGAGGTCAGGCGAGTGGTTCCACCTGTTTCATTCCCCCGTATTTTGTTTTGGTGGGATTTGAGGCTGTGCAGTGTTAGTCGATGTCTGAAAGATTCTTACTCACTAAAAATCTGACGTGCTGCATTCACATGACTTTCTCCACCTCTTCTGCTAACAAACTGTTCTTACAAAAGATTATTCTTCTACATACATCACGCTAAACGAGATAAGCATCATCACAATTCATCTTACTACTTAGTTTCTTAACAGCAAAAGGGAGATAAGGGACACCAGGCTAAAACGATAGTCAAATCTTTTAAAAGCCGATCGATATGCGAATAATTGAAGTACGATTCTTTTATTTCCATAAAAACAAAAGTTAGCAATAATGTATATGACATAAATTGTGTGTTTTAACGAGATGTACATTTTTTGTGTATGTATATAGTTTACCACTTATGCAAAATTCATCCAGAATGAACACATCTTCAGAAACTATTCCCATAGAAATTCAGATATACATTTTATTTGTGATGTAAATAACTTTAATATTTGGTATTTTAATCAAAATCGTTAGAGCCATTTTTCAGGAAAACAGCATTTTCAAAACTTTTTCCATATAAAGGGTAATTTTGGGTGGGGGGATTTTCTTGAAAATCTTCGCGTCGCATCCTTGGAGGATACCAAACTTAAATACCAATTTTGTACTTAACGGTATTTTAGTTTTTGAACTATGCTGTCCACAGACACACACGGATCTTTTTCTAAAAATCTGATGTGTTATATTCACAAAAGGTTTTCTTCCCCTTACAGCTGTGTGGATAGAACAAGCTATACACGGACTCATTCTTTAATTGCGAAGTAAATACTCTGTGCTCGTAATACTGGAAAAAAAGTATCTATCATAGTGCCTAAATCCCTCGGTAAGTCACTTGTAATTCCAAATTATTCGTCACTGTAATGTTATTTCTATGTCATTAATTACAATATTCTGCACCCATTTCTCATTAGTACACAAGTAAGGTGGATGTGGCACAATACAATCATAATTTGCAATTGATTTTAAGTGCAACTCATTGCCCAAATAAACAATTTTATCTATTAAATATGAACTCCAAGTATCATTTGTTATAGTTGATACACACAGCGCCATCACCGAGTTACTTGTCCACCTCTCCAAATATATCGTTATTTTGGCTAAGAGAGCCAACTACCACTTTGACCGCTTTCACGGAAAAAGCGTCATCAAATCATTAAAATTAAATCTGGCTCATTTCTTGCTAGACATTATGAAAAATGTTAATATACAAACATTAAAACGAGACAACAACAAACTTTAAAACACTACTATAACAAAATAGAAATTAAGTGTGTAATAAAAGAATCAGTACTCCCTGGAAGCGAAGGTGACTGAAGGAAAATGCTTGCACTCTATAGTATAATATCGTTACCACATGGGCATAATTTGCACAAAGTATAATAAATAAAACGATGTTTCAATATAAACAAGTGCGTAATTAAGACATGCAAGAACTGCATTCAGATGTTTCTTTCATAGAAACAAGCGCTAGGGAAGAACTGCAATCAAATGTTTCTCTCCCCCACTGCATTAATTTCCTTACTCTCTCCTGATGGACAGATGGTTAACACTTGCAGGCCAGTCTGTCTGTGGACAGCACAGCTCAAAAATGAAAAGACCATTAAATACCAAAGTTGGTATTTAAGTTTGGTATCTTCCAAGGATGCAACACGAACATTTTCAAGAAAATTCCCCCAACGCCAACTACCCTTTACATGCAACTTTTTACCTATCAACTTTTTTTTATTTTCTAAAAAATGGTTCTAACGATTTTGATTAAAATCTCTTATGTTTAAGGCAAATAAAACGTATATCTTGAATTTCCTGGGAATAGCCTCTGAAGACATTCTGGGTGATTTTTATTGAATTTTGCAAAAACGTATTGTACAAAAGACGTAGATTACAATAAAACACACAATTTATGTCTACAGTTTTTTCATGGAGTTTATCGGTTTGGATATATTCTTGATATTGTTTGATTTCAGTTTTAAAATACTTGAACTTTTCTCATACGGGAGGTACTTGTCAACTCCTGGACATGAAAGAAACGGATTTCAATCCCATAGCAACCAAATTTTAAAACATTTAACTGTCGGTTTAGCCTAGTGTATTCCCTTATTTCCCTTCTACTTACAAGGAGCTAAATAATAAGACCGTTTCTGCTAATGTTTTAATATGAAATAGAAGAATAAGGTTATTAATAATAATTTTTTACAAATATGTAGAGAAAATCATGTGAATGGAACACATCATATTTCTAATACACGGCCAGGGTTCGATCCCAAGCGACCGCATGTGAGATTTGTGGTGGACAAAACGGCGCTGGGGCTGGTTTTCTCCGGGTACTCCGGTTTCCCCCGCCATCGCATTCCACCGGTGCTCCATCATCATTCATGTATCATCAGTGTCACCGCCTGCGGTGCCATTAATAGTTAAAGCGGGCGTTAAACACTACCAAAAAAAATTCTAATACTTGGAATGGATTTTTATGCTTTCGATGACTTCAATTCTTATTTTGAACATGTACAACTCCATATGTATCTTCCACACTGTATATTTATACTTGAAGATTTTAATTTATAGATCAATAATATACGAAATAATAACATTATAGTATTCCTTCGTAGTATATTTATCCCTAAGAATACAAAGCAGAGCCAAAAATGACCTCTTTAGTTTAACAATATTATATCAAAAAGTCATGCATGTATCCAGATAGTATATTATGTATACAAGGTTTCAGTTCGAAATGTTAATTGTGCTTCTATGTTTACCCAACGTTTAAAGTTAAAACTATGTTGTAAAACTAGACTGTAAAGTATGTCTTGAATTGGATTTCTATTAGGTTATAAATATATTACCATAAAAGATATAATGTTCTACATTCACATGACCTTCTGTAGCTGATCTAGAAACTTCTTACAAAAGATTATTATTCTTTCTACACAATGTTAATCGAAATAAACATTAGCAGAATGCTTTTATTTAGATCCTTATAAGTAGAAGGGAACTAAGGGAATGGACTAGGCTAAGGTAGTCAAATGTTTTAAAAGCTGTCTTTATGCAATTGTCATTGCAAACCTTTCTTTGCTTGACCAGGAGTAGAACAAAAGAAAAACGGACACTTCCTGTCTGAGAAAACTATAAGTACCTTACAATTGAAATTAATAACAAGGAATGATTCGAAAACGGTAAACTCCACGAAAAAAGTGTAAGTAACATAAATTGCGTATTTTACGAGATATACATTTTTTGTGTAGTAAATTCTTGTCTATCTCTTACGGTTTACTAATTATGCAAAATTCAGCAACATTCATCCAGAATAAACAGGTCTTTAGAAGCTATTCCCAGAACACTCAAGATATACATTTTATTTGTGGTGGAAATGGCTTTAGTATGCAGTATTTTAATCAAAATCTTTAGAGCCATTTTAAGAAAAACATTTTCGTAAAGTTTTCCTTGGAAAGGGTAGTTAGGGGTGTCTGAGGACGGCAAAGCTCAAAAGCGAAAAGTCAGTTAAATACCAAACTTGATATTTAAGTTTGGAATATTCCAAGGATGCGACACGAAGATTTTCCAGAAAATCCCCCCCACCAACTATCCTTTACATGGAAAAAAAGTTTGAAATGTTTTATTTTCTCAAAAATGGCTAACGATTTTAATTAAAATCTCTTATATTTAAGATATTTACGTGCCAAATAAAATATATATCTTGAATTTTCTGGGAATAGTCTCTAAAGACTTCTTTATTCTGGATGAGTTTTATTGGATTTTGCATAACTGGTAAACCGTAAGAAATCGACAAAAACTTACTACGCAAAACATGCAGTTCACGATAAAACACACAATTTATGTCATATACATTTTTTTCGTGGAGTTGATCGCTTTTTTTAGATATTTCTGTTATTGGTTTCCGCTTTAGAAACGTATATTTTTCTCATACGGGAATTTGTCAACTTCTGTTCATACAAACAAAGGAACTTCGGTCATATAGCAACCAGCTTTTGACTTTCATTTTTACCTATAGCATCCCCTTATTTCGCTTCTACTTACAAGGAAGCAAGTAATAAGAGTGTTTCTCTTAATTGTTCTCAATTAGCATGAAGTAAATAGAAGCATAAGCTTTTTAACCATAATTTGTTGCAGGGATGTAGAGAAATTCATGTGAATAGAAAACATTAGATTTTTTTTGGATACAGAGGAACCTAAAGCGTATATTTCCAGTGAAATCTCGGTATCGAATTTTTGGATGGAGTGCCATACCTTCTCTAAACACTATGTACAAGAGAAACTAATTAGAAAATCGTCACTCTAGATTGCCGCGAAAGCCAGTTGTCATCTTCTTCGGCGTCGCATTCACAAGAGGCAATCATTTTCAGTGACGTGAGGTTTATCATGTTCTCCCTCCTCTCTTGTAGTTTGTTAACTTATTTACTTGTGCAACTAGGGATACCTAGTTCTTTCATTATTCTATCGAGAGCTTCGTCTACGAGCTGTTCAACATCAGCAAGTCGATCTGTATTAATCAACTGAGTAAACCTACTTATTGTGCAGCTCTAGAAACTACCACTAGAATTACCTCTACATTTGTCACTCTCAGCTGCACTTTGTATGTGTTGTTCTTTCTAACCTTCACTGCCACAAGCATATTTCTCTGTATATCTATCTTATTCAAGAAATTCTTCTTACTAAAGAGATAGCCCCGGAATTCTTTACATTTCGAATACCTGTAATTATATTGAACTAGCAATAAGTATATCACGTAGAGACTACAAGCATAACTTGCTCCACTGAGTTTGCATAAAAGAGAATATGCATTCCCGTTTGCATTAGGAGTGGGAAATCAAAAGCTCTGAATGGCACGAAATGTTTTTGGAATTCTCAAAGCACTTGGTCCACTTTTGATATTCTTGAGGATTATTGAAAATCTTCATCAGCTGTGTGCTTATGCACAAACTTCTTGGGGTTGCTGAATTTATCGTAACACTTATCATCTGCGAGCATTCCTGTCCAGAAGATATTTGATGGAGAACTCCACAGTTTCATTCAAGTTAATCGCTAAGAAATAGCCACATGAAGCATAAAAGTTCTCTCATGGACTGCATCCATTTTGCCAAATATTCTATGCAGATGTCATACAAGCCAGTTAACTCTGCACAGAATTTGTCTCGGTCAATATGAAGACCCTTCTTGCACTTTTATGCTAGAAGACGTTTAACTTTGAGCGTCATGAAGTTGTTGCTCCTACGTTTAGCAACCATAAGCTGAACCCACAGAACAGCTTGAAAACCTCTGAATTTCGCTCTTTTCAAGTTCTAAAATATAGGAATGAAACAAGCTCATGATATACATAAACATAATTAAATCCACTGTTTTATCATTTTTAGAGGTTTATCTTGGGAAAGAAAAAAGGCTTTCTGCCTAAAAACATGTGAATCAGTCTGATAATTTCTGGAAAAAACGACAGCCACCTCAGTCTTGCCAAGAGATAGTAATCTTTTGTATTCAATATGTACAAAGTCACACCATTAGTTGCTTTGTACGGACTGTATGATATTGAAGTAGTGGAAGATGTTGAAAATTATATTCTCGACATTAACATTCAAAGTGTCTGCTGCTTGATGAACTCAACTATTCAAAATAATGCTGGGCAACTTATACCGATTAATGTTTCCCTATGTAGTTCCTTCTTTAACTTCGCAAACAAGTTTCTCCCTCCGAATGCCACCATATCCCTCCATACACAGTGTTGTATTTCAATTATTATTATTATTTTAAAGTTTTGTTTTTATTTATATATTTTTTGACTGCATAAAACCATTTTTCAGTCAAAATATCGGAATACTATACGAAATACTTTCACACAGCCATGGCTGCTCTCAACAATAGAAACTCCACAATACCTTTTTTTTTTTTTTTCCTTCAAAACATTTTATGGCACTTTTCAAAGATCGGAAGTGAATAGTCAATTTGCAATTGCCTCTGTCTAAGTTTTAGCACTGTCTTAGTTATCGCGCAAGAAGACTTCGTGGCGATACCAGAATCTGGAAATGTCGCCCTCAGTTGATGTTCACACCATCTCCTTATAAGCATTGAGGTGCTTAACAATGTGAAAGGTGAACGTTTCTTCTGCTCCGGCTTGTTCATCTTGCAATATACCATCGAATTTTACGATAAATCTGATAGTTTTATTGATGAAGCCTATCCTCGAGCTGCTCTTTTGTGTTTCTTGGAATCCATATGTGCTTGCAGGGCAATTCCTCTTTTATTTGTCACCGAGATAAATGTCGTGCGGCCAGCGAGCTGACTTCTCACCCGGAGGCCCCGGAGACGATTTCCGGCTAGGGCGGGGAATTTTTCTTTAACCAGAATTATTCCCTATCAGCCACAGAGTCTGGAAGTATGTGACAGTGAATGTGTGGGTTTGAAGAAAATAAAATGTTTATAACCCAAGTAAAGAACCTACAGTCAACGAGTTGTTTCTAATGCAAAGACTCCGATAGGACATTAGATGTCAAGGGAGCTATATAAATGAAACAATTAAAAAATATATATATATATATATATATATATCTGGTTTACATACCTTGCATTTTCCTTTCAAAGCATCTCTTCCTCTTCTAAAATATGATTACTTCCTCTGTAACTGGGCAGAAACTTTGTATTTTGGCATTTTCACAGCAAAGAAACACACCACATGCAGCAAAGCGTTATAACAGTTCACAACCTCATGACAATTCATTTAAACTATGACAAATATATGCATTTATGGCAAAAGCTAACCGAAATATGACCTATCACTAAAACATGCGTGATATGACCTCATATGCACAATAAAAATACATTTGTGCTAGACTACAATTCATGCAGAAGCTATAAATATCAGGAAAAAAACTATGTATGACTTGTCATTAAGATAAGGCTGTAATTAATATCTAGGCATTACATTAATGAAATTCATTGGTGATGTAAAGAAAATAAAAAATAATAAGAATTCTTTTATATAACTGCAGCTTTGGGGGGAAAATATTCTTGAAAATCTTCGCCTGGCATTGCTAAAAGCGTGTCTGAAAATAATAACATTTAGTATTTATCAGAATTTTGGAATTTTTAGTTATGTTTCAAAGATTGCCGGTCCCCCATGGCCGCGCTCGCTAAAGCGATTCGCTTTGGTGCTTCGTGGAGCATGTGATCTTGGGTTCGAGTCTCACTTTGGGCATGGATGTTTGTGATTGTGTATTTGTCATAAAACAGAATACGGTAAACACAGGAAATTTAGGGGAAAATGAAAACAAGAGGAATAAGAAAAAGAATACAACGCCGGAGTCCCGGCCAGACTCCCAAACTGTATTTAGAAAAAGAAAGAAAAAAAAAAGAGTACACAGATATATAAAGATACAAGATGGCGCTCCACCCGTAACTATATCCTACGAAGCAAATAATTACGCAGATATTTGGCATTTTTGTCATCAGACAATTTCCAACAATGTGTAGACATATTTTAAAATGTTAAAAAAGCTGTCAATTTTAATAAAATCTGAATCTATTACCAACACGTGCTTCACTTGGTCATGGTGTAGATGGAGTACCCTGGACGCCCGTTTCTACAACTTCCGTTGTCATCCTCATACAGGTTTGCAGATGTCTGAGGAAGTTGGACATCAGCAGATTTATCCAACTGTTTTAATTTAATATTTCTCTGGTGTTCTCCAAGACGAACTTTTAAGCTTCTCTTTGTTCTACCAATATAAACTTTTTCACAATCATTGCAGTTGATTTGATAAATACCAGATTAATTTAAATTATTCACTGTTTTAGCCAACCACTTTTGGAGGACCAACCATGAAATTGGGCAAGATATAAAATTACTGAAAGCCATTAATTCTCCTTCAGAATTAGATATTTGGGAAAAGATTTTCATCCATATTAATTGTAGTAATGTGGTTAATTTTAAAATACCATCAGTAGATGTCATTTTAAAATTTATACAAAAACCAATAGAAAGTCAAGCTGTAGACTCTAAACCAGCAAACAGTTCCAAGATGTCCCACCAGAGGTCACCAAGGACTAGAAAGAAGAAGGCAGTTGTCAATGATGTCCTACTTCTACCACCAGAAGCCACTACTGTCGGTGATGCTGATGTTGTCCAACTTCCTCAGACATCGGCAAACCTGTATGAGGATGACAACGGAAGTTGTAGAAACGGGCGTCCAGGGTACTCTATCTACACCATGACCAAGTGAAGCACGTGTTGGTAATAGATGTCCAGATTTTAATAAAAATGTAAAATTTATTTGTGAAGCATAAAGCCACTGCGCTAAATTGCCTCCGATCTCCAGATCTCAACCCGGCCGACTTTTGGTTGTGGGGTTTCCTTAAAGAACGAGCTTTTCTGACATATCCAACAACCTCGAACAATTGAACGGGTCATCTAACAAGAAACTGACAATACTCCTAAGCATTATCTGCAAAAAAACTGTATTGTATGTAGACAGAATGCTATTCGTTGAACAAGAGAACGGCGGACTGCTTCCCAATGTTTTGTAAACCACATTGTGGTATTTTTCTTCATTTCTTCCTCATCTCAAACGCTACAATAGTTATAACGGTTTAATGTTATAATTAATTTTTACTTTCTCTACACTTACTATGTACATAGATAAGATTATTGCAAAAATTCGATACCCAGATTTCACCGAAAATATACGTTTTAGGGTCCCTGAATCAAAAAAAAAAACCATTTTTAGAAAAAGGTCCGTGTGTCTGTGAACACGTTAACTCAAAAACGAAAAGTAGATAAACTACCAAACTTATCTAAGTATAGTGTCTTCCAAGGATGCGACACGAAGATTTTGAAGAAAAAAAATCCCCCCACCCCAAACTACCCTTTACATGGACAATTTTTTTGAAAATTTTGGTTTTCGCAAAAATGGCTCTAGCGATTTTGATAAAAATACCATATCTTAAATATATTTATATGTCAAATAAAATGTATATCTTGAATTTTCTGGGAATAGTCTCTAAAGAATTCTATATTCTGAATGAATTATGCTGAAGTTTGCGTAACTGATAAACCGTAAGAGATAGACAAAACTTATTACGTAAAAATTGTAGATCTCAATTTATGCCATATACGTTTTTTCCGTGAAATTGACCATTTCTGAAATATTCCTTATTATGTGTTTCAGATTTATAAAAAACTTAAACTTTTTTCACACGAAAAGTCAACTCCAGGTCCCGCATAGATACGGTAACCCACATGGCAAGCAGTTTTTAAAAGATTTGGCTATCGTTTTAGCCTAGTGTAAGTAGTAAAGAGATGGATTAGACCAAACCGGAAATGGACAAGGACCAATATGGTGAAAACCAAAGGCTTTATCCCTTGTACCACTCTCGAAGGACCAGAGAGTTTTAAGGACCATTGGGATGTAGCCAATGTTTTCCGAGATGGGCACTAGTGTCGACTTTCGGTTTCACTGGTCTAATCCAGCTGCTTTTTTCTTTATTGATGTATAAGTGTGTGGATAAGGATTTGGATGGATGCATAGGTGAAGAAAAAAAACAGATTTTTTTAGGTTATATAATTGTTTTTATTGATACTCTTTAAGGAATATAAATGATGATATTGACATTTACAGATAAACGTTAATTGGTTTGCTTTGTCGGATACTGATATTCTCTTGTTGGAATAAATGGGTGTCCTGAAGGAGTGTTAGGAAAATTAACAGTATAAGGGTAGTAAATGCGTTCTCCCACCATTCTATAATACCCCTCATAGTCGTCGTAGCACTGAATGCAGTCTATACGAAATGAAGGAAGAGGTCGACAATTTAGAGACGTAGGATACCCTTTGAATGGAGGAATGCAATTGGAGTACCAAACTTTATGATAGTGCTCAGTGCATCTTCTCCATTTGTCGAACATAATTTTGCAGTCTGATGTGAGTTGCTCCCAAACTTGGTCGACATCCTTTGGAGGGAAGTCCAACAGATAATCGCCCAAATTGGCGATGATAGTACGTTCATGGGTGTCAAGGGTCCAGAGGTTACAATTGGCCTTGATGTATTTACACATAACGTGGACCATGCCTAAAAAGAGGAAAAAAGCATGAAAAAAGGTAGTTGAAGAGGGGTAAAATGAGCACATGAATGAGTAAAGAATAGAATTTTATTGATGAATCATATCTAGCGAACACAATTGACAATGAGTAATAAATGGTGCAGGACCGTCAATGTGTAGGCGCTGCCAGGTTTGATTCCAGTGAAGTTTACATCTTTTAAATTTTGAAAAAGCAAGTTTACATTCTGAATTTAGAGAGTTCCAAACTCGGTCAACATCGTAAGGTGGATATTTTTCTAAATACATTGGGTTGAGGCGAGCGATGACTAGACGTTCATCATCTGACAGGGGATGGAGGCAGCGGAACCCGTTGAGGTATTTGCACATGATGTCAGCCATAGCTGAGAAAAAAGAGGAAAAAATTGAGCAGAACAAGGGTATAAAAGCGGTGTAGAAAGGAAAAAAGAAATCAAACATGCATTGGGTGTTAATTGGGCTGGTATGTTTGGTGGTGGTGGTGGTGGTGTGGGCAGAGGAGAGCTGTGTGAGTTTCGGTCGATGCGGATTTAGGGTGGATGACGAGACAGGGTTACTGAAAAATGCAACCATGTGTGAAAAGGATTAAAATGTAACGCGAATTGCAGTTGTGTTTATGTAAAAGGAGCCGAATGTAGGTTTAATTCTACAATAATGAATATGAAGGAATTGAAGAATGTAGGTGGGGAGGGGAAGGATAATTTGGAGGTGGAAACCTGACGGTGACAATGAAACTTCCAAAATCAATCTTCCCTTACCTAGGGCGGGTGGAAACCTAACGGTGCCAACGAAGCCCCTCTTGCTCCTATGATTTTTGTACGTGGAAACCTGACGGTGCCAACGAAACTTCCAAAATCAATCTTCCCTTACCTAGAGCGGGTGGAAACCTAACGGTGCCAACGAAGCCCCTCTTGCTCCTATGATTTTTGGAGGTGGAAACCTGACGGTGCCAACGAAAATTCCAAAATCAATCTTCCCTTACCTAGAGCGAGTGGAAACCTAACGGTGCCAACGAAGCCCCTCTTGCTCCTATGATTTTTGGAGGTGGAAACCTGACGGTGCCAACGAAAATTCCAAAATCAATATTCCTTCATAAATGATTTGTTATTTTGTATTTTTTTGAATTTCTTGTATTTTATGCTTATATTTAATTTATCGCTATTTTTTCGATTTAAACAAATTTATTTTATATATTTCTTGTATGTTATGCTTATTTTTAATGTGTTTCTATTTTAGGTATTTATCGTCATTTAAAATGGTATTTTAACGTTTTTTTTTCAGATCTCTCAACTGTTATTCAAACCTTTAATTCAAAATTTTAAAAACCATCTTTTTGAAAAAACAGCTTTTAAAAAAAAAGAGTAAGTTGCTTATTGCATTTTTGTATTTTTTTATGAAGATGCACTTCTTCGAAACGTTGGTGTCAAGCCAAGTTTTTACCTGGCTAGAAGCCCGAGAAGATTTGGAATTAACACGTCGCCAGGAAAGCTTCAGTTCTTATTTATTGTATCTTATATTTATTTTTTAATTTGTCGCTATTTTTAGGTTTAAACTAATTATTTTATATATTTCTTGTATGTTATGCTTATTTTTAATGCGTTTCTATTTTAGATATAAATCAAAATTAATTTTTATGAATTTCCAAATTTGTTCAACATTAAATGCCCTATATGTAAAATGTTATTTTTGTTTTCCCCTAAAAATGTTAAATGCACACCGTTAGATTTAAACTTACCTTTATGGAAAGGTAAGGTTAAATGTTTTGAGAGTTTTTTGTAAAACCCAGCTGTTTGGTGATCATAGCTGTCTTTGGTATTCTTTCTACCATTTCAGTAGTATTTACCTTTTGTGCTGCAAAAAAACTGTGCTATCTTTCTATGACGATTTAACCTTAAACCCTCCCCTTTGGTACTATCAATCCTATTCGGAAGACATAATTCATAGTTCTTTTTTTCCTCGTTGGCATATCAAAAAATTCTTTGATCGTGATTAATATTTCATTGTATTTTAGGGTTCAACATGCAACCACTCGTTGATACAGAGACTTCTAAATTTAACACCGTGCAGCAACGCTTTCCTTCCTTTGATTTACTCCCCTCTTTCACCCCAGCCGTATTTCCAGATCACTGGCCTGCTTTGGCACTTCTGCTTCATTCTCTTGCTTTAGACAATATTCCTGCTGTTGTAGCTGGTGAGTATTGCACTACCCTAGCTCCACAATTCAATGCTCACCCCCCAAATGTTCACCCTGCTTGTGCTACCCCCACTATTAACATTTATTTATCACCGTATAACGACATTTCAAATTCCTTTCTCTCACATTTTATTATACCGTGTGGTTCACATGGTTTTCATGGTGTCGTTGATTCTTGTTTCCAGTTTCAAAACATTTCTTTTCAATGGATTTATTTTGATGTTGATTTTGGCTAACATCTTTATGGTTCTTTTCAGAATTCTTCAACTCAAAAAATTAGTTTTGAACTAAATTTTCATATTGCTATCATGGAGGTTTCTTTTCCCCTTCTACATTCCTCCGTGTGGTTTGATATTCTACTCGACGTGTTTTCGTGCATGACTGTGCCCAATTACCTGTTTGGTATTGTGGGCAACTTAAATTCTACGGGGTCCATTAGATTCCGATTCATTCATCACATTTCCGCTCTTTTCAATTGGGTGGCACTTTGATCATACTTTCATGCATGGTTTAAAACAACTGTCAAAATTTGACTGCCTTTCCAATTCCTGTGTATGCTTTCTGTGCAAACCTTCGCCACCTTCCTTAAAACATCTGGCGTATGCTTCACTCAACCCAAAATCGCTGCAATGAAACTTTTCATCTCTGCATCTGTTTTTTGCTGTAAGTACTTTGCTTCTTCCTCTTTTTCATGATTTTTTATTCTTTATGGTATATTCTTCTTCTTTTTTCATTTTCTGTTATTCCGTTTTTTCAGATGAACTATCAAATTGTTGATTTGGAAATGGACAACGTTAAATTCATCAACTGGAATCCTATGTATCCGGGGGCAATCCCCCCCACCATGGCTCATAATGGGGGGCTCTTCTTGTACGCCCCTCGATTCTACGACTGCATCGCTGGCGAACTTATCAACATCGATACAAACGTAAAACTTGAAGTTCCCCCCGGTTACAATTTGAGGATTTCCAAATTCAGCAGCTGCTACACAAAGAAGTGGTAGCCAGAAGGATATACCAGGGCCCTAACAATACACTGAGGTTGGTCCTGGTAAATTACGGCTATAACAATGTTATTATACCAAGGGGAGGTGCTATATGCAATGTACAATTATTGAAACTCCCAGTTCTTGTTCCTATTGAAAATTGGGATATTTAATTTAATGTATAAGTCTATTTTTCTTTTATAATAAATAATAGCTTTTTTATTTGTCAGTTCTTATTTCCCTAATATCTACCCCTCCTTCCACGTCATTTTTATTTACAAGTCTTATATTTAATTGAGTAGCAGAGTTATACCTGGTTATTTTTATAATTTGTTTCGTATTCAGGTGACTCCTCTTCCTCAACCTCCTTCACAGGTTCTTCGTCGTCGTATGAATCAGCGTAGTTTTCCACCTCCAAATTATCCTTCCCCTCCACATGCCTTGTTTAATTTAAATATAATTTGTTTCAAACTCTCAAAACTCATTTTGCATTTTATCTACATTAACTTTAATTTTGTTCACCAACTCATATGGTTTGCTCATGTTCCCCTTCCTTTCCTCCATCTCCTCACCTCCCTCATCTCCTTCTCCATTTCTTTCATCCTCTCTTCGCAGGCCTCCTTGTCCGACATCGCTACCTCAAATTCCCTAACCTTTCCCTTTATCTTCCCTTCGCAATCTTTTCTAATCTTCCCCTTTATCGCATTTATCTGTTTTTTTACATTTATCCATTGCAGCTTTCCTAATGCTTCCTAAAGAAACTCGCTTTCCGTCCCCGTTCGATTCCCGCCCCGCGCATTCGGAACTTACCCTCAAATTACCCTCTGCACTCCATCTAGAATCCCGTTTCACTCTCCCCGCTTCCCTTCTTCCTCCAAAGTCTAGGTTCCATTCCCCGTTACCGCATTCTCCAAACATATACATATAGTGCTCAGAAAAATAACTGTTAACCTCATTTAAAATATTATAGGCCAAAATTAATTCCGTTTCCTCAGGTGTTATCTTCCAATTCATTTCCATTCCATCTGGCAAATTAAACTCCTCTAACAACCTGCTACAATCCATCAATTCTACCTTCACACTTACATTACCTCCCGTATACATTTTTATTGGAGTTCCAAAAAACTGACATTTTTCATCCTTCCTCCTACCCTTTATGCATTCGCATTTTTCATTTACTTCGTACCCTTCGGGACATTGTATTTTTCCCATATCCAGAGCATTGTAATATAATATCCCACAACTGTTCCCTCCCCCGCACCACGTTACTGGTTTCAAACAATCATATACATTCTTCAACCCCTTCATATGCATTACCGTAGAATTTAACCTACATTCGGATCCTTTTACATAAACACAACTGAAATTCGCGTTAAATTGTAATTCTTTTTACACATGGTTGCATTTTTCAGTAACCCTGTCTCGTCATCCACCCTAAATCCGCATCGACCGAAACTCACACAGCTCTCCTCTGCCCACACCCACACCACCACCACCACCACCACCACCAAACATACCAGCCCAATTAACACCCAATGCATGTTTGATTTCTTTTTTCCTTTCTACACCGCTTTTATACCCTTGTTCTGCTCAAATTTTTCCTCTTTTTTCTCAGCTATGGCTGACATCATGTGCAAATACCTCAACGGGTTCCGCTGCCTCCATCCCCTGTCAGATGATGAACGTCTAGTCATCGCTCACCTCAACCCAATGTATTTAGAAAAATATCCACCTTACGATGTTGACCGAGTTTGGAACTCTCTAAATTCAGAATGTAAACTTGCTTTTTCAAAATTTAAAAGATGTAAACTTCACTGGAATCAAACCTGGCAGCGCCTACACATTGACGGTCCTGCACCATTTATTACTCATTGTCAATTGTGTTCGCTAGATATGATTCATCAATAAAATTCTATTCTTTACTCATTCATGTGCTCATTTTACCCCTCTTCAACTACCTTTTTTCATGCTTTTTTCCTCTTTTTAGGCATGGTCCACGTTATGTGTAAATACATCAAGGCCAATTGTAACCTCTGGACCCTTGACACCCATGAACGTACTATCATCGCCAATTTGGGCGATTATCTGTTGGACTTCCCTCCAAAGGATGTCGACCAAGTTTGGGAGCAACTCACATCAGACTGCAAAATTATGTTCGACAAATGGAGAAGATACACTGAGCACTATCATAAAGTTTGGTACTCCAATTGCATTCCTCCATTCAAAGGGTATCCTATGTCTCTAAATTGTCGACCTCTTCCTCCATTTCGTATAGACTGCATTCAGTGCTACGACGACTATGAGGGGTATTATAGAATGGTGGGAGAACGCATTTACTACCCTTATACTGTTAATTTTCCTAACACTCCTTCAGGACACCCATTTATTCCAACAAGAGAATATCAGTATCCGACAAAGCAAACCAATTAACGTTTATCTGTAAATGTCAATATCATCATTTATATTCCTTAAAGAGTATCAATAAAAACAATTATATAACCTAAAAAAATCTGTTTTTTTTCTTCACCTATGCATCCATCCAAATCCTTATCCACACACTTATACATCAATAAAGAAAAAAGCAGCTGGATTAGACCAGAGAAACCGAAAGTCGACACTAGTGCCCATCTCGGAAAACATTGGCTACATCCCAATGGTCCTTAAAACTCTCTGGTCCTTCGAGAGTGGTACAAGGGATAAAGCCTTTAGTTTTCACCATATTGGTCCTTGTCCATTTCCGGTTTGGTCTAATCCATCTCTTTACTACTTCTATGTATGTCAATGAAAAAGAACGATGTATTCCATGATGGATTTCTTTCTTATTTCTTTAATTCTACTTTTTCAGTCACTGGCTTCTGTTTTGTCTTTCTCTCTCTCTCTCTCTCTCTCTCTCTCTCTTATACAAATAGATTAACTGGTTTAGAATAAAGTACGAGGCGGTTAAGTCTGCACTTCTAACGCCTGCGTCTTACAATTTTGCATAACAAGTGTTTCCAAAATTGTTATGGTTAAATGTAAGCATCTCGAGGTATCACGAATTTATGAAATTACAGATATAAGGTGCAATTAAGTATGGAGTGTTCAAATGTAAATGATGAGTTCCTTGTACCTCACGATACTCAAACTTCTGTGCCCCTTGTTGAATTTTCTGGAGCACTTTGTGGTAATACTCCTCCGGGTTGAAAATAAAACCCGGCTTGGCTCGTATGAGAAGCACCTCACATCTGATATGACCCGCATACTCCAGGGCTACCTCTATGGGGATGTAGGCCAGACCTCGCACTTTCAGCCGCACGTCTCTGTTAAAGAGGTACTTGTTGTCGTCGTGTTTTCGGATTCCTCTACGCAGCAGCACCTCTGCGGAGCTTCTGGACAGAGAACCGTTGTGTCCCGCTAACATTTCGTTTAACATGTCTTCATACTGGTAACATGGCATGTGCCTCTCCTGTAGATCCTCATACCTGGAAAAACAGTGCAACAATTTGTATAATACTGCTAGCTGTGGACAATAACTTAACCTGCATCTACCTCGCGTGTGAAAAACAACCATACACACATTTGGCCTGAATATTTGCTATAACATTAACAAGTCAAAAGTATAGTTTAGCACGATGATGCCTTATCCGTATAAGCAGGCATAGGATTTCTTAAGCAGTTGGCATTTACTTATTTACACTCAAAAGATGAATCTACTCGGATTCAGCAATCCAAACGATGCTAAGAGTCACTGACTGCTGTTTACAAACACCGAAATAGTATATTACCCGTGCAAGTAGATGAGAGCGGTGTAAACATGATGCACAGTAGCATGATGTGATTGCTGCAGTCGGCCGGCAGCCGATACACATGACTATCACTTCCAGTCACCGCCTCTTTCCCCCGCTCCTTGTACTGCGCAACTTGACTGCTCACGTCTATTTGCAAGGATAATTTAACGGATGTATTTTTTGTCTATTCCTTCTCTTGTCAGTAACAATCAAAGTCATTTCCTCCCAGCCTGGCTGTAATGCTTGGAAATGTATATCCCTGCTTATAACGATGTGCCTCTGTGCATTGTACACGAACAACAACGATATATTAATAAATATTGAACAAATAAAGTCTAAAGTGAAAGTGAAATCAGAAAGTAAAGGCAACCGTGAACTAGATTTTGTGAAGTATCAATGAGACAAAGACAACTGTTAAGCAAATACAATGAACTCCTTTTTATAATTATTTTCCGGTTTTTCTAAATATAGCCTTGTCTAATATATGTTTTCACTTATAAATGCATATTTATAGACTAAGAAAAAGTAGATGCATCAACACAAATATGCTTTTATTCTACCTAATGTTATAAAATTAGTTATATATACTTATTAACTTATAATATACTCTTTTATCTTATTAAAAAACCAAAAGTTTACTGTTCAATCACTATGTAATATTTCTTCCACTACATAATCAACAGGCTTCGCGCAAACTTCTTTCTTTAAATACCTATAAGCTACACATGTTAGACCACTTTAGGCGTGTAAGAACCACTTCATTCAGGTAGTGAGTGGAACTTGAGAGAACAAACCTCCTTGCTAACATGTTTCTTCGTTTTCTGTTGGTTTTACTATCCTTTCGACAGAATGATTTCATGAAAGCAAATAAGAGAGTAAAAACAATACTGAAAGTAACTGGAAGCAATAAGTAGTACCCTCTACTGGCAGCCGTAAAGGTAAAGTGAATTTTTAAAATGTTGATAGTATATAATAACGAATATATGGTCATTCACATCGAAAATCAACCGTAGACCAGAAGCTTGCAGTCAATATATGTATAGGATTATTCAGGATATTTACATTGACGACGTAAACATAACCGCAGTACATTAACATACAAGCTTGCAAACGCCAAGCTTTTGCGTCAAAGTTATCATGTAGCGTAGGAATCAACCAATGAGAACCACTGCTCGGTGTGTTATTAAAATGGCTTTGCTTGATGATTCTCTCTCATTTCTCCTCCGTTAATTCGTCTTTAATTAAGGGGATGAATCCTTCATTGGGCTTTACCAAGGATCTCTAGAATGAGCCTCTTAATAATTAGGGTTGTAGTTAAATATAACATTTGATTTGCATTCAAAAAGTTTTGAAATATCAATCATCCTATTCGTGTACGACGAGACAACCGTTCTTTAAAATATAAAACACCCAGCAAATTGGCTACTCTAGTTTGCATGTGCACGAATGCTGCCACTCACTCGTCTCTACCATCCATTTTAGTTTGCTATTCACTCACAAGGCACAGTTCACTTTTTTTAATTTCTGATTGGTATTGTCTACGTTTACGTCTGTCCTTGAGAATGCTGATGTTGCATTTAATTCTGCGTCTATATTCTAAGCCAGTGTCTCTACGGTTAATTTTCAATGTGAATGGCCCTTAAGACGTTGACGCACTTTAAACATAAGGCATTCATACGCATTATTAACTGTGATTATCTAAATTAACAAATTCAAACTACCCGCAGGAGATTAATGACAATGGAACATAAATTAAACATAAAGTCCTTGCACGTAATTATGTAGTGGCTCATTCCATTGTGCAACGCTATTGCCCAGGGGCAATATATCGGAGAGTTCGATGTAATATGGATACTCACCGTAGAAATTTATCTATCTCCAATCCTGTAATTTTCACCAATGGTTCAGTCCTTACAGTTGCCGGACTGGCAATATCGAGACAAACGAGTTTCTTGATTTCATCGGGAAAGGTTGCAGCATAGAGAAAGCCCACGGCACCTCCCATGGAGTGCCCTATGATGGTGAGTTTCTCTGTCCAGCCGAAGAATTTCACTAGACGCCTTACCACGATCAGCCCGTCCCACATGATGTAGTACATGTGTCCCTTGGGAAAGCAGGAAGACAGACCGTGTCCGGGCATATCCGGAGCAAACACATGAAAGTTAGCTCCAATCATCGGGATCAGCTTATCGAACGATCCGGCATTATCTTGCCAGCCATGAATTGCTAGAATGGGCTGTTTGTCTCTAGGTCCCCACCATTTTCCTAAATAGAAAACGAAAATATTGGTGATTTAAAAATAAATTAGTTTAAAACTAAAAACTAAAACAATAACCAAACAACTAAAAATGAATATAAAGCATAATTACTTTAAAATGCTTACAATAAAATAAAATCTTAAACTTCACTTTTTTCAACAGCATTCAAATTATCAGCCAACTCGTTTGAACTGCGAATGTAAACAATATAAAATTTAATGTTTTGTTTCAAATCCTCATATATGCGCAAGGTCGGCCCGGTCCCGTTTGTCTCTAAGGAAACTTAGAATACTCAGTATGCCTCACACCGAGGAAGAATTGAAAACAAAATATGGAACATGACTTTTTTGTTAATTCCTTAAGACAAAATGCACCCAGATAATAGAAGCACTTTATCCGCAAATGTTAGAGTACATACAGACCACAGAATATTACAGGTCCTTTTAAAATATGTAAGTACCGCAAATTTTACAACATACTTCATGTCGGCCCACCCTCCCTAGGGATGACTGAGATGCCAAGGTATTATATTCGTAGGTCCTCCAGGGATCCCACGCCACTCGTGTCCTTGTGGTTGGATTTAGAAGCTGTCTTGGCGTTCAGTTTGCCCTTAATAAGACAGGACCTGCTAGCTCCTTGACGCTGAACAAAATTTGTAAAGCACTGTAGAAGTGACAACACTGTGTCGTCACCTCCACCACCACGCATTGTTAGCAGGTGCTGCGCTGCAGTTGGCGAAGCTACTAAGCCACTTCTGGAGGCGATTTACACTTCACGGACCAAGTTCACTGGTCCCTGCATCCTCATTGCAGGAAACCACAACCTCGCAGTCGACGCCAAGCCTTTTCTACAGAAAATTGCGCCATATCACCTTATACACAATCAAGCAGGAATTCCACCGTAGGTCCTGAATACGACAATCTGACTGACACTTCTGGAAGATCGCCTTCGAGACCTCAGATACCAACAGTTTCATTAATCCTACAACACAACACTGACACATAACATCTAGACACAACAGGCTCACTCTTGGAGTTTTGGAAAGCAACTGCACTTAAGCCGGAAGCTAGCAAGTCCCGACACCAACAGCGGAAGCTGCGAAATCTACGTCAACTTACTCTCAGCACTTACATCCTGAATGCAATTGACAATGTCTTCGGACTGAACAAAAACGTATGAATGCTCTCTACACAGATACGTTGAATCCCCCTTAGATTGCTGTCCAGAGTTCTCGGCCGGTCAGTAGCCAGAACGTATCATTATCAGCTCACGATTACACGTCAGCTAACGAAGGTGCAATGCGGGACTTCTATTCCGGTCTTTTGACTGTCTGTCGATTTCCTACACATTATGTCAAATTACCTCTCTTATAACCTAAAGTGCTTGAGATACCCTTCATTCCCAGGCGGGATAAGCCAATCTTTTTTCAATCCAAACCTTGTGCTGTCTTTACCTTTCCGATGCTCAGAGCTAGTATCGCTTGGCAATTAGAAGGTCCACAGTAGGCTCGGCTGCCGACTAGCGATCTCTGGATTATTCAGTGCACTTGTCGAACTTGACTTGTAGGCTGGGCAACATACCCTTTGAAAGGGTAAGGCAAAGTTCAACGTAATACAGGCCATGTTACAAGTCGTATGACTTGTTCTAACCTGGAATATGATTTACTGTTAAGAGTTAAGTCTGTATACCAGTGTTGAAATTAGATAAAATACAAGTATTTATAACTACATAGATTATTTCAATTCATCTCGACGTGGACTATGGATTTTATAGCATATAGCAAATGTATTAGCATAATCTTAGTATCGTGTATATCATTAGAGGTTACATAGGTTACAAGGGCATAGATTTGCTTTTTAAATCATCTATATAAGCGAAGAACTTTAAAGTAGTTTTAGCTGTTTATTTAATACATGCAGCATTTGTTAGTCAGGGTCGAATCTTAATAAACGTTATATTCCTTTTCATTAAATGTTATATTTCATTGGTAATTTATACAGTCTTACTTCGATGATGCAGTGCGTTGCAGCTGCCATTGAAACTATCACAGAAAAGTGGCAATGTATTGACATGGCACTACCAAGAAATGAAAATGTAGTTTAAAAATATGTTTTGTAGTAAAAAAAGTTGTATACTCAGATATAATAAGGACGGGTATTATGGTAAGAGGTGAACTAAGTGAACTATCAAGAATTACACCTAATTTTACTAACATAACTACAACCCTTACGTAATTCCAAGATGAGACTTAAATTGAAACACCTGGCAGAAGTTGAAAAAGAGCATAATATGCAGGCTGATATTGAAACAAGAAAAAGACTTAATCGACATATATTGAACAAGATAAATTAAATTATTAGACGATATAATTCTTTCTAGTGTTAAAGCATATTAATCCTCGAAAATGGACTTCAGCTAGCACACAACGTATATTATATGCTTAACTACTATACATAATGAAATAAATACTGTTAGTTCATACATCAAGATGCACGATGATTGAAATTTGAAATCACTTTGCATAAAGTAATGTAACAAATAGTTATTTGTAAGTATAGAGAAAATAATTTCTCAAAACATTCTTGATATTATGATGTGGCTGCTTGAAAAGGATAAAGCGTTTTCGATTATTGGATTATTGTAGAGCTCCTGAAGTCTAGGTGAATAAAAGGAAGAATAAAATCTTAAATTTGTTGTTCGTCCAAATTCCCCAAAATACTAGATTTTATGACAGTAAACTATGCTTTTAGCATCCTGTTTATATGTCCACCTACATCTGCTTAGGGAGCTTAGTTGAAATGTAGTTTAATGTTTTTACATCCAATTTTTTAACTATAGCAAGTCAATGTTAGAAATCAAATACTTGGAGAAAAAAATTAGAATTTGCCACTACATGATCATTTTGTTTCCTTATTAAGTGATTAGAGCTGAATAAAGAGATCATTGTGATTCAAATTGATGCACAACTTTATGGAAATACTGATTTTCACGTAGAGAAACATGCTAAAACGTCACAGGTTTACATGGCTTCTGCTTAATTTATTGCTACCTTGTTACTACACTTAACGAATTTTCAAGAATCACAGCATATTCTCGGGTATTTCCAACATGGTTTTGACGAAGGTTGCTGCACAATTTTAGCTGCTCTAGATTCTGTACGTTAGGATGGGAGTAAGGTTGCAGGTGTATTTTTAGACTCAAAGTTTTTCGACTGGATGAATCGCAAAGTTTTGCTGAACAAGTTCATTTAAAATGCTGATATGGAATTTAATTAGCATGGTGCATATCACAGAAAACAATGAACCGAAATATTGTCTGATGACGGAATTGAAGTAAAAAATAAAATATCACTTGTTGAGGCATTTTGGGGTAAAATGTTAAATAAATAATAATGACAGTATTAAGGCTGATTCATATCATAAAGTTTTGGGATTTTACATGGATGAAAAGTTTCCGTGGTAAGAACAAATTGATTACTTATGTAAAACTTGTCTCAGAGTTTATTTTTATTAAAACAACTTGCCACTTATCTTGATTCGGGCATGCTAATTAAAATATACTATGCTTTAGTTTAGCCTTGCCTTTCTTATAGATTATTCTTGTGGAGTAGCACGCAGAAGATTCATATGGATCGAATATTTGTACTTGTAAATAGACATTTAAGAAGTTTAGAAAACCGGAAACGAGGAAGTTCAAGTAAACATTTATTTGTTGACAGTATGCTAGGTATCAGTAGCAAAGTATGGGAATTATATACGGATATTCATTTTAAACAATTTTTATAAAATCGTAGATATGAATTAATCCTAGGTTGAAATATTTTGACAGTTTTATTTTCATAGATTAAAGCACTGTTGGAACTGAAGTTTACTTTATACATTTTTGGCAAGGAAGGGTTCCCAATTCCCAACCCTCTGGCCACGCCTCTACTATGTATTCAAGTAGCAATATTAGTGAAGTTAAAATGTATGGCCAAACTTCAGAAGTACACAATTATAAATAAGAATTTAGAATTGACAGAAGAGGTTGAAAAAGTCGTTATGTAAAATAAAGTGATTTAAGATGAAATATCGCTGTACTCTCTGTGTTACAGTGAGCAAGCATATTATTTAAGTTTAAACCGTCACAATGCTTCTCAGATTAAAAGTTTAATGCAGATTAAAATTGCCATATTTTTTTATGATCATTTTATGCCTTTTATATTTTGATGGTTGTAATTTTAAAACGCTGTGGATTTAGGCAAACATTGCTCAAGGACTACATTAAAATCGGGTTTAAAAATTATGATTCTTATTTTTCGGATGCGTATTCTGCAAGGAGAACTGCGACATTCAAGGTATGAAGACTGAATTGTCCTGGAAGCTACTGGCTTCTTTTGGGAAGGTACTAGCCAGTAGCCACCACTTCAGCGCTTACCAAAGCACTTGCTGAGCACTCTACATATGTGAACTCCTTCCATCACTTCATATACGCAAGGTCGCGGGTTCAAACCCGATGATGATTTTTTTCGGATGTAAAAATCCTTCGGAAGGTAAGTAAAACAGTTTGTCCCGTGTCGTAGATTTACGGCACGTAAAAGAACCTCATGCCTGATAGAGATGCCTCTCAGTTAAATTAAGCGGCCTTTCACGACCAGGATAGACTGAGAACTATAGCAGTTAAAGAGCGTCCATAAATAAAACTCCATTTCCATTTCCTTCCATCACGTCCTTGATTCCTTCCATCTACGTCGTTTGATCTTAAAATCGTAATGAGTCACGTAGTTATAATCCACTAAGAATCGAATACGCAGAACATGAGACATCCATCTCCTCATCACAGCTAACAGGTGTAAACGTACGCAGTAAACTGTAAAACGAAATCCATATAATTAAAATGGGTTTTGGATCCAGAGTTATAAGTAATTGTTACACACCGCCTGAGACTATCCTTCTTGAACACTTTAATATACAGAGCTAGCTCCTCTCAGTTAAGATGCAAACCTGCTTCCTGCCCAGCCAAGCTCTACCCAAAATCTGAGACCCTCCCCTCCCCACATTTCTAGGGGTATGATGCCCGTGCCAAGTAAAAACAGCATCAAAATATGTCATTGAAATCATAATGTTTAGTTGAAAAAGATGTCCGTGACATCCACCAAAAGTTTTGGTTATAACTTATAAGTAATGATTTATAGCAGTGAATTGTTTGTTCTACTTACCTTTTATATGGCCCCATGGTAATGGAATCTCAATATCTTCTACTGGATGCATCACTGTAAAAAAGAATATTTTACTTTGTCTAATCGATAACCGGAAAAAGGATGACGAAAACAAACATGAATACATAAATACCAAGTGGTGTAGCGTTTCTGCATCAATCAAAAGGTCCCGACTTCGAATGTTGATTAATATGAGTAGCTCTCAAACTCGTTCGGGGTTCACCCTTGTTCCCAGAAGAGAGGATGGGAAACTGAGCTCAATGATCCTTGCGTTGTTTCAATCCTAATTCTCCCGTTTTATTCATTTACGGTCCAAGATAACCTATCCAGATAAACAATGTTCAACTCGAAAAAAATAATGATGTGCTTATACATTTGAATGAGTTCTTTGTTGCTAAAGATCCTAATGTACCCAAGTTTGTGTTCCATGCAACTAAAAATATTAACAACAATGACATGGTATATAACAATTAGCGCTAAATATATTAGTGAAACATCCGGGCATACCCTAAACCAACTTGTATCAAGCATAAGACCATGACGTCACACGCTTTGGGCGTTGCAACATAGCACAAGCTTGACTTGTGTACAACCGTGGATATTTTCATTTTATGGTATTGTTAAAGGCAGAATGTCTCAGAATTGTAGTGTACCAAATTGTAATACTAATTACGTGGAGGATTCAAAAGTGGCTGTCTGTTTTCCTTTTCTAAAGTTGAAGATTAGAATTCCAATGGACTACGGCTACTCATCTTTACACACAGACAACTCCAAGGCATATAACATAACCCTTTATCATTTTAATCGACACTGCAATTGACTGCAATCTGTCAAAAAATCGAAAATTGCTTTTTTATTACAAACAGTTGTTGGAACATTTAGGCGTCTATAGCATTTAGCTGTGCTCCCCTTCTTCGGGCTCTACAATCATTTAAACATCGTACAATACACCTGTTTCCTAGCATACTATTTTATTAAGCACCATTTTTCTTAAAACTACGTTTTCACACGTCTCAATGTTTTTTAAATATAGTTTAATTTTTCAGAATGTGTAGAAGTATATACTGTAAAATTACAAATAATAAAGTTATTCTGCAAGAATAGTAATTTTTCAATATAGTTTTAATGAATATGATTAATTTTAAATGTTAAAATTTATAACCTTTTAAAAACTATAATAATTCAACAATCAAAGTTATTGAAATATCCCGGTTTAAAGTTTTGTGTGTGGCTCAAAGCTCCAATTCACAAAATGCCAACAAATGTTCTCAAATTTTGAGGTGCGTGCGGCATTGATTCTACACTATATTTACATAATGACATTTATGAAATAATTTATATATGCAAAGCATTTATCGTATTTTAATGAAATTTCCGATTCATATTTAGATAAAAATGAAATCACAATCAAGCTTTCAAAAGAAATCTATTCAGAAATATAGGAATTTTAAATTTCACTTCCAGTGTCCCCTAACATTTTTAGAACTGTTTAGCAATCCTTAACAATTAAATCATTAAGTAGTATCCTAGACATACATGAAGAAAATAAATCGATTTTTTTTTTATTTTCTCAAAAATGGCTCTAACGATTTTGATCTAAACACCGTATATTAAAGATATTAACATGACAAATAAAATGTGTATCTTAAATTTTCTGTGAATGCCTATGAAGACTTCTTCTTCACCAAGTTCATTCTGGATGACTTTTGTATAACTGGTAAACGTTAAGACCTAGACCAAATACTTACTACACAAAAATGTAGATGTAATTAAAGCACATAATTTATTACATACACATTTACAAATTATTCCAGTTTTAAAATACTTACTTTTCTTAAATTGTGAACTCCTGGCCATACAAAGAAACTGATTTCAAGCACCATGCAAACAGCTTTTAATAGTCTTGACTATCGCTTTAACCTAGAGTACTCCCTTCTACTTACAAGAAAACAAGTAATAACACCATTTCTGCTAATGTTTATCTCGATTAATACGAAGTAAACAGAATAAGCTTTTTAAAAATAATTTGTTTCAGAGAGGTAGAGAAAATCGTATGCATGGAAGACATCAAATTTTTTTTATAAATAGAAATGTTAAATTGTTAAAATTGCTTTACCACTTAACAAAAAGATTTGCACGTTTAGTTGTTAAGCTAACTCTGTTTACTGATAGACCCGTTGCCTGGCTTCCAAGATTGCGATGTCGTCAGGTTTTATATTTCTAATTATTATTTCTTGTGCATTTCCCTAATAAGTTCCTAATGTACCTATTTAATCCTGTCATAAGAGCGATTTTTACTTTCTCTATGTGTACGTTGTGCATAGGTAGAAAAAAGTTCGTACCGAGATTTCAGCATAAATGAATGTTAGCGTCCACTGTACCCCTCAAGAAAAGCATTTTTAGAAAAAGGTCCGTGTGTGTGGTGTCTAAACAGGATACCTTAAAAACGAAAACTTGGTAAAATACAAACTTGGTATTTTTAAGTTTAGTTTTTCCCAGGGATGCGAGAAATACCCCACCATCCCAAACTAGGCTTTAAATGAAAAAAAAAAAAAAAAAAAAAAAAAAAAAAGATTTTTTTTTTTATTTTCTCAAACATAGCTCTAACGATTTTGATTAAAATGCCGTATTTGAAGATATTTACATGACAAATGAAATGTACATCTTGAATTTTCTGGGAAGAGCCTCTGAAGACTTCTTTACTCTGGATGTATTTTGTATATCTGGTAAACCGCAAGAGATAGACAAAAACTTGCTCCACAAAAAATATTTATCTCGTTAAATCACAAAATTTATGTCAAACTTTTTTTTCACGAGGTTGACAATTCAGCGATATTCCTTGTCATTGGTTTCAAGTTTAAAATACTTACTGTTTTTACTTTCTCTACACGTACTATGCACATAGTGTATAGAGAAGGTATTATATTCCACCCAAAAATTCGATACCGAGATTTCACCGGAAATTCATGTTTTGGGTCCCCCTGGAGCCAAAAAAAAGCATTTTTGGAAAAAGGTCCGTGCGTGTGTGTGTGTGTGTCTGTGTGTGTTTGTGGACAGCATAGCTGAAAAACGTAAAGACCGTTAAATACCAAACTTGGTATTTAAATTTGGTATCTTCCAAGGATGCGACACGAAGATTTTCAAGAAAATCCCCCCACCCCTAACTACCATTTACATGGAACTTTTTTCGAAAATTTTGATTTTCTCAAAAATGGCTTTAACGATTTTGATTAAAATATCGTGTATTTAAGATATTTGCCTGACAAATAATATGTATAACTTGAATTTTCTGGGAATAGCCTCTGAAGACTACTTTATTCTGGAGGAATTTTGTATAACTGTTAAACCGTAAGAAATGGACAAAAACTTACCACACAAAAAATATAGAGCACATTAAAACACACAATTTATGTTATAAGATTTTTTCAAGGAGTTGATCGTTTTTGAGATATTCCTTTTGGTTTCAGCTTTGAAAAACCTTTCCCATACAGGAATTTGTCACATCGTGTCCATAGAAACAAAGGAACTTCAGTCACCTAGTAACCAGCTTTTGACTTCACTTTAACCTATGATACTCCCATATTTCGCTTCTGCTTACAAGGAAGCAAGTAATAAGACTATTTTTGCTAATTTTTTCTCGATTAGCTTGAAATAAATAGAAGAATAAGCTTATTAACAATAGTTTGTTACACAGAAGTAGAGAAAGTCATGTGAATGGAACACATAAGATTTTTTTCAAACAGGAATTTGTAAACTCTACGCCATGCAAATAACGGATTTCAACCACATGGCAAACAGCTTTTAAAAAAATTGACTATCGCTTTAGCCTAGTGCATTCCCTTATTTCCCTCCTGCTTACAAGGAAGCAAGTATATGACCATTTTTGCTAATGTTTATCTCGATTAGATTGAAGTAGATAGACGAATTATCTTTTTAACAATAATTTGTTGCAGAGATTTAGAGAAGTCATATGAACGTAAAATCAGATTTTTTGGTACTTTATTTGCAAAGTGTCGCCCTCCGTGATGTAATAGTAGATAACTGTGCTACTAGACTCTAATGCCCACGGTTGCAGTTCAACGTCGGCAGAGAGCGATGAATTTTTTCGGGCGTAAAGTCCTGCATGACTTCTTTCGAAAGGAAAGTAAAGCTGTTGGTCCCGTTTCGTAGGTTTACACCACGTAAAAGAACCTCAAAAAATCTGATGTGTTCCGTTCACATGACTTTCTCTATATCTCTGTAACACATTATTGTTAATAAGCTTATTCTTTTATTTATTTCATACTAATCGAGAAAAATTAGCAGAAATAGTCTTATTTCTTGCTTTCTTATAAGTAGAAGCGAAATAAGGGCGTTACATAGGTTAAAGTGATAGTCAAAATCTGGTTGCTTGGGACCGAAGTTCCTCTGTATGGTCAGGAAATTCCTGAATGAGAAAAGTATGTTTTCAAAGCTGAAACAAAAACAAGGAATATCTCGAAAACGATCAACTCCAAGAAAAAAAAAATGCATATAACATAAATTATGTGTTTTAACTGCTCTATATTTTTTTAGTTTTAAATTTCCGTCCATCTCTTATGGTTTAGCAGTTATGCTAAATTCCGTAAAATTCATCCAGAAAAAAGTAGTCTTCAGAGGCTATTCCCAGAAAATTCCAGATATACATTTTATTTGTCAGGTAAATATCTTTAATATATGATATTTTAAACAAAATCATTATAGTCATTTTTAAGAAAATCAAAATTTTCGAAAAAAGTTTCATGTAAAGGGTAGTTTCGGGTGGGGGGATTTTTTTGAAAATCTTCGTGTCGCATCCTTGGTATTCAACGGTCTTTTCGTTTTTGAGCTATGCTGCCCAAACACACACACACACACGGACATTTTTCTAAAAATGCTTTTTTTTTTTGTATTCAGAAGGTCTCAAAACGTGTATTTCCAGTGAAATCTCGTTATCGAACTTTTGGGTGCATTACAATACTTTCTCTACACACTATGTACATAGTACGCATAGAGAAAGTAAAAATCAAATAAAATTGAGTTTTATTTATGGACGATCTTTAACTGTTATGGTTTTCAGCTTCCCATTCTATACTGAGGCGAATGGCCGTTTAACTTTGACCTCTTTATCAGCCTTGAGGTTCTTTTACGTGCCGTAAATCTACGACACAGGACCACTGGCTTTACTTCCCCTCCGAAGGAAGCCATGTGAAAGATGTTTACGCCCGAATAAATCCAACGCCACACGCCAGATTTGACCCCGCAACTTTGAAAACTAGAGGCGATCCACCTTTCATTGGTTAATATGACATATTTGTAGGTTCATGATTAGTATAAAAATTAGTCTATTATGTCTCTTGCAATGGTACTTTTACTTCGGATACAAACATTAATGCATACATTTCTTCGTATATTTGGTGGTATTTGGTAACACAACATAAATCAATGTAAAAAGTAAATGAAACTAATTAAAAACATAATATAATAACAAGCTCTGTAACTTGGTTAATGTCATTAATATCTCGTTGTATCGCCGACAGTATAGGTATTATTATTGTACGAAAAGATTTCACATTTATAGCCTGAAAATGAACATGCATCTTGGTAATTGGTATTTAACCAATTCCAAAGAAACGTATTCTGCTTGGTAACTGTCGTACTCACCTGCAGGTGTTGCGTAATGAAGCTGCAAGTTGAATATTCTCAGTGCAGAACATTGCTGCAAACTTAGCTTTTATTCTGCCACGTTCTATAAATAAGAAAGATTCCTGCTAGGCAGGCACAAACGTAGCAGTCGATGGCTTGCGTGTTGAATTGCCGTTCACGATCACAAAAAATCTGATGTGTTCCATTCACATGACTTTCTCTACATCTCTGCAATAAATTATTGTTGAAAAGCTTAACCTTCTATTTATTTCATTCTAATCGGCAAAAAATAGCAGAAATAGCCTTCTTACTTGTTTCCTTGTAAGTAGAAGAGATATAAGGGAGTACCATAGGCTTAAGTGACAGTCAAAAGCTGGTTACTATGTGACTGAAGTTCCTTTGTTTGTATGGACAGAAGTTGACAAATTCCTGTATGAGAAAAGTATAAGTTTTCAAAGCTGAAACCAAAAACAAGGAATATCTCATAAACGATCAAATCCACGAAAATAATGTATATGACAATGTGCGTGTTCTAATGTGCTCTACATTTTTTGTGTGTTAAGTTTTTGTCCATCTCTTATGGTTTAGTACTTATACAAAATTCACCCAGATTAAAGTAGTCTTCAGAGGCTATTCCCAGAAAATTCAAAATATACAGTGTTAAGTTTTTGTCCATTTCTTACGGTTTAGTACTTATACAAAATTCACCCAGAATAAAGTAGTCTTCAGAGGCTATTCCCAGAAATTTCAAATAAACAGTGTTAATTTTTTGTCCATTTCTTACGGTTTAGTGCTTATACAAAGTTCACCCAGAATAAAGCAGTCTTCAGAGGCTATCCCCAGAAAATTCAAAATATACATTTTAAGAACTATAGCTTTCCTGGCGACGTGTTAATTCAAAATCTTCTCGGGCTTCTAGCCAGGTAATAACTTGGCTTGACACCAACGTTTCGAAGAAGTGCATCTTCCTCGTCTTCAGGGTGAACTGATCATTCAGTTCACCCTGAAGACGAGGAAGATGCACTTCTTCGAAACGTTGGTGTCAAGCCAAGTTATTACCTGGCTAGAAGCCCGAGAAGATTTTGAATATACATTTTGTTTGTCAGGTAGGTAAATATCTTTAATACACAATATTTTAATCAAAATCGTTAGCCATTTTTGAAAAAATAAAATTTTTCGAAAAAAGTTCCATGTAAAGGGTAGTTTGGGGTGGGGGATTTTTCTCGAAATCTTTGTGTCGCATCCCTGGAAGATAATAAACTTAATTACCAAGTTTGGTATTTTACCGACCTTTCGTTTTTGAGTTATCGTGTTCACAGGTATACACAGACACACACGGACTTTTTTGGATACCCTAAAACATATATTTCCGGTGAAATCTCGGTATCGAATTTTCTGGTGAAGTGCAATACCTTCTTTATACGCTATGTACATAGTACGTGTAGAGAAAGTAAAAATAAAATAAAATATCAAAATTAAATGTTTTAACAGCTTAAAAGTAAAACATCGCCCGTAAACCAAAATTAAGTCTTAGGTGCATTTAAAATTTCAAAGGAAAGAAATCCTTATTAATTCCCAAAACTAATACTTCATTTTTAAACTAGTAACAAACTGATGTACGACACACTACAAAAAGAGAGACAATCCCTGCTTTAACGCGTTTACCCACTGCATGCACAGAGCAGCCTGTTTACTTTGGCAAAATAGTGTTGGTGAGTATTATAAAGGAAAGGGACAAAATATAAAATACGTTTTCATTTTAATAATTTATGAAGACCTATAGACTGACAGAAGAATAGAGAATCGCAGTTTTAAAAGTTCTACATTAGCTTGTAAAGATATATTTGCTTGAAGCTCCTAACTCATTTTCAAGTTAAATAATAGGCAAATTTTAATTGTTGACAGTCCGCAAAGATTATGATAGCTCCCTCCCTTCGCCTTCTGAAATTACACTTATTTCATCCTTCCTCCAGGAGTCTGAAGTACAATAAGCCCGGTTTTGTTAGGTTTTTTCTTCTTCTTCTTTAGTTTTACTACTTGTGGCACCACAGGCGATGACATGGTGATGTATGAAAAGAAGATGGAGCACTTGTGCGATGGCATTGGCAATCGGAGAACCCGGAGAAAACCCGCCCCTGCGCCGCTTTGTCCACCACAAATCTCACATGCGGTCGCTTGGAATCGAACCTGGGCCGTCTAGGCGAGAGGCGAGTGGTCTAACCACTCGGCCACAGCGCGGCCAGTAACAATAAGCCCGGCTGCACTAACGCGGTAATGTGCACACAAACTTTTGTTCATGTAAATCACAGGGAATAAAGGAATGTGCTAGGCAATAATCAAAATGGAAATGGCGTGTTATTTATGGACATTCTTTTGACTACAGTGGTTCTCAGCGTTCCAGTGGTTCTCAGCGTCCCATTCTATATTGGGCGTGAAAGATCGTTTAATTTTGCTCAGAGGCCTCTCCATCAGGCTTGAGGTTATGTGCCGTAAATCTACGACACGGGACCCACGGCTTTACTTCCCTTCCGAAGGAAGCCACGCTAAGGATTTTTACGCCCGAAAAAAGACATCGTCCTCCGCCGCGTTTGAACCCACAATAATCAATTCGTGTAATTTTCCTTGCATTTTCTACTGCGTTCCATGCATATGACTTTCTCTACCTATTCTGAAACAAACTATTCAAATTATCTGCTTAAATATTTTCAAGCTGGTCGCTATGCGATACATTCAATTCGGTATCCTTAGCATGGCCAGGAGTAAAACAAATGCATGACGACATCCCGTTTGAGAACATTTTAAAGTGTTTTACAACTGAAACAATAACAAGGAGTAGACGACATAAATTGTGTATTTTAACGAATACTACATGTTTTGTGAAGTGCACTTCTGTCCTATTAGGGGAGAGTGACTAAATATGAGAGATACTTTTTAATTTTAATAATTTATGAAGACCTAGTGATTGACAGAAGCATAGAAAACCCTAGGTTTTAAAACTTGTACATTCGCTTTTATAGATATGGCGTTTTAAAATCCCTAACTCAATTTTCAAATAAAATAATAGGCAATTTTTAATTGTTGATAGTCCGTAAAGATTATCAAAATGTCTCCCAATAAGAGGCAATATCTGATATTAGGCTACCTACTACTGTAAAACGCATATTCCTTAAAGAAATACGCAAATTACTGATTGAAGGTATTTTAAAGGAATGTTTGCGAACATTCTGTAGTACGCGTGCGTGCGTGCCGAAATCATAGAACTCAAGGAAGGTGTTAACATAAGTAATAGTTTCAACTCTCACATGAGGATTAAATAAAATAGTCTGAATTTATTCATTGCTGCAGGAACAACAAAGCTTGTCGTTTTGTATCACCACAGTCATCATGAGTCCTCTTGAACCACATTTTGCCCATTTTTCAATTCGAGTATCAGAATATCTACCATAGCACAGGTTGATCATTACCGGAATCAGAATCTTCTAGAATTATACTGTTTTCTGAATCACTGTCGGAATCGTTCAAGTCTTCATTTCGCTTTCCTCTGGATTTTTTTTCTTCTTTGCTGAAATAGCTGTTGACAGTTGATTCGCTAGTTTCTAATAACTGAAAATGCCATAATGTACAACTCGGTACACAGTATTTATGCTACTTACCTAATATGAGATACTACGAGCCATTATTATGGGATACCTCATATTAGGGTTCCCTCACTATCTCATATTTTCATATTTTTTTTTTTTTTTTTTTTTTTGTTTAAAAACAGTACCGGAGTCTGATCAGGACTCCGGCGCTCTATCCCCATTTACATTTCCCCCCGTAGGTTTTACTAATATATACACATATACACAAACATATAACACCCATGCCCAAGGCGGGACTCGAACCCACGATCCCCTGCCCACGAGGCACCAAAGCAAGACGCTTTAGCGAGCGCGGCCATTGGGACCGGCTATTAGTAGTATCCAAGAAATATACTTTAGTTGTCTTTGTCATGCTACTTGACGAACTGCAAATAAAAACGATAGTCATGACTTATTGCATAGTTCTAGCTGTCCACAAGGGAGTGTAATAATGAGACACTTCTGCTTATCTTATTTGCAAAATGCCCTCCGAAGTTTGAGGCTTCAAAACTTTTATTTTACGGTCAAATACAAGCACACGTAGACGCGACCGCGCCGTGGCCGAGTGGTTAGATCACTCGACTCTCACCTAGACGGCCGGGGTTCGATCCCAAGCAACCGCATGTGAGATTTGTGGTGGACAAAACGGCGCTGGGGCGGGTTTTCTCCGGGTACTCCGGTTTCCCCCGCCATTGCATTCCACCGGTGCTCCATTATCATTCATGTATCATCAGTGTCACCGCCTGTGGTGCCATTAGTAGTTAAAGCGGGCGTTAAACACTACAAAAAAAAAACAAAAAAAACACGTAGACGCTCCCAGAGTGTTGAAATGGCGGGGATTCCTTATTCCTACCTGCTAATGCTCTGTTTACAATTAGTTCATACGAATGCCATATGGCAGCACCTCATTGGCCAGTTAGCGGCAAATCACAAGTTATTTTGAGATGACACCCCAATGGCGACTTCCAAATTGATTGGTTTACCGGGAAACATGGGAGTCAGTTGAGAAGTTCAGTGCTATGCCGGCATTTGCCATGGTAGCTCAGTGGCAGAGCAACCGGCTGGAGATCGGGAGATCCGAGGCGTTGAATCTTTCAGTCTGACTCTACCTATTCAACTGTCCTACACACGGCTTGTGTGAAAAAAACAATTACTCCAATAGGTATACGTTATTATTTGTTTCATTTTTAAAATTATTGGTTGTTTTTTTCATTTATACACCGCCTTTAACTGCATGGTCCTATCGACAACATAATACCTACTGGGAATGGTGTGAACTCGTTAATTGTTTTGTTGTTGGGTTTTTAATTTTTAATTTTATTCATTAGATCTCTCACGAATTCACACTTTCATTCATGTTTCCAGACTCTGGGGAATACGGGGACTAATATGGACTGGAGAAAAATTTCCACCGCCCAATCGGGAATCAAACTCGGAACCCCTTGTACAGCAGCAGCTCTACCGACTGAACTATGGGGACACCCTTGGTTTGTTTGTTTTAACTTAACGCCCTTTAACTTGGTCATATCAGTTGATGCATGAAATTGGTGAAATGGTGCTCAAATAATTTCGGGATCCGTGGAGCTTAAAGAGCCGGTCCCCATGGCCGCGCTCGCCAAGGCGTCCCGCTTTGGTGCTTCGTAGCGCTGGGGATCGTGGGTTCGAGTCCCGCCTTGGGCATGGGTGTTATATGTTTGTGTATATGTGTGTGTTGTAAAAGTAAGAAAACAGTAATAAACAGTAATAATACGGCAAAACAAAGTAAAAAGAAAAAAAAGAAAAAAAATAAGAGGTCCTTATCCGGGTAAGTAAGCCACTCTAGATTCAAACTCGCAGAATGTGCGGCAGACACGCTACCGAGATGAGTAGAGTTTGAATTTGTTGTCGCTATTCAACAATTTCTCGCGATTATATAGAAAAGTATGGAATCATAAAGCCAGCATATAGGGTCGAGTTTTTTTGAACATTTCATATCGCTATTCCCTGTCATTTCAAAGGTTTCTTTCGATTAAAATGAAATAGTTAGAAAAATAACTTTCCTAAGAATAGTTTCTACAAGCCATATAAAATAAATGATAGTGGATAGAGAAAGTCATGTGAACGCAGTGCATCAGATGCTTCTGATGGTCAAGCCAAGAGTTTCATAGCCAACACATATCGAACGATAATTTGCCTGTCAAAAAGTGCCTTGTATACCCCCCCCCCAACCCTACACCGGCGCCAATGCTAATCATTGTGTAGTAAAGTGTATTGGATTCGTATTCCTAAGAATTAAGAATCATTTTGTTAATAATTAACTTCACGTTTCTTCTCGTTTTTGAAAACTGATCGTCATGGACACCTAAGCACACAGATTATTTATGTGTTGATGCACGTATGTAAGAATAAAAAACAAATAGGTTAGTCCCATACTACTGAGAACTATATACAGCGTACTATTTCTAATGTTTTAAAAGACAATATTACTAACCTCAATATGGTTGGTATGCGTAATAGAATAAACCAATAATACTGTTCTATCGCCAGCGTGTGAGATACTATCAAGTAATTTTGATTAGTGAAGCAACTGGTTATTTTCCTCGAGTCACATCCGTTCTGACTGCCATGCTGCTCGCGTGATATTGTCAGGCATGCATGACGTTGGGCACTTGCGCTATCTAGCGGTTCGTTATGTAATCACGATTTCAGCGACAGCTGCTGTGGATAACGCAAACAGTACTACCAACAGTTATATTAAACTTACTCTTGATAACCGAAGACTATTGTGAACCTGAAATGGTTAAGCGCGATGTTTTTTTGTTTTCCATCTAAGCTATTTCGTCACCTTAAATCTTCTCTAAGAAAATATATGCATAAGCCAACAGTAAATATTTTTGGGGAAAAAGAATTATATAACAGAACAACAATATTATTATTATTATTATTATTATTAATAATAATAATAATAATAATATAAAGGCCAGGACTTCATAACGTGATATGAGGTATGTCTTCTCAAAATTTATTAAGATCTCTTTGTGGTTTACCAAGAAAAAATCTGATGTGTTCCATTCTCATGACTTTCTCTACATCTCTGCAACAAATTGTTGTTAAAAAGCTTATGCTTCTATTTATTTCATGCTAATCCAGAAGAATTAGCAAAAATCGTCTTATTACTTGCTTTCATGTAAGTAGAAGTTACGTTGTATGGACAGGAACTGACAAATTCCCATATGAGAAATGTAGCTGAAACCAATAACAAGGGATATCTCAAAATTATATATATATATATATATATATATATAAACATAAATTGTGTGTTTTTACGGGCTCTACATTTTCTGTTAAGTTAGCTCTTACGGTTTACCAATTATGCAAAATTCCGTTAAATTCATCCAGAATAAAGAGGTCTTCAGAGGATATTCCCAGAAAATTCATATACGTTTTATTTGTTATATAAATATCTTTAATATACGATATTTTAATCAAAATCATTAGAGCCATTTTTGAGAAACTCAAAAGTTCCATGAAAGAGTAGTTTGGGGTGGGGGGATATTCTGAAAAAGCTTCGTGTGTATTCTTGGAAGATACTAAACTTAACGGTATTTGGTAGTTAACGGTATTTTCGTTTTTGAGATATGCACACACACGGGCCTTTTTCTAAAAGTGCTTTTTTTTTTTATTTCAGGGGGACCAAAAACATGTATTTCCGATGAAATCTTCGTACCGAATTTTTGGGTGCATTACAATACAATAGAGAAAGTAAAAACGCCAATCAGTTGAGGAACTGAATGTATCGTCGTAGTAGAGTAGTAATAGTCGTAGCCGTAGTCGTCGTACTCGTCTTAGTAGTCGTCGTAATTGTAGTAGTAGTAGTAGTAGTAGTGGTAGAAGTTCCTGTAGTTCTTAAGTGCAGAAAAGGGCATTGCTACAATGTTTCCATGATCGGATTTGAATTTCTAGTTCGTGAGTTCGCCATTATGCGCCGTGGTCATCGACGAAATCACGTTTTTTTTGTTTTTAATTTATTGATTTTTTTATACCTTATTATTTATAACGTTTTCCTTTTTTTACATATACATACACAAATGTCAACACATTTACAAACACAGAAATACCCATGCCCAAGGCGGGACTCGAACCCACGAATCCTGTGTACCACGAAGCGCTAAAGCGAGACACTTTAACGAGTGCGGCCACCGGGATCGCCATACTTTCGGACGCGTAATGGCGGAATATTTTGCCCAGGAGCCTTCTTCTTCTTTTTTTAGGTGCAAATAAACATTACAAGGGGTAACCGGCTTTACTTCCCTCCCGAAGGAAGCCTTGCTAAATCCATCTAGAGTTTTAACCTGCTATCTAGGGTTTTAGAGGCATGGTAACCTCTACACCATGGAGGGCGACACTACACGTAGTAGAGAACCCAAAATTAAAGGTCTGCAGGAAGAGAGAGAGAGAGAGAGAGAGAGAGAGAGAGAGAATAAAGATAATATTAAAATGTTACTAATGTCGTATAAATGTAGTGTGGACTCTAAATGATTAGTTAATGGGAAGATTGAAGCAGTAGCTATGAAAATTTACAGACCTGCAGCATGTTGCACTTTAATGACCGTAAGTTACACATAGCCAGAAATATACAAGAGAAATTAGTGGTACCGTTAACGGTAATAATTCCAAATATCCTGTTTAGAAGCGCCTTTTAGAAAGGGAGAAACCTTTGAAATTTAGGGTTTGTTGCCCTCCGTGGTGTAGTGGTTATCACGCTAGACTCTAATACTCGAGATCGCGGGTTCAAACCCGGGTCTTTTTCTTTCTATTTTTTCTTTCTTTTTGTTTTTAACACTTAATACCTATGTACAATACTTAGTAGATATAAAGGTATTGCAGTATTATTCAACGATTTAGATTAAAATGCTATATGTTTAAGATATTCTCATTACAAACAAAATGAATATCTTGCATTTTTTGGGAATAGTCTCTAAAGATACCTTCGTTCTAGATGGCTTTTGTATAAATCGTAAACTCTAAGAGATAGACACAAACTTAGTACACAAAAATTCACTTCTCATTAAAACACAAAATTTATGTCAAGAACCCCCACCCCGTTTTTTGAGTTAACCGTTATATATATATTCCTTATCATTGGTTCCAGTTTTAAACCAGTTAAGCTTACCTCAAGTGGAAAGTCAACTCGCGTTTCATCTTATTTTACTTCTAGGAATGCTAAAGAAAAGCAAATTTCAATTGTTTCACAAAGCGAAAGCCTTTAAAAGATTTGACTATCCTTTATTTCCCTTGGGAAGATCATTTCTACTTATGTTTATCTTGATCAGCATCTCAAGAGCCGTTATCTTAACTCCATCGCACAACAGGCCGCAAGGGTACAAGGCTACCTCCCGGCTGCTGCATTCCCCATCTCGGCCCAGTAAGCAGTCATGGACAGGGTGCTAAAGCACCATTAACCCAGCCGGTTAATGCGGTCTTCTTGATCTGGAGCCACTACTTCTCAATCAAGTAGCTCCTCAATTGGCCCCCAAGGGACCTCGCGAGGCCCAGGTCTCCCAGCGGGGGAAAACTCCCAACGCCGGTACCGGGAATCGAGCCCATGTCTACCGCTTGGAAAGCAGCCGCGCTATACAAACCGTTATCACGGGGCGGAAATACTAGCGTTTTGCTGAAACACGTTTTGTAACCAACCGCTATCTTGTGGCACTACACGCTATCATACACCATAGGCAACATCTATCAAAATAATTGTTTTTCTAAGTTTTTGAAGTAAAATCCAAAGGACAATGGAAGGGGAGAGATCTCTATTTGAAGGAATAATCACATGTTATGGCCTGTCGGAAGTTATTATTGATAAATTAGTATTATTGCAGTAAACATCACGGTATGGTCATAACTTAATTTTGTTCTTGGTCTAAAACTACTGTTAATGTACCAAAAGGCTGTATCATAAATTACACCTTTGATTTAAAGCCTTAGTAGAATATGTGATATTAATCAAGGATTTCAGTCGCGGAATATTGCGCTTATTGCCTTTGCATTCCGAGTCCGAGGGACACGCCCCCTATTCTCATGGTTCTGTTATCATAAGCACATAATTAGATAATAATTATTTCTCGCAATGGCTGCTAAATGGAAGAATTAGCAAGAGGTTTGTTATAAACCGGAGTAGGTTGCCAATTTTGTCTGCGAATTGCCTTTATCCAAGCTTCTCAACGGTCTTTCCAAGTTGAAAATCTAAAATCTAACAAACAATACAGAATCGTTCTGTTGATAATATGTAACATATTTCACTAAGTATACCACCGTAAAATCACTTAAATAAGTACACTAACTTATGTATTGAAACATTTCCCTTTCCTTGTTTTTACTTCTGCTATCCGAGAAAATACAACAAACAGCACACACGTATTGACCATTATAATGTTTTAAAACTTGCACTCTAATTTTACTACTTAATTGAACATCTAACACTGAAATGGATAGTCGCCCGGCTGAATGAGTCCTTAATATGTATGTTAATTAATTAGACTAAATAAGTTAATTTCTAGGATGCATGATCATGTTTTTCTGTATGTTCTCTTAACATAATGTAAAATGCTATAAATGTATGTAGTAAATGCAGGATAGAAATGTTCTTGGAAAGTGTTGTCTAACGTTAAAAAGTCGGTTTTCGAGCGACGATATTAAATATTTAAAATGGCGGCTTGGCAAAAACGTGCTTCACCAACCACGATGCATTAAGAATAGAGCATTTCCGATCAAATCTCTCTCTATATCTGTGGCCGTTATTTCATCCTATAGTGACATCTAAGGGCGATGAGACGATGCCTCATCACCAAGCGCACATTGCGGCGAACTCGGGAACTAGAAATTCTCTAATCAAGAAACCACTGTAAGGTGGCGTGCTGGAACTTAAACTAAGTTAAGAGGTTGTTTAGCGCCAGCAGAGTGTTTACTATTAGACTCGAGAAATGAACGCATTTATGTTAGCTTTCAATTTTAACTTTGACAACAGATGCCCTGCGGCAAACTCTGGAATACACGAAATGAATAAGGAATATGAGGATAAATTCCAATACATAATTTATTTGAACATGTTAGATATACAAACAATTTATATCCATACTTTTCAAATAATATCTGTAATATGCATTCACATTAATAATAAATTAACTAATGAATATGTAAATAAATATGGTGTATATAAATATAGATAATATTAATAATTTCCTGACGCAAATAATAGTAGTTGATAGCTACTAGTTAACTTCAAAGACGTGCTAAAGTAACCTATATTTTTACCGTACACAATCAAGTAAAATAAAAATACCTCAAAATCACAATAAATTCACAAATTTACGCGTTAAATACAAAAATTGTATTATAAACATTATCTCACAAAATCCATTACACAAAATATTGTAGAAGCCATCTCAAATTCATATTAGCACTTGCATATTCGTGCATAAATTCCAGAATCGATTATGTGAATTTGCTTTCTAGTTCATTTATCGCGTTGTTCCCATCTCTTGCTTAGAAGTTTCTGGAGCCATTGGAGTTCATTCATTATGATTTTCTTGTTTTCCTGTGCTAAAGGTCCTTTATAGTACACGAGGCCATCTATGCGAAGAATGCTATCTCTACAACAAAGAAGTCAAACATAGCTATTAAATGTTGGTATTTAATTGTTAAGAAACTACAAGGCTTCGTCAGAGCTTAGCAATGTTCTGGTTTCGTCTGCTAGCGCTAGTTTCCAATCCTCTTTTTCCACAATCAGAGCTTGGACTTTTAGAACCTCATCGAGAAATACAGTTTATTGCGACGCGGCGTACGATACCACTCAGGGCCGCGCAGTGACTGGAAGCTGCCGTTATTGGCATGCTGGCGTGTATCGAGGCAATTGCAGTAATTACATTGATGTACAGTTTAATCGCAAACACAGAAAATATGTTTTTGAAAGCTACAAACAGAACTCAAAAATTTAAAGAAATGACATCTAATATCCTTCACCTCCTCAGCCTGTTGCAACTCCTGGTTAAATGCGGTTCTACAATAGTGTCATTATTTCTACACTTTTTGTTTAAATTAGTTTCAGATTACAATATTGCTTTAACTACTATTCAGGATTATTCTGAGCTAATAAATTATAGCCAGTAAGTGATAGCATCATAAATTATTGAAGTTTTTGGCACAAACTGGAACCAATTTGGCATTTAATACACCAATTTAGCACGAATTTTGAAAATGTATTATTTTATAAATATATACTCGCATAATTTATTTTATATTCTATCTAATGTCAAAATTGAAATTATTGCTGCATGCTATAAAAGAGGAACTCAAAAGTTAGAGAAATTTATTAAATTTTAGGATTGTATTTTATATATGGTAATCTTATATATAAGATAGTAATGTTCCTAGTTTTGAAATGTCATAATATATCCCCAATTTCGAGCCCTCTATTTACAGAGAGTATTAATTCATTATGTTACACATTGGATGCAATATAAGCTAAAAGGTATAATTTCCAAGTATACTTTTTATTATATTTTGCACCCAATATTTAATATAAATAGGAGGATCAAAATCGGTGAAAATCTCGTATATTTAAGATTTCCGTGAAGGTATTCATGATATTGATATGCCATAAACCTAATATTACAAGATTTCCTTAAATTCTGAGCTCCTATATGTAATGTGAGAGCAATAATTCCTATGCTCACATTAGAGACAATTAAAATAAAGAATGTGTTTTATATTTATATGGGTTAATAAATAATATGTTTTAATACAATTTGGGCCAAATTAGCTAAGATTTGTGGTAAAAGGTGCAATACGTACTGCGCTAACACTTCCTGACTATGATTTACTAGATGAGAATAATCCTGAATAATAGTTCAATGTAATCTGAAAGTTCATTTTACCAGAATAAATGCCACTGTTGAATATTATGCGCATCTGTACAATATAGTTACGAAAGTCTTACGAGTTGAACAACGATCATACTTCTGCAGGACGAGTTCCTTTTTTTTTTTTTTTCTTTTTTGTTTTCTGTTTTTTTTTTTTATTTATTTATGGACGCTCTTTTAAATACTGTGGTTCTCAGCGTCCCATTCTATACTGGGCGTGAAAGACCACTTAATTTTGCTCAGGCTTGAGGTTCTTTTACGTACCGTAAATCTACGACACGGGACCAACGGCTTTACTTCCCTTCCGAAGGAAGCCATGCTAAGGATTTTTACGCCCGAAAAAATCCATCGTCCTCCGCCGGGTTTGAACTCGCGACCTTGGGTATATGAAGTTAGCATGGTAACCATTACACCACGGAGGACGACTAACGAGTCCTTGAGTCCCTCATTTCGAACACATAGTATGAAGATTTGCTGTTCATTAAAACAATGTTTTAGACTTGTTTAAAACAATAATACGTTAAAAAAGTCAGGTTATAAAATGCTTACCTCGACAGGGCTCTTCGAAGAACTAATCCAAAGGATTGATAGAGCAGCTGTTTGTTATGGATAGAGTAAAGCAGAAAATAAACACCGTTCATGAGAAAAGTCCAGGACATTTGAAAATGGCAAATACAAGGCCATCATGAAATAGTGGTCAAACGCAATATCATCTGCAACATTTTATGTTTACCCCTACACATCACGTGAAGAGGAGAGAAGGTTCTCAAACTATAAATTTTGTTTAAATAACAAAACAAGGTACTTCAAATTTGAAAGGTTTAACATATATGTTGCTATAAATTGTAATAAGTTCGAAAATTAAACCGACGTTGAGCATATGGACATACACCTTTGTATTACATAAATTTATTTTATGTCTCCAGGTGTACAGAACGGTTCTCAAAGATGTACAATAATTTATAGGCAGTGTTATGAAAACTATTTGTTAGCATACTCCAGTGAGGACTGGTCTTGTTTCCTATTGCAGTTCGCTCACGCTCCTCTTCCTATGATCACAGACTGCACACATTGTAAGTCGAATCCTGAAAGTCCTAGCTCTGGCAATAACTTATAACAATATAAATGCTTGTTTATTCTATCACTAAACGCATGTTATATATCTAATGTTAAGTAATTTCTCACGAATTTTCTAGTCCTAGACACAAACATATAATTTTAATTAACATTCTTATTGGTATACCCGCTCACGCCATCACGATCGCGTTGGCTACGTGATAACGTATGAAGCTCAGATGGGCCGCGCCGTGGCCGAGTGGTTAGACCACTTGCCTCTCACCTAGACGGCCGGGGTTCGATCCCAAGCGACCGCTTGTGAAATTTGTGGTGGACAAAGCGGCGCTGGGGCGGGTTTTCTCCGGGTACTCCGGTTTCCCCCGCCATTGCATTCCACCGGTGCTCCATCATCATTCATGTATCATCAGTATCACCGCCTGCGGTGCCATAAGCAGTTAAAGCGGGCGTTAAACACTACAAAAAAAAATAAGCATCTGAAATCGTTAAGAACCCCATCTATGCTAGCGCACGCTATTGCCCGAATTTGGTTGCCCTATTTTAAAAACTATAATATAAGCCATATATTATAATTATATCGCTGGAAATCCGTGATCAATAAATTAGAATTAGTTTTAAAATGATAGAAAAATTATTATAAAACAGGTAAAAAGTGTCAAGAGTAAACAAATGGCCCTGTGTACACATGGGTAACATTTTTGCCAAGGATAGGTCTAGAATTGATTGTCGGATAATATTACAATACGCGTATACATATTATATACTCCTCGAGGTTTATTCACAAATGAAGCTAAGAAGCCGTACAATAGCCTTTATTTCTCCTTTCAAATCGGTTCTTTGATAACGTTCTAGTAATGCAGCTCTGAAAAACGTATATATCTACTATTTTTCAATGAAAATGCATGAAAAGTGTTTCAAAAAACCTTTGCATGGTCAAAGAAAAAATCTGATGTGTTCCATTTTCATAAATTTCTCTAGCTGTTCCATAAACTAATGACAAGGAATATCTCAGTAAAGGTCAACTCCACATAAAAAATGTATATGACATAAACTGTTTTTTAACGAGTTCTACATTTTTTGTGTAGTAAGTTTTTGTCTATCTCTTACGGTTTAACCGTTATGCAAAACTCATCCAGAATAAAAAGGTCTTCAAAGACTATTTCCAGAAAATTAAAAATATATTGTTTATTTGTGATGTAAATGTCTTTAATACGCGGTATTTTAATCAAAATTGTTAGAGCCATTTTTAAGAAAAACAACATTTTCAAAAATGTTTCCATGTAAGGCGTAGTTTGTGGTGGGAGGATTTTCTTGAAAGTCTTTGTGTAGCACTCTTGGAAGATACTAACTTAAAATACAAAATTTGGTTTGTAACGCTCTTTTAGTTTTTGAGCTATGCTGACCACAGACACACATATATACACACACACATGGACCTTTTCTGAAAATGTTTTTTTCGAGCTCAGGGGACCTCAAAACACATATTTCCGGTGAAATCTAACTTCGAATTTTGGGTGGAATACAGTACCTTCTCTACCCACTATATACATTGTACATATGGGCTAGAGAAATTAAAAATTACAATGGTGAAACCCACAGGTTTTAAAGACACATTAGTTAACGCACTGTTAGACTACTTTACTCGATCTCGGAATCGATCGTCTGCTATTTTGGTGTTGCCAAAAAAACTTTTAATTGTTTTGTGTTTATGTTTTCCTCTGTAGATTGGCTTTGTTTTAATGCGCTGTGGTGGCGGCAATATAGCATTATAGTTGCCATACCTACAGACCCACAATGGAGTCTTTTCAGTTTTAATATTGTCATAATTATAATATGTTAAATTTAAAGCAGGTATCGCCTTGACCGAGTAGTTAGACCGCTCGGCTCTCATTTAAGCTGCCCGAGTTGAGCTGCTACGGCTAAGCTCCTTACAATCCTTCAAGAGTTGCTTGGATATCAAAATTAAAATACCCAAAATAAACTTTTTGAGTAAACTCACACCAGCGGTGCACAAGGGCCGTTGCACCATAATAGGCAACCGTCGAGGAGCAATACTTACTTGCCTCCTCCTGTCAATCCACAACCCCAAACCTCACCCGCCATCCTGCAAACCCCACAATCCCGTCAGTACGTGGTTAAGTTCTCTCCGAGAACAGGGACACGTCTATCACACCTCGGGCTGCCCTCAGCCTGCCAATTGCTCTAGGTCTGGGATTTTTGGGCGGGTTCTCCGGTAACCTCCACCATGCATTTCATCAATTGCTCCATAAGTATCTGTGTCATCCATTACATCGTAATTTCATATCCCTCATTTCCTCACTTCATATCACGCATTGGGCTGATCCTCTATCATGAGTTCTCTGCATTTCAGAGCCTCTGCTTCCCAACAGGCGCCTGACTCCAGGCCCTGGCTTGCAAATCCTGATATAGTGTTTAACGTCCGCTTTTACTACCGAGTGGTCTAACCACTCGACCACGGCTCGGCCAAAAAGGATTCTTAAAACAATTGTTTTCTATGTACAGCCGCTTTAACTTCAAGAGTCATATTTTGAGCTTTGAATTGAGAAACAACAGATGTACAGTACTTGAAGTGCAGTTTTCTTTAAGTTGGTATTATTATTATTATTTTTATTATTATTATTATTATTATTATTTTACCATTAACACACTCGGAATTACATTCACTCCTACATTCTCTGCGAACGTAGGAAACAGAAGTGTACCCGCCGCAGTCGGGAATGGAACCTAGGGCCTGTGAGAAAGCATTAGATTACACAGGCGTCTAATGACTTTTGAATTAGCCTGTATTAGCCTGTATTAGGTATTTCTTCTGAGACATATTCAAAGTGGTAATAGTGAGTTTCTTTTTGTTATATTTTGAATTGTTTCACGCGCCTTTAACTACAGGTCATATCGGTGGCTTTTACCTTTGAAAAATATTGCTTTAGGTGATGGTGTTAACTCATGTACAGTTTTCATTGTTTGGGGGGGGGTGTCTGTACATTAGATCACTCACACAGTCACACCCTCGTTCATATTTCCAGACTATAAGGAGAAGAATAAACCAGCCGGTAATCGAACTAAGGACCCCATTTTTCTTTCTCTACACGTACCATGTACATAGTGTATAGAGAAGGCATTACACTCCATCCAAAAATAAGATACCGAGATTTCACCGCAAATATACGTTTTAGGGTCCCTTGTGTAAAAAAAAAACATTTTTAGAAAAAGGTCCGTGTTTGTATGTGTCCATGTGTCAGTGAATCCGTGTGTCTGTGAACACGATAACTCAAAAACGTAAATGCGGTAAAATATCAAACTTGGTATTTAAGTTTGTTATCTTCTAGGGATGCGACACGAAGATTTTTAGAAAAATCCCCCCACCTCAAACTACCCTTTACATGGAAAAAAAAATCGAAAATGTTGGTTTTCTCAAAATTGGCTCTAACGATTTTGATTAAATTACTGTATATTAAAGATATTTATTTACATGACATGTAAAGTGTAGATCTTAAATTTTCTGGGAATAGCCTGTAAAGACCTCTTTATTCTGGATGAATTTTGCTGAATTTTGCATAATTGGTAAACCGTGATAGATAGACAAAAACTTAACTACATAAATAATGTAGATCTCGCTAAAACACACAATTTATGTCATATGTGTTTGTTTGTTTGTTTTTTTTTCGTGAAATTGACCATTTCTAAGATATTTTAAGTTATTTGTTTCAGTTTAAAATACTTGAACTTTACTCACACTTTTCTCCATAGAAACAGATTTTAATCATATGGCAACCAGTTTTTAAAAGATTTTACTCACTTTAGCCTAATGTATTCCCTTATTTTCCTTCGACTTACAAGAAAGCAATTAATTAAGACAATGTCTGTTAATGTTAATCCCTATTATCATACAGTATATAGAAGAATATGCTTTTTAACAATTATAGGTTACAGTGATATAGAGAAAGTAATGTGAATGGACAACATCAGATTTTTATTCTTTCTTTACTATCCTTATGTATCAAGGCACGGAGAACCCACTAAGAAGTTAATTAATTAGTTCATTATTTATTACTTCGGAAGTTAATACTTACTCTGGCTTTGGTATGCAGAATATAGCAACTTCGTTCCAAGGTAGTTCCTTGGCTTGCACTTCTTGCCCCAAGCTGCTCTTCCCATAAAAATAGATGTTTCCAAAGGGGTTTAGCTCCCCCTTCTTAGTTCCACGAATCTCAAAGCCTGTATCCAAACGTATTAGAGTAGAGCCAAAATCTTCCTCTTGTAATCTTACATCACAGTACTTGCTGTTATCATTAATGTATTCTTTATACAACTCTATGTCATTATAGATATTCATCAACATTTTAACTTCGCTTTCAGCTGAAGGAAACATTCTCTTGCGGGCCCTAAATATTACTTTTAGCAAATGCTCCCTTCTTGTTTTAGCATCATTACATGCATTTTGGACTTTTGGTTCAATAATTCTGTCGCATTGTTCTTGTGAGGAAGCTTCATCTTGCAGAGCGCTAAACATATCACTAGGATGAGATGTCAGAGATGAAAATTCTTTCTCAAACGACACTAAAAATTCTGACTTCTCTAACTTCAGTTCCTCACAGGTAAGCATCCAGTCTTTGAAGACCTCAATTTCGTTACATAAATCTTGGATGTTCTCATTCAGTTCATTTTCACATTGCACCAATAATGCTTTAAGTTCCTTTTGAGGATCAGGTTTTCTATAGGCTTCTTGCAAAATCCCCTTTTGCCTCTGTGGAAAATAAAAGAATCATAATTATTTCTAAACTATTAATGTATTATTATTAAACACCATATAATAAAAATATATAATAATCTCAAGTGCATAAAATCATGTTCAGCTTTGCCTAATTGCCAATCCCATTTTGGCAAATCATTTTTTGGAATTTCTTTCTAAACAAAAACTGTCAAAGAGTATAACTTAAAATTCCGATGTATTCAATTCATATGATTTTCTAAATCTATTTTGGAACAAATTATTCTTATCAATATAATCAAGCTTAACAGAAATAGTGTTTTCATTTCCTTATAGACACAAGAAAAACGAATGACCACTCCCCATTTGAGAAACGTATATGTAACTATTAGAATATTTAAGCCAAAAATAAGGAATATCTCGGAAATTGTTAACTCCACAAAAAATGTATCTGATATAAATTGTGTGATTTAACAAGACTTACATTTTTTGGGTGGTAACATGTTTTCTTTCTCTTACGGCTTACCAGTTATACAAACGCCATCCGATGAAGAGGACTTTAGACGCTATTCGTAGAATATTCAATATACACCCTTTATTTGTCATGTAACCATCTTTAACAATTCGTTTTAATCAAGATCGTTACAGAAAAATGTTCCATGTAAAACGAAGTTTGGAGAGGGGGAGATTTTCCTGAAAATCTTCTTTTGTCGTATCCTTGGAGATACTGAACTATACGAACTTTTATTTTTTGAGTTATTCTCACACACAAAGATACACTTATGGACATTTCCAAAAATATTATCTTTTTAATGAAAGTGACCACAAAATGTGTATAGAAATCTCAGTATCAAATGTTGGCTAGAATGCAGTAGTTTTTCTTCCTATATACGTGGTAGATGAATTAAAAAAATAATTTTAGGTTAATATAAATAGATTCTATTAGATAATTTTGCAATAGTAATCGCTAAGGCATTAAGGACAAATTAAAGTAATGTCACTTAGCATATGACATTGTATTCTACAGAAGGGGTTTGTTAAGCATATGTTGCAACTGAAGAATTTCCTAAGTATGCTTAATTTCCTTCTAACTTTACAAAGTAACGTCAGAATGAAGCAAGAGATCATACTGCATGTTCAGAAAAGAGCTAAATTTAAAAAAAAAAAAAAAAAAACTAAATTTGACATAAATAAAACAATTAGAAGCTACCCCAAAGCAGCAATACTAAAATTTATATTTACTCTAAATTGATCTTGTTGCTACATAAACTAACTTTTTGAATACTAACTTATCTAAAAAGTGGTTCACGACAAACCGATAACTGTATACCTAAGCGGAAACGAGAACGGAAAGCAATGCTGCATACGAGCTTACGGTTCACAATAATCCAGTGGAGAACGAGAATGCATATTGTTAACAATATCAATCTCCAAGTGAAAATTCGATTTTTTTGCATTGGAATTTCATTTGTTTTTATCTGGTCTGTAAGTTTTATTTCCTTCCGCTTTAGCCAACTTAATATGGGTTAGCCAGCGTCAAAATTCGAAAGAATCACTTTGCATTGGAATTTCATTTGTTTTTATCTGGCCTGTAAGTTTTATTTCCTTCCGCTTTAGCCAACTTAATATGGGTTAGCCAACGTCAAAATTCGAAAGAATCACTACTAGAGTAAGCTCTAGCAGCTGTTTCAAGTCACGGCCGCTTGGAACAATCTCTACAGTAAAGATTGCAATATGCACAGTACGGAGCTATTATAATGTCTTCCCGGGGACGAGAACGAGACAATGTGGCTAGAACTCAAAGTTAACATCTTTCCAGAACCCCGGGAAAGCTTCCAGTGAATCAGCATGCCCCTTCCAAGTAATGTGATTTAAATAGTGGCAGATTGACAAACACTGACCTGCGCATGTCTTCAGGTAGGTCATCGGGATGTACACAGTGATAAAACATCCAGTATTGTTCCGTTAAAAATGTCCAGTGCTCAGTTTAAAACTGAATGGGGATAATAATTATTTTTCGTGCTACATGAACTAACCTTATTTTTACTTTCTCTTGACGTACTATGTACAAGGTATTGCATTCCACCCAAAAATTCGATACCGAGATTACACCGGAAGTACATGTTTTGGGTCCCCCTAAATCCAAAAAAACATTTTTAGAAAAAGGTCCGTGTGTGTCTGTGGAGAGCCTAACTCAAAAACGAAAAGTATGTTAAATACCAGCATTGGTATTTAAGTTGAGTATCTTTCAAGGATGCGACACGAAGATTTTCAAGAAAATTCCACCAACCCCAACTACCCTTTACATGAGGAAAATTTCGAACATTTTGATTTTCTCAAAAATGGCTCTAACGAATTTGATTAGAGTATCGTATATTAAAAATATTTATCTGACAAAAAAATGTATATCTTGAATTTTCTGGGAATAGCTTCTGAAGACTACTTTATTCTGGATGAATTTTACGGAATTTTGCATAACTGCTAAACCGTAAAAGATGGACACAAACTTACCACACTAAAATGTAGAACACGTTAAAACACACAACTCATATTATATATATTTTTTTTTCGTGGAGTTGATCGTTTTTTTTTGTTTTTTTTTTTTTTTGTTTTTTAATATTCCTTGTTTTTAGTTTCGGCTTTGAAAAACTTATACTTTTCTCATACAAGAATTTGTCAGCTCCTGTCCATACAAACAGCAACTTCAGTCACATAGCAACCAGCTTTTGACTACCACTTTAACTTATGGTACTCCCTTATTTCGCTTCTACTTACAAGGAAGTAAGTAATAAGACTGTTCCTGATAATTGTTCTCGATTAGCCTGAAGTAAATAGAAGCATAAGCTTTATAACAATAATGTGTTGGAGACAAAAGAAAAACGGGTTGGGTAATGTTTTACGAGTAATTTAATCTCCATAAATATACCAATTGTGAGTGTTTTCAGGCTTTATAGCCTGTTATTGTGTGTGCACTACAATAATAAACACTTTAGTTTTCAAATCAGTTAATTTAAACTAGAGCTAATAGTGCAAAACTAAGTTTAAAGGAGGTTAATAACCTCCCAGAGGTTACGCGGCATTGTTTCCGTATGGAAAGCTGCAACAGGAGCCCTACAAGTTCTAGAATTTCACCGACAAAAGAAAACGATGTAGCTTCTACAGTTCCAGCTAAAATGAATCCAGAACCGAAAGGTACGCAAAGTTATGCTTCAGTAACACAAATGACACCATCTAAAGATCAGGCTATTGTTATAGATTCTCATAGTGAAATCACGCTAAAAGAATATGTTTTAGCCATAGGTAAACTAATCGATCCAAGTTGCATTAGATTTGTTTCACGCATTTCAAATGCAAGAATTTGCATGTACTTGGCTAATAAGACAATGGTACAAGACTTAGTACGTAATCATCCTAAACTAAACATAAAGAATGTGTCACTAAGTATTAGAGCCCTCGTCACAAAAACGCAAAGGGTTATTCTTTCAAATGTTTGTCCAACAATTCCTAATCAGCTAATAGAACAGCAACTCGCAGTACTATGGGTTAAGCCCACTTCATCTATAGTTCATATTCGTGCAGGAATGAACGAACCAGGTTTTACACACATCCTAAGTTTTAGGAGACAAATGTATGTCAATCCTAATGACCTAGAAAAGCTCCCTGAAAGTATGCAGATTAAGTATGAAGGTACAAACTACTGTATCTGTTTTTCATCAGACACTGTAATTTGTTTTACATGTAAACAGGAAGGGCACCTTGCAAGGCAGTGCCAGGCAAACGCTAATGACGTAGCTTTTTTACCTATGGCAACAACTCAGGGTAGCAATGAAAATGCGGCAACAATTGCCGCGTTAGATTTGTGTGATGATAGCTTTCCTAACCTGAACAAGAAACAAAACACAAATGAATTAGATTTGTGTGCTGCTAACTCTCCTAACCTGAACATGAAACAAAACACAAACGAAATCACACAAACAGCTGTCTCTGATCCCAACACAAAGATGATACCCAAGCAAAATATAGACGCGGAATCCTCTAATCATACTAAACATCCGCATGATATGGATTCCTTTAAAACTGAATCATTACCCAAGCATACATCGAACGAAAACGCTGAAAACAGACAAGAGATGCCACTCACTCCCCTAAAACGTGTACACTCCGAAAGTAGCATATCTATAACACAAATAGGAGAACAGGAACTCTCTTCCTCTGAATCTTCTCAGGAAGACACACCTCTTAACTGTGAAACAAATAACAACAGAGTCATCAAACACACAAAGAAGAAACCAAAAACATATACTAAGAAAACAAGAATCACCGAGGCAATGTCACCGGTGCAGAAATTAATGGAAGCAAACCCAGACGATTATGCTATAATATACCTACGACTACTTAGTTTTCTTGAAAATTCTGTTGGAATTTCAGACGTACAATCTTTGGCACTCAGTTATACCAGTGACCTTGAGGGGCTAGTAAATACAATAAAAAAGCTCTCTCCCTGTTTCACAGATCGTGGCATCAAAAACAGGTGCACTAGACTAATAAAGAAACTTAAGCAAAATGTCAGCGTCACGGATTCTAATGAGGCCTAAATTTCAATTAACCAATCAACTTACAAATTACATTAAACATATTACAATGGAACCTCAATGGTTTCTGGAAACAATACGAATATCTTCAACTTATTTTAAACAAAAATAATCCCAACATTATCTGCCTTCAAGAAACCAATTTTAAGCAAAATTACCTAGCTCACATGAAAACATACTCCTCATATTACAAGAATCGCATAGGCGCTTTACCTACTAGTGGTGGCGTTGTCACTTTTATTAAAGACAATATTCCACACAGAGAAGTAGAGATAAACACTTCTCTAGAAGCTGTAGCAGTTGCAGTAAAACTACCAGTAACCATAACAATATGTAATATTTACCTTCCAAACGGCAATGAAATAGAACTAACGACACTACATAATTTATTGGAGCAACTACCCAAACCATACATTGTTGTGGGTGACTTTAATAGTCACAACACTTTATGGGGTTCAAAATATACTAATCGACGCGGCAGAATAATTGAAAAACTATTAGATACAGTAAACTTAGTGTTACTCAACAATGGACAACGCACACACTATGATTTAGCCAATAATTCGTACACCAGGATTGATTTAACATATATGCTATTTCTTCAGCTGGGAAGTAACTAAATCCATTCAAGATAATGACCATCTTCCCATTATCATCCACAATATATTTAATACAGCTTCTCAGGTATTTACTACAACCAAATGGAACCTAAAAAAAGCTGTTTGGTTAAAATTTAGAAAGCTATTTAGTGAAAATGTCCAAAGTTTAATACCTCCAGAATATCGATGCAATTCTAAGAGAATTCACCAACTGTATTATTAGATCTGTAACATTAAGTATTCCACAAACATCTATTACACCTGGAAAATGCCCTGTTCCGTGGTGGAATGAAAAGTGCAGGGAAGCTATAGCAAATAAAAATCGTGCTTTTAATCGTTTCAGACGGCCCCCCAATTTAAGCAATAAGCAGGAATTCCTAAAATATCGTGCAAATGCACGTAGGATCGTTAAACAAAGCAAGAAAGAAACATGGCTCACCTTCCTCTCTACATTAACTGACAAGACACCCCAGTCAATTCTATGGAACAAAATAAAGAAAATAAAAGGAGGGAATTATGCTGCCCAGATAACGGCTATTCGTAATCCTGATGATCGCAGTATCAAAACTAATCCCGAAGAAATAGCCAACACCTTTGCGAATTTTTTTGCAAATGTGTCGAACCCACACCGGAATGATACACCATTAAACCCAGTACAAATTGTTAATATGAGTAAAAATACTAGCTACGCTTACAACGATTCAATCAGTATTGAAGAAGTGCAAGATGCTCTATTTGGTTTTAAAAGCACAAGTCCTGGCCCAGATAATATTCCTTAAGAATTTCTGCAGCAATCACCTCCAGTTGGTGTAGAATATCTCACGAAAATATTCAATCATGTATGGGTCAATAATGTATTTCCTTCATCATGGCAACACTCAATAGTAATACCTATTCTTAAACCAAACAAGGATATTCTACATCCAGAAAACTATAGGCCCATCGCACTAACATCTACTATGTGCAAAGTCATGGAAAAAGTAATAGATAAACGTTTACGATGGATGCTGGAGAAGAACCACTTTTTCAGCCAATCTCAAAGTGGGTTTCGTCAGTTTCACTCTACGATTGATAATTTAATTATTCTTGAAACTGAAATCAAAGAGGCATTTAGTAATTCCCAGCACCTTTTGTGTCTCACCTTAGATATAGAAAAGGCCTATGACACACTTAACAAAAACTACATCTTAAAAGTATAGATATAGATATAAATGAACACATGCTAAACTTCATCTCCAATTTCCTTCAAAACCGACAGATCCGAGTCAGAGTGAATGGCAGTCTATCTCAGAGCGTATTAATAAATAATGGCGTTCCTCAAGGCTCAATCTTGAATGTTAACACTATTCATTGTTGCAATGAACAAAATAGCGAATCATGTTTTACCACCAGCTAAAGCATTGTCTCTTTGCAGATGACGTTTTTATTTTTTGTTCAGGAAAAAATGTATCCACAACTCAAGAAAGTTTACAGAAATCATTGCACTCAATTCAAACCTGGTCCAATGAAATAGTATTCAAATTCTCTGAGCATAAAACTAAATGTATCAAATTTTCAAGAGCAAGATGCGATGGAAATAAACCCAAGTTATATATAAATGGCAAAACGATTGAAGTTGTTAGTTCTGCGAAAATACTAGGTCTAACATTTGATAAAAGAACTAACTTGGTCTTCACCTATAAAATTATTGGCAACAGATTGCAAAAAAGGTCAAATATATTAAGAATTCTCTGCGCTAGTAACTGGGGATCCGACATAAAAGTCTTTCACACGACATAAAAAGCATTAATAAGATCCAAGCTAGATTACGCTTCAATAGTGTATAATTCAGCCAGCCCCTTGCTACTTAAAGATCTCGACCGTGTACAATCCGCAGTCTTAAGGATTGTTCTGGGAGCCTACCATACTAGTCCAATCGATAGTTTACATATGGAGTTAGATGAATCTCCCCTTGAAGTACGTCGAGAATACTTAAGTTTAAAGTATGCAATGAAAATAGCTGGATTACCCTACTCAAATGCTTATAACTATGTATTTCCCAAAACACCCAAAAGAGATAAACTCCAACGTCCATTTAAATCATTGCCGTTCTACGATAGAATTAATTACTACTTAAAGAAACAACAAACCAGCCTTCCGAAGATAACAACAACCGGACTTCACGATGTTCCTCCCTGGAGGCTTAAAAAACCAAAACTTAACCTAGAAATGGAACCCTACAGAAAAGGACAAACATCTGCAATTATTTATCAACAACTCTTTAAAGAAGTGTCTAGTTCACACGCTGATTATGAAAAAATATTTACAGATGGTTCAAAATCAGCTCATAGCGTAGGATGTGCAATAATTCTACCAAATCAAGTTCAGGCGGTAAAACTTCCTGACTGTTTCTCTACATTTTCCAGTGAACTATACGCTATAATAGAAGCCTTCTCGTATATAACAGAGTCTAAGAATCAGTCATTCATAATCTTTTCAGATTCCAAATCGGCCCTAATGGCAACTCAAAATATTTATACAAACAACCAACTTACCCAAAATGTTCAAATTTCCTATAATAGGCCTTAGAACAAGGAAAACAAGTGATCCTTTGTTGGGTTCCTTCTCATCAACAAATTGCCGGCAACGAGAAAGCAGACGAGGCAGCCAAAACTGCTCTTCGGAAACCTGTGTGTAACACTAACATTCCAGTGCACCATTCAGACTTCTTTTACATCCGTACTAAAATCAACAATGCCTGGAAAACTCAATGGTCTCAACATCAAGGAACTAAACTACACTCAGTTAGAGGATCCTCAACTGCTGTTTGCTGTTTTAAAAACCTAAATAGGAAACATCAAACCATTATCACTCGTCTGAGAATTGGCCACAAGGCAATGACTCATGCCTACTTGATCGCCAAAGACGCCCAACCTCAATACTCCACTGACTGTGTCTCACATACTTTCAGAACACCGCCGTCATAACCCCCAGAGGAAAAAGTACAAAATCACTGGTGATATAAAGGTACTAAATAATGAAACCACGTATAAAAATGTTGTTATGTTCCTAAAAGCTATCAGTATCTACAGTTTAATCTAAAATTGCAATAAACATTAACACAGCTTTTATTTGCTTTCGTTCACAAAAATGTTAGTAATATATTATAGATCATTAAAATTAAATATATCTGTACAGTTTAATATTACTCTATATTAACGTCATAAGAAGTAATTTTGTATTCATTGTTACCTGTTAATTAGCACAATTTGTATTATATTCCAATGTATCTTCATAACCATCCTGTAATAATTATTGTTATCACAATGTATCAGTGTTTCGGTCGCGATAAGACTCTTACGAGCCAAAGCGACTATAAATAAATATTAGTAAAAAAAATAATAATTTGTTGCAGAGATGTAGAGAAAGTTATGTGAATAGAACACATCAGATTCTTTTTTTTTTTTTTTTTTCACACAAGATGTATGTAGGACAGGAGTTGGATAGGTATAGTCAGACTGAAAAATTCAAAGCCATAGCCGGGATCTCCCGGTCTCTAGCCGGCTGCTCTACCACTGAGCTACCATGGCAACATGCCGGCATTGCCTTGAATTTGAGTTGAGAAATTCAAGGCTAGCCAGCATGATGCCAAAGTAGCTCAGTGGTAGAGCAACCGGCTAGAGCCCGGGAGATCCGTGATTCAAATCCCGGCTATGGCATTGAGTTTTTCAGTCTGAATCTACCTAGCCAAAAAGCTTTATGAAAGCTAAGGAACAAGGTTTCGGCAGCTGAACCTTTAAAAAACAATATCCGCACTTATTAGTGTGAACTAATGTTCTACTTTGTAGTTTGGAGCCGAGGAAGTTCTTTTCTAATAACGACGCATGCCCCTAGTGTTCCACTGAATTACATTCTTGTTTAACATGATTTATAAACACCCCTTGAGCTGATGGCCAAGTTCAGGAGAAGAGGCGCTATCGTTCACTATGCCGGTTTCAGAAAGTAGTCGGAAAAAACTGCCAATTATGCCTGTCTACTTGTGTTGAAACGCTGGCCGAGTTCACAGACGCTTTGTCTATATCTGTCCTAGTCAAACAACGCAACCCAAAAACAATTTGAACATTTCATTTACTTCTTCTTTACTCTTTTACCTGCCAATCCTAACTCTGAAAGGTTTCAGTTCCAGCTCTGATGTAAATCTAATTGGCAGCACTGAATCATTACGGGAAAAAAACATTATTTTTACTTTCTCTACTTCGTACATAGTATGTAGAGATAGAAGGTATTGAATTACACCCAAAAACACGATATTTCACTGCAAATACACCTTTTAGGGTCACCTATATAAAAGAATCTGATGTGTTCCATTCACATGACTTTCTCTACCTCTCTTTAACAAATTATTGTTAAAAAGCTTATACTTCTATTTACTTCATGCTAATCGAGAAAAAAACTAGCACAAATACTCTTATTACCTGCTTCCTTGTAAGCAGAAGGGAAATAAGGGAGTACCATAGGTTAAAGTGATAGTCAAAAGCTGGTTGCTATATGATTGAAGTTTCTTTGTTTGTATGGACAGGAGTTGACAAATTCCAGTACGAGAAAAGTATGTTTTTCATTGCTGAAAACAAAAACAAGGAAAATGTCAAAATCGATCAGCTCCAAGAAAAAAAGTATATAAGATAAATTGTGCGTTTTAAGGTGCTCTACATTTTTTGTGTTGCAAGTTTTTCTCCATCTCTTACAGTTTAGCAGTTATGCAAAAATTCATAAAATTCATATAGAATAAACTAGTCTTCAGAGGCTATTCCCAGAAAATTCAAGATATAAATTTTATTTGTCGTGTTAATATCTTTGATATACGAAATTTTAATCAAAATCCTTAGAGCCATTTTTGAGAAAATCAAAATTTTCGAGAAAAAAAATTCCATGTAAAGGGTACTTGGGGGTGGGGGGATTTTTCTCAAAATCTTCGTGTCGCATCCCTGGAAGATACTAAACTTAAATACCAAGTTTGGTGCTTTACCGGCTTTTCGTTTTTGAGTTATCGTGTTCACGGACACACACACACACAGACCTTTTTGTGAAAATGCTTTTTTTTTTTGGATACAGGGGACCCTAAAACATACATTGCCGGTGAAATTTCGGTATCGAATTTTTGGGTGGGGTGCAATACCTTCCCTATACACTATGTACATAGTACGTGTAGAGAAAGTAAAAATAGAAAAAGGTTGTGTGTGTCTGTGAACACGATAACTCAAAAACGAAAAGTCGGCTAACTGCTAGTGCTACCATGTATTAAAGATATTTACATGACACACTAAAAACTATATTTTGAATGTACTGAAAATAGCGTTTGTAAACCTCTTCATTCTGGATTGTTTTTGCATAACTGGTAAAGTGAAAGAGATACACAAAAACTTACTACACAAATAATGTAGAGCCCGTAAACACGCATACAATGGAGTTCACCATTTCCGAGATATATTTATCTGCTATTGGTTTCAATTTTAAAATACTAAAACTTTTATCAAACTGAAATTAGTCATTCCTATTTCTTTTGTTTTACTCCTGACTTTAAAAAGAGAACCGATTTTCAATCCTATAGCTACCAGTTTTTAAAAGATTTTACTTCCCAGCATTTGGGAAGTCCGGTCTATCTTATCATGGGTTTTTTGGGGAATTTCTTCCGGTTGTCAGGCGAATGCCGGTTAGGTTTCTTTCATCCCCTAAATTCCCTGTCCCTTCACGTCGTGTCCATTGTCCTTTCATTCATCCTTCACCACATTGGTGGTGAAGGATGTTCATAAGATGTTCATAGAACACTTGGACTGCATTTGCTGTTTTGATAGTTTTTGCCTTTCCTATGGCATATGCCACCTCTGAGGTGCGATGGTACTCCGTGCGGTATGGTAGGGAAAAAGAATGCTGAAACTGTCTCCGAACCCACTTTGGCTGGTCACTGATATTAGGACTGCTCCTAACGGGGGCAATGGACCCTGAGTGGGGAACATATCAGGGTGCTTCAATCTGGACTGTGTAGGTATTCTGCCATTTTTGTGCCGACACTCCTAGTTCCGGCCGCCCCGTGAATAGTCTCGCCTCATTCCTTCCTCCCGGGAGCCCCATCGTGATGCATAAGTACAATAAGCTCTAGTTCCTTCCGACAATATCCTATGCTATCGCTTTTGCCTGTATTCCCTTGTTTTCCTCACACTTATAAGGAACTAAGTAACAAGACTTCTTCTGCTAATGTTTGTCTTATTTATAACGAAGTAGACAGAGAATAAGATTTTGTAAGAACAAGAACAGGCAAGAGAAAGTCACATGATAGAACACATCAGAGTTTTATTGGTACATGTTTCAAAGTCTAAAATTATGTGGTCCGGAACAAACCGAACATTGCACAAAGAAACAGTACTTCCACAACCTACATCTTCCATAACAATCACTTAAAAATACAACCTGGCTATAATTTTCAACCTAGTAAATATGTAGGATTACAATAAAATTGTAAAAATTGTGGACTTGTACAAATGTTTTCATTTTATGAAACAATTTTCCCGCATTTCACTAAAAACTTTAGATTATTCTCATCATATGAGAACCGAACCATCAAAATGAAATGGCGTTTTATTTATGGACGCTCTTTAACTACTGTGGTTCTCAGCGTCACATACAATACTGGGCGTGAAAGACCGAGTAATTTTGCTCAGGGACCTCTCTATCAGGCCTGAGGTTCTTTTACGTGCCGTAAATCTGCGACACGGGACACACGGTTTTTCTTGCCTTCCGAAGAAATTCATACTATGGACTTTACGCCCGAAAAAATCCATCGTCCTCCGCCGGGTTTAAACTCGGGACCTTGGGTATATGAATTTAGCATGGTAACCATTACACCAAGCCAACAAACGGGAAATGAAACCGTTTATTCGTTTCAATATCCACTTCTTTTACTTGGTTTATTACGTCTTGAAATGAAATGGGACTTTTATGAAACATTTTCTCGTTGAAAGATCACAAGCATCAATTATTATTTGGAGTGTTGTCGGCTTCTAATACGTTTTGGAGTGCTTTAAATAATGCATAAGAATGGACCATGAATTACTTCTAATGCATAGTCAGCTTAAGGTGCATGCCACCCGTATGAAAACCCACAAGAGAAGTAATTGGACTTTATTATACCAATTAAGTATGTATCCTAGGACCCTGCACACCTAACATCATTTAATTTTATTAAAATAAATTTAATCAAGCCGAAGATTACCATTAATCCCCTCTGCAGTATCAAAACATGAGTATTTGAAATAATTAATTGTGTGTTATGAGTCATACCATTTCATTGGAGAAGTTCTTGATTCCAACAATTCTATAAAAATTTCTGGACTGAATGCGCAGAAGTATATCTCTTGCAGGTTTCAGTTTTTTATCTTTATTGTAAAGAATGTTGTAAAAGATGTGGTCTGTCATCTGACTTAATGCTGTCATGCTTTTGTGTGCATCAGAGAGCCTGTAACTGAAACACAAAATTACTTCACTTTCTGAAGTTTTTTTCTATAAATGTATCTCCAGGAGTACTCTGAATATTACTCATTAAATTTAAATAAATAACAGAATAGTGAGTATATTACAAGGGATTAAATTTTAGTTATAATATTTTTCAAAATACTGTACGTCGTATTGAAAATCTACTTACATTTTCTGGTCACTGATTGTAATATTTCCCTGTTAGGATGTAATAATATGTATTTTAATTTATGTCAATTTATGTCCTCATTTAATCAAAGTCTAAAGTGTTATCTTACTGCATTGAGTAGTTTTTTAATAAAGTTCATAAAAATATAAAGTATTTATTGGAGAAAGTTGAGATTGACTTTATCTGAACTTCCACCCACTTCTTAGGATGTAAATGTGTCAAAGTTCTCCATTTACAATCTAATAAACGACGTTAAATTTACCTATGATTTATGAAATAAATTTTCTTAAAACGAAAGAGTTTTCATTTTTAAAAATCATACAGATACTTAAAAAAATTGGTGCCTTGCACTTTCTGGATTTTCTCTAAAATATGAAACAATGTAAAATTGCATGATACCAGAAACACAAAAATCATAAATACATTTCATATAAATATATGGAATATTTATTATTCAAAACTATCACCTCCAGAACCTTAGAAATAAATATAATCCTTACCTTTTATTTTCTGTGTCAATAGTATAGAACCTATCAGCTGCAAGGAAGGCATCAATAAGCCTGAAATAAAAATGGATGCATATCAGCTGATTTTGTTGTTCCTTTATATGAGACAAAATGGCATTGAATCTTCAATCAAACCGTAAATTTTCAACTAGTATTTGCGACACTATTGTTGATTACTGTAAGAACGCCTCCAAAATTATAGAAACTGAGCATGTCTGATTCATTTATCCAGGAAAATCTAAATGGCAATCTTTGATTTTCTTCAGAATATAATAATAAAGAACAGTTATCTAACTTAACTTTTCTACCGTAGTTCACATGCAGTTGTATGTGATTTTAGGCGTGCTATCTCCAGGTTTATACACATAGAATTTAAAAACTAGCAACAATTACAATTCATAATTACCTTTAAATCCGTTTAACAGAGCTAAGTGCACATGTTAAGCATTGGCTTAAGCTGTTAACTAGGAAGAAACTTAACATCATCTTGTTCAGAGGAATATTTTCATCTTCAACTAGCTATCTACCTACATATGTGTAGCACAGAATATACATGCTACATATATAGGTACGTATATTTACTCAATTTATCTGCTATTGTTAAAGGGTTTATGCAAAATTTGTGGTAGAGAAGTATTTTTACAATATTATGTTTTAGTTTACCCAAAACTAAATTTCTGCTTAAAAATTGAATGGAAGACTAATCCTTAGTCCTTACTCAGACATATCTACTAGTGTTTCCTTCAAGTAGAATGACGTGGAAATTTTTATAATAAAATTGGTGGTAAAGAATTGACATTTTTAAATTCAAAAAACCTATGTTTGCTACAAAACTGTTGTATTCAACATGATTTTAATTTCATGCAAGATTTGATTAAACCTTCTTATCCCAACTTACATTTCTTCAAGAATTATAACCACGTTGTGTTGATAGGCCCGAGAAAACAACTGCGATCTCACTTGAAACATATCATATATGTTCCTTCTTTCTTTTTCACGGAAACAAATGTGTTTTTTATCGTTCTTGTCCTTAATAGTAGCCACACAGCAAAACTCCAATAATCTGCGGTAGTTGAACGACGTCTTTAGATTGAGCTGTTGTCCATCACGCAAAAAGTAGTCCCATCGGTCAACATCAATCCCATTCAGCTTGTTGGATACAATCTGCAAAGGAATATTACATTTACCAATCTTATAGAAATTGAGAAATTAATGAACAATAAATGAAGTTTTCTTTAAATTATAGTTATTCATATTAAACACTTGCAGCCTATTAAATTAAACTGATTTAGAACCTGATTGGTCAAAACCAATGTGGCGGTTTGGTTGTGGCTCTGGAAGGGGAGAAGTTGGGTTGCCGGCTAGCTCTGGAAATGGTATTATGATCTCAGGGTTTGCGGGGAGAACCTTAATGAAACCCATCACTTGTTTGCTTTCGTTCCTGAATGCCCTTTACTGCCCCGTATTTGATGCTTCAACCTTCCCCCTAACCGTCCAAGTTCCAAGAATTTGTTTCAGGGCCGAGCCTCGCCAAAACCGTTCACACTTAAAGTTAACTATTTCACCTTTCCCATCGCGCTAATGTCCCTCTTAATTTCATTCCCACTTGAATTAAAGTCCCTTACATCGCGGACTTGTAAACTGTCGTTATGCCACGAGCTATAACGCGACGCGGGTTCATCACACGATGTCTGACGTTCAAGTGACGATGTGGACGCCGTATTTTTCGGAGCTCAGGCTAGACAAGAGTTTATTCGCCGCTCATTTTCTAAGATGCTCCTAGACTTTTGCTATTTCGGTTACTTTCACCGATTTCACTGGCTGAGAATATGTTGCATTTTTATATTTTGTCGCGTTTTAGTTGGGTATCACAATTTTAGACGACACGCAATGTTCTTACGGCTGTTAAAATTTTAACACGCCTGATTACACATTGTGTGTTTGGTGGAGCTGTAATTTCGCCTGGGTGTTTCCACTTATTGTCTGCAGCCCTGAGCTTCTAAGCTTTGAAATAACAGTCTCCATTATTCGCTAACAATCCGTCCTGGCCTCTCGCGCTGGACTCCGTGATCTTTCGTACTTTTAAGTGACTGTATTTCAATTGTCCGTTTCCCTTTTAAAGATAGCTAGCTTTATTTAAGTAGTTTTGATTCTGTTCTGTTATTTAGTACTTTATTTATTTCCTTAAATTCCCTCTGTTTGTTTACGTCATTTTCCTTTTCTTTTTCTTTTTTATTTAATTTGTTATATTTCTTTCGTTTCTTTTCATGTTTTAGTATTAAGTTACTCTTATTTATATGTTGGGTTTTATCACTTCACCAAATATGTCTTCAATTTTAGTTTTCTATTCCTAAGTATTATAAAGACATCTTCTAACTCGACATCGCATCACTTTAACCCATATGTCACATTTCTATTTATCAGCTCTCATTTACTGCTAAACAAAACTGTCCACTGCAATATAAGTATTAGTTCTTTATTCGGACTGATCAATTGTATTTGTACATTCAGAATGAATATAACTGAAAGAATAAAACGAAATATATTTCCCCAAATACATAACGAAATGAGGGTAATAATGCACTGGATAATTAGTGCATTATACACTACACTGCAATATTGCAAAACAGGCTGAAAGTCGCATTCATCCCATCCCTACACCTATCCTAAGTAATTTAAATTGAACAGATGCTCGGATTTATTTTTTAATGCAACTTTAATGCATGCTGGGTATTGTAGAGAAGCTAGTGTTATATTTTATTTCTTCTTGACTCTGTCGCAAATATTCGTGCTTATGTATGCACGTACCACTGATTTTCTTCTCGCATGTGCGAAGAATAACTATAAGAATAATGGTAACAGTGATTAGTGTAAGTAAGATACGCCATCCGTGTGTACAATTATGTGAGTTATAAAAAATATAGTAAATTATTGAAAATAATAAATTGTGTGTGATCATTTACATTAGATGACCTTTTGAGACTAATCGACTGAGATTAAAGATCTTGTCAGAGGCGACGATATACAGGAGTATGTAACTTTTCTACGACTAGCTAAACCAAGACAAAGCATTTTTAGTAAAATTCCAATGCTAAAAATCAACAAATCATACTCCGAGGGTCACTCAATAACTAATGCCTCCTATTTCTTCTCTCTCTCTCTCTCTCTCTCTCTCTCTCTCTCTCTCTCTCTCTCTCTCTCTCTCTCTCTCTCTTCTCTCTCAACTAAGTTAGCGATGTGAATAATTTGAATTTGGCGCAATTCCTCAAACTTTCTTCTCTAATCCACTGCAGTAGCAACTTCCTAAGTAAACAGGTGGCAGCACTGCTGCTTTTTGTAAAATGCCTGCCATCGATGTGCGTAATTGAATTTTTGCATGCGGAAAGTGAAACGCCCATTCGCATTAATGAAAGGATGAAAAATGTTTATAGTGATGCAACATGAATGTCAGCACTTAGAAGATGTACCCGTCCTATAATGAAGTAGAAGGGCAAACACCGTTGGCTGATGAAAATCGGAACGGTAGACCGGTGACTGCAGTGATTCCATGCAACATTGAGCGAGTAGATGAGCTTATTCGTACAGACCGCCGGGTAACAACGCATGAATTGTGTTGCATTATGCCCTTCAGTAAAGGCAGTATGATGACGATTATTCAACAACTGGGGTACTCAAAAGCTTGTTCACGATGGATACCAAGAATGTTAACCGACGAGAATAAGGAGACAAGAAAAACAATAGCACCGAACTCTAGCAGCGCTTCAATTTGGAGGGAGAGGAGTTTCTGGAAAATATTGTGACTGGAGACGAAACATGGGTTCATTTTTTTGTACCTGAATCAAAAGAACAGTCAATGGAATGGCATTGCACAATCTCACCGAAGAAGAAAACATTCAAAACTGTGTCATCGGCAGGGAAAGTGATGCGACAGTGTTCTGGGATTCACAGAGTACGATACTGGTTGAATTTTTGGAATTGTGAAAATTGGATGGGAAGTCTTGACTCATCCCCTATACAGCCCTGGCCTAGCATCATCAGACTGCCATCTGTTTGGGCCGCTAAAGGAAGCTCATCGTGTTATTCACTTTGAAGATGCAGAGGCCGTGAAAGCATTTGTGCGCCAATGGCTTTGGAAGCAAGGCCGTGCATTTTACCACACTGGAATACATGCCCTTGTTAAAAGGTGGACCAAGACTGTGGAAAAGGACGGAGATTATATTGAAAAGTGATAATTTAGTCCTCAGTGCTGTCGCTTTCATGCTGTGTAATCAAAGTTTAATTTTCTTACAAATTAAAAGAGAAAAAATATTAGGAGACTGGCCCTCGTATTTCAGGGATTTAAGTAGGACAGAATGAGATTAACGTTTCAAAAGGGTCATCCAATTTAGGGACATCAACAAACAAAACAATACGAATATTAATATATGTTTTCCTTAATTTTTCTGTTATTCCAGCATATATGTAAAGCATTCGTATTGGTCGATCAAGGAAAATAAACAAACAAAGCTGTGCAAGAGAGCAATCATAGTGAGGTGTGAATTGGATAGGTTTGTGAGGTAAAATGTGATACAAAAATAATAAATTCTAAACTAAACATCATCTTCCCTTTATAAAACATAAAACTATTAAATAATTAAATGCAAAATATGCTTCCAACTATGAAAATGTAAAATGTTACATAATACGTACCTTGATTTTTAAAACATGGAAAGGAGAAATGTTGAATAAAGTCGTGATAAACAAATTGCGTTGCGTGGTTTAACTCTTAGACTAGCGTGTTATAACTTTGCTTGGCTGAGTCAGAGTACTCGCGTACGCAGCAACAGTGCTCGGAGCCGACTAGAAAGGGGCCGTGATAGCCAATACGTCATTGGGCGAAGCACAAGGACTTCCGCTTCTGCCAGTTCTACAGTTGTGCCATTTTTCATATCATATGCCACAATGTCAAGCCAATGGATTATTTAATGGGAAAAATAGTTTCTGTTTATCGAAAAGAATGGACTCCCAACGTCATGCATTCGAAAATGTGCTGATTTCGACGAGGAAACTGAACATATGGTATCACCGAGCAACACTTCATCAGCTGTTACATCTTTCCCCCATTGCCGAGCTGTACTGCATGTCGCATGCAGACTCTTTCGATATGTGGGTACTCCCCGCTTAATGGTGCAAAGCGAAGCTAGAACAGCCTGCCTTAGACGTTAATATGTGTTTTTAAGTACCGTATACTTCAGAAACGTGAGCTTTATGTTATGTATTAATATTTTAATAATGTGTAATTGCATTTTAATAATGCTTCATTTGCACATATTGGCATTGTTTTGCATATTCACGGTTGTTAGGTACACGAGGAATTACTTAAAGAGCGAACAAGCTTAGCCTATCAGGGAAAAAATACTATAGGTGCGAAAGAAACAAGGAAGGAAGGAAAGAAAGAAAAAAGAAACAAAACTTAGAACTAGCTTAGATGTGAACTTTCAGGGACAAGTGGCATGCAGCATTATCGTACCAATTTTGTTTAATTGGGGCAGTTTGAAGCGCAATATGCTTAATTACGGTAACCTTATGATGATGGTGATAGAAACTTGTCTTACCTCATATAAAAATAACTTTTTACTTGCTGTTCCTTCCCCATATATCAATTCCTTGATAAGTTGTAGGCCTTGCTCTTTTAATGTTGGTAAATTAGCCAGTAGATCATTTTTCAAATTGTTAGCTTCTAGTAAATACTCCAACATTGCCACGGAAGCACTTTCATGCTGAAAGAGAAAGAAACCAAGCAGTAAGCACTATACGTTAAAAAAGAAAAGAAAATTATGAAGATGAGATTAAGTGACCTCTATCAGTCACCAAATATCAAAGCGCTTCTATGACACACATTGCAATGTCGTTAAAGAGCTGAAAGTCGCACACATTTGATTCTTAACCTATCAAAATGACAGCACGCAAAAATTCATTGTGTTTGCTCATCGCTTGACTTAGTTCACTTGTGAGATAAAATATAACCGATAACACTCCTAGCCACTTCAAATTAATCGCACAGAAACTGTCTCGATTTTCCTCAGGAAGATATACGATGGTGGTTCGATAAGAAACCCTGGTCTTGTTAAGTCCAGTTGGTGGTAACCAGTGGCGTATCTAGAATTTGGCTCTGAGGGTCAAGAATATTTTTTATAGTTGAAGTTTTCAGCAGTTTGGAATAACCCTCCCCCCTTTTCACGCCAACATTTAACAAAACTGCGATATCAAAAGTCGTCCTTGGTTTAAGAGTAACATGCTAGCCTCTAGTTCCCAAGATTGTGGGTTCAGATCTGGCGGAGGTAATAGATTTTATTGGGGCGTAAAAATCCTTAGCATGGTTTCCTTTCGGAAGGGAAATAAAGACGTTGGCTCCGTGTTGTAGATTTATTGTACGTAAAACCTCAAAACTAATAAAGCAGCCTTTGAGGAAAATGTCTTTGACGCATAAATGGGATGCCGAGAACTGTAATGTCGCCTCTGAGCAAAATTAAGCGGTCTTTCACACCCAATATAGAATGGGACGCTAAGATCCACCGCAGTTAAAGAGCGTTCGTAAATAAAACTGCGTTTTCATTTTCTGTAGCACTAATGAGCTCCATAAATAAAATTTACTTTCTTTTCTACATTATCAATACAAACTTATTTTTATTTTTGAACTTTTTATTTAATTTTAGACGATATTGCAGATTACCAAAAATAAATTAAAGGAATGAAAGAGTTTCAGTAGTAATTCATTTGTCTACTCTAGTCGAGTATATTCCTGTATTATACCATTTAATATTTTTGTATAAAATTTGATAAATTATTCAACCTTCGTAATTTATGTTTAGCTATTTTTTTAGTTTCTTTGTCACCTACAATGTACATAATAGGCGCGAAAGGTATTGCATTCCATCCATATATTCAACGGTGATATTTTATCGAAAATACATGCCAGAAAAAGCTATTTTAGAATAAGATCCGTGTGTGTCTGTGAACAGCATAATTATAAACAAAAGTAGATTAAGTACTAAACTTGGTATTTAAATTTAGTATCTTTCAAACATGCAACGCGAAAGTCTTTAAGAAAATTCCCCATCCATCCCAAACTATGTTTATACAGGATATTATATGTAGTTATTTTTTCAAAAATGGCTCTAACAGATTGGGTTAAATGGCACCATATATTAAAGAAATTTAGAGGTAAATAAAATGTGTATCTTGAGTTTTCTAGGAATAGCCTGTGCAGCCATCTTCATTCTGAACGACTTTAGCAAAAGCGATACACCATAAGATATAAATAAAATCTCATACTACACAAAAATTTAGATCTCATTAAAAACAGAATTTATGACAAGTACCTTTTTGGTAGAGTTCCATTTCGGAGTTATTCCTCGTTATTTGTATAAATTTTCCAATAATGCTTTTTTCAAATAGAAAGGCATATTTCGTTCATTTTTTTACTCCTGGCCATGAAAAGTGAACGGAATACCAAGCTATCACTTGGAAACCAGCTTTTAATAGATTTGACTATTGCATTAGCAACACATACATTTCTTAATACACAACCATCGGTACCCATTGGCAATGCAGTACAAATGAAAGAAAGCTACAAAAATATGCAACTACTATTACAAAAAGTGCAGTATGACAAGTACAACTGGTTCATCTGTGGCGATTTCAAAATAAGTGGAATACTGTTGCAAAGTGGATATACGAAATATTGCTGATATTTGTGCGAATGGGATAGCCGTGCCAAATCAAAATATTACGACACCAAAATATGGCCTCACCGGAAGAATTTTGTACCTGGAGAGAAGAATATTTCAGCTGAACCATTTGTTGATGAATCAAAAATTCTTTTGCTTCCGCTTCATATTAAAGTAGGCTTGGTGAAGAATTTTGTGAAGGCGTTAGACAAATCCGCAGCAGGATTCAAATTCCTAGAAGACAAATTTCCGAGAATCATTCCTCTAAGTTGAAGTAAGACATTTTTGTTGGGTCTCAATCAGAGAACTAATGAAGGATCAGCAGTTTGAAAGTAAAGTGAATCATGTGGAGGTTGCAGCATGGATATTATTCAAGACTATTTATGAATAGATCTTAGGTAACATTGGAGCACAACATTACGAACAATAATTGAGAAATTACTAGGAGCCTATAGAAATCTAGGATGCAACATGTCTCTCAAAATGCACTTCCTGCATTCCCATTTGAACTTTTTCCCTACAAATTTAGAACATGTTAGTGACGAGCATAGAAAAAGATTCCAACAAGATATTTCTGAAATGGAGAAGAGATATCAAGGAAGCTGCAATCCCAATATGCTTGCAGATTACTGCTAGAACCTCATTAGAGAAACCACAAGAAATTACAGAAGAAGCAGCAAACGACAGAAATTCAACTGAACAGCAACAGTGGATGGACTTGAAATCGAGTGAGGTATGTTAATTGCTTACATTTACAAAATTATATAATTTTATTATGAAGGATTCTTCTATATATTACGGTAATTTTATATATTACTTTCAAATTTTTAAAGTGTAATTACACGATTTTATAAAAACCTGAGAGTGCTAGAAAAAATATATGGCTATATTTGAATTCAGCACGTCAACATATATAAGAAATGATATGTTTTGTGCAAAAAAAAAATAATGTGAGTTTTGTTGTCCAGTGTTATAATTAAACTTTGTATCTTCGAGGAAAAGGATATCTATTCTGTAAATTGCATAGGAAGCTGCATTTCCGTTTAGGCATAATGGCGTAACTTCTCGCAAACAACACAGCACTTCTACTGCCAACACTATACTGGAGAAGACTACTACTGTTCACAGAACGCGCTAAACAATGACAACACCGACTTAGCTTTTCTCACAGCAAGAAATGACAACAATTCTAGTTAGGTTTTAATTCAGGAAGATGGCGTCAAGAAAATACGGGACCTATTCGCGTCCCAACAATTCTCGGGATGCGGGAAGTACAAGTAAAAAAGGGGAATGGCAGGCTTATACCGACATCGCCAGTTTTACGCTTTTTTTCCAAGCCAATTAAATTGAATAGCAAACAAAAGATAAATTAATTAGCGCAACGGATCTACGAACCAGAGGAAAAGAGCACGATACACATTACACTGACGCTATACATAAGTAGCGCTGAACCAACAAGCAAAGGGGTTGTAGGTAGTTGTAGGAATGCACGCCTTGCCGGCAGTCCCTGGTTGGAGGGTCTTGCTGGTTGGAAAGCGACTAACCCGCACAAAGGCCACGACCTGAAAGTATTTCAGAAAGTACAATGATAAGAGAACGGTAAAAAACAAACGTGGTTAGCTTCATTCACATGAATTATGTCGACTGGTTTTTGAGAAAACTACAGGAAAACAATTTTTCAAGAAAAATAATTTTCAGTAAGAACGCCCACTACCACTTATACATGAATTTGTGAACAAGAAGAACTGCGTAACGGGTCAGAAAATTCTTGCATGATTCAAGAAAGCGAAATGCATCCATGAGTGATATTTTTGAGCGGCTTTTGGGGCGGGCAGCATCAGCAGCCCTTATTTTATTGAAGATGAGGCAAGACAAGTTGTGACAATTAATGGAAACCAATATCGTGCGATGATAAGAGAGTCTTTGTGGCCTCATTTCAATGGATTTGACATTTAAGAGCGGTGTTTTTAGCAGGATGGTGTCACCTGCCATGCTGACTGCCAATCACTTGCTTCATGAATGATTCCCGACTCGCCTCACTTCGCGTAATGTTGATCTTCAATGACTACTAAAGTCATATGACAACTGCTTGTGACTTTTTTACTTGTGACATGCATATTGGTGTATGTCAATAAGGCCCAAAACGCCCGTGACTTAAAAAAGAAAATCAGGCTAGTTGTGGGCGAAATCCAAATGTAAATTTCACGCTATCATGGCAAATTTCAAAAACAGAGTTCTCATGCCAGCTTAGTAGAGGTAGGTCATATGCACACGATTTTCCATACCTGAAATGGAAAGGATTGATGAACATGTTTATGAATTTTATTAATTACTTTGAAAATATAAAGCTCAGAATTGTATATAAAAACCGGCGCTGTTTTTGAATGACCTTATAGAAGAACCTGCTACACGGTTGATGATCATATATCACTTTGCTATTCTGAGAAGGAACAAGCACAGAACTCTATCGTTAATGCAAGCTTTCCTCTCTCTCCCTCCCTCTCATAGCTTTTCTTAACGTATTCTGTAACCGAAACTTTTCAAACTTTCTTTTCTTCAATTTTACTCAACATTTTAATAACAGTTTTATCATAGTTGCTGAAACGTGAATTTTACGAACTAATCCATTATTTTTAAAAAAGAAAATATGCTATTTAAAAAATCTGATGTGTACCATTCACAAGACTTTCTCCATATCCCTGCAACAAATAATTCTTAAAAAGCTTATACTTCTATTTACTTTATGCTAATCAGAAAAAATTAGCAGAAATAGTCTTATTACTCGCTTCCTTGTAAGTAGAAGAGAAATAAGGGACAACCGTAGGTTAAAGTGATAGTCAAAAGCTGGTTGCTATGTCAATGAAGTTCCTTTGTTTATATGGATAGGAGTTGACAAGTTCCTGTATCAGAAAAGTATACGTTTTTCATAGCAGAAACCAAAAATAAGGAATGTCACAAAATTGACGAACTCCGCGAAAAAAATGTATATACCATAAATTGTGTTTTAATGTGCTCTACATTTGTTGTGTAGTAAGTTTTTGTCCATCTCTTACGGTTTAGCAGTTATTCAAAATTTAGTAAAATTCATCCAGAATAAAATACACTTCAGAGGCTATTCCCAGAAAATTCAAGATATACATTTCATTTGTCAGATAAATATGTTTAATATCCGAAATTTTAATCAAAATCGTTAGAGCCATTTTTGAGAAAATCAAAATTTTCGAAAAAAGTTCCATGTAAAGGGTAGTTGGGGTGGGGGGATTTTTCTCAAAATCTTCGTGTCGCATCCTTGGAAGATACTAAACTTAAATACCAAGTTTGGTATTTTACCGACTTTTCCTTTTTGAGTTATCGTGTTCATAGACACACGGACACACTGACACACGGACACACACACACACACACACACACACACACACACACACACATTCACACACGGACCTTTTTGTGAAAATGTTTTTTTTGGATATTGGTGACCCTAAAGCATATATTTCCGGTGAAATCTCGGTATCGAATTTTTGGGTGGAGTGCAATACTTTCTCTATACACTATCTACATAGTGCATATGGAGAAAGTAAATATATATATATTTGTGTAACAAGCTTTGTTTAAATTTACCAAAGTTAGGAATTTTTCTCTTGAAAATAGTCACAAATATTTGACTAATGAATTAATTATAGACGTTGCTTAATGCCCTAAAATATATAAGGAATATACTTGAATATTGTTAAAGTAAACTGCACAGCAAATATTAGTTCCATTACAATTTATAAACATATATTATCAATTCAAAATCTTCTCGGGCTTCTAGCCAGGTAAAAACTTGGCTTGACACCAACGTTTCGAAGAAGTGCATCTTCCTCGTCTTCAGGGCTAGAAGCCCGAGAAGATTTTGAATTAACACGTCGCCAGGAAAGCTTTAGTTCTTATTTTATATATTATCAGTTTGATATTTTTTGCGGTCATTTTAAATAATTATGCAGCTGCTTAAACCACTGAACTACAATGTAATACAGAACATTCATTCCAAATTTAATTTTAATTTGATCAGTAGAATACTAGAAATGTTCTACTAAAGTTATGCACTGAAATACTGAAATTGTATTCCCTTTAAAGTAGAGCAAATAAGGCAAGTTTGCATAACATTCACCTTCCATATTCCATTGTTTGTCGAGGCACCGTTTCGTTTCTCTGCTCTTCTCAAGAAGCCTTCCCAAGTGTGAGAGAATGGACCATGCCCCAAGTCATGACAAAGGCCTGCAATCTCCACACACAGTTTCTCCTCGTCAGTAACAATGTCCTTTCCCTCCTTGGAGTTTCGTCGCAGCGCCTCCACCATTTGCCCTGACAGATAGCATACGCTGCAACATTTGTTTCAGGTTAATGCAATAACAGTTAAAGTAAAGCTACAAGAATGAGTCCTACTTATGTTCTTTATGCAGCCATTATATATATGATGTTTTGCTTTGCTTTACTTTTCCACTATGTATAATAAGTAGGAAAAACATTCTATTCCACCTAAATACTGGATTTAAAATTTTACCAGAAGTATATGTTTTGAGGCCCCTAATCCCCTACTAATTTATTCTTAGAAAAACTTTCGCTCGCGCGCGCGTGTGAGTGTATAAACAGCATAACTCAAAAAAGGAAAAGTTGGTTAAATACCAAATTTGATATTTGAGTCAAACATCTTCCAAAGATTCGGCCAAACATTTTCAAGAAAATGTCCCACCACTTACATAAACACTTCGGAAAATGTTAATTTTCTCCAAAATGGCTCTAACGATTGTAATTAAAATTCATATATTTAAGACATGTTCATGACAAATGAAATGTATATGTTGAATTCTCTGGAAGTAGCCTCTGAACTCTTCTTCATTCTGAATGACTACCGTGGCTGGTCGCGTATAGTTCATTGTTGACAGTCGTCTGAATTAGAGTTTCGTGCTGTTATTAAACATTTTCATTTGAAGGGTTTGGATTGCCGCATAAATCAAAGCGGTATAGGATGAAGTTTTCGCGGACTCTGAGCCATAATTGAAGACCTTTTTTACCTTTGCATTAATGAATTTAAGCGTGGTCGGACAAGCACCGAAGTTCAATTGAGATCACGACACAGGAAACCATTGACAAAATCCATTATAATCACCATATCATGTTTATAAGTAGAAGGGAAATAAGAGAATACACTAGACTAAACCGACAAACAAATGCTTTAAAATGTGGTTGTTATGGGATTGAAATCCGTTTCTTTGCGTGACCAGGAATTGACAGGTTCATGTATGAGAAAAGTTGAAGTATTTTAAAGCGGAAATCAATAACAAGGAATGTGTCTAAAACGGCCAAATCCACGAAAAAAATGTATATGACATAAATTATGTGTCTTATCGTGATCTACATTTTTGTTTGATAAGTTTTTGTCTATCTCTTACCGTTTACCAGTTATGCAAAGTTTAGCAAAATTCATCCAGAATAAACATGTTTTCAAAGGCTGTTCTGGAAAATTCAAGATATACATTTTATTTGTCATGTAAATATCTTAAATATACGAGATTTTAATCAAAATCGTTAGACCATTATGAGAAAATGAAAGTTTTTGAAATGTTTTCCATGTAAAGAATAGTTGGGATGGGGGGATTTTCTTGAAAATCTTCGTTCGCATCCTTGGAAGACATTCTTTGGCATATGGTCAGATTTAGATTTCTCCGTTGTACCTTGCTGAGTTTTTGTCAAGAAAAGAGAGGACACCAACGGCCAAAGAAGGTTTTGTGGAAAGATAGACAACTTCCTTGTACCCTTGAAGAAGGAACTAACTTAGTGATCTGTGACTTTTGGCATTGAGAACGAGTTGGGAAGATAATTTGAGGCATTTGAAATGTGAAAATATAAATGCATTTAAAATATACAACGAAGCTGTATTAGAATACACTAGATAATATACAATATTAAGATAAATGTTCATACTCCGAGATAAAGTGGAAAATGAAAGGGAGGGATGAACGTTGAGTAGTAGACAAAGGGATCTCCAGTAACTGGAGCACAACACCACACTTAAGGGACACTGGGACTGGGTTTTTGGGCGAAAAATACAAAATTGTCATTTTAATTATATCATCTAGGTATTATTAGGACACCTATGAATCATTTTAGCCGAACATTTTCCATAATCCCCAATATTTAAAAGCCCAGCTACATATTTAAATCACCCATGCGTAGCTGTTAACCCTACCTCTCCCTTACATATGCACGTTTTCCTCTGTTTTACATATTTGCGAATGACACGTATTCCTTGCGTTTTAGTTTCATTCTGATTTGTATGCAAATGTGCATACATTATGTCAAATGTGCTATTTAAATATTTAAGAATGTATTTTACGATCGCATTATTTTTTTGCTCAAAAAAGTAACGTATACGAAACAAACAAGGGAAATATTAATACCTCCAGCTGCATAAAACAAATATTTATATCTATACAATTAGTAATCTCCACTTAAATCACATTTATTTGCATGGTATTGAAGTATCATAAAATCTCACCATCATACTTCTCTAACTAGTGTAAATGCGCAAGGAAGTTTTGTTTTTTCGCAAATTAAAATATTTGATTGTATTATCTGAGAAATGATTTGAACTGGAGCTTTCAGCCTTTTGCACAGTCATTTCTTTGTTTTCTCATATTACGTAAGCTAATTTTCAATTAAATATGTTTAAAATTAAACACATTAGAAAAGTACTCCAGGAGTCCCTTAGATATAAGTAGGACCTTCCTGCTTACAACGTGACCCCTAGAAAATAAATGGAGTTTTATTTGTGGACGCTCTTTAACTGCTGTGGTTCTCAGCGTCCCATTCTATACTGGGCGTGAAAGACCGCTTAATTTTGCTCAGAGCCCTCTCTATCAGGCTTGAGGTTCTTTTACGTGCCGTAAATCTGCGACACGGGACCAACGGCTTTACTTCCCTTCCCAAGGAAGCTATGCTAAGGAGTTATACGCCTGAAAAAGCCATCGTACTCCGCCGGGTTTGAACCTGCGACCTTGGGTATACGAAGTTAGCATGGTAATCATTACACCACGGAGGGCGACATGACCCCTAGAGGAAGAGGAGATCCGAAGAGCGACAGATCAAGTCGATGATGTGCTTCAGCAAGGAAGGAACCCCTAACGATTCCAAAATTACGCAATTAATACAGTCGCCGACTAACGTTATTTTAGCCACATGCAACTTGGGGTAGAGAGACACTCTCATGAAGGAAGGGTGTTCAAACAGTCCACCAAGCATCAGGGAGAAGTCCTTCCACCATCTTTCCCCAACTTATAAATCGCTCTTGATTCTACAACCCTGAAACTGGTGTAAAGAAACGAGGAAATGATAAAATAAATAAAAACGTCATGTTGTCCGGGATCTTCCAAATGCAAGTGTAACATGTTATTTGGTCCCAGATGGTTGTAGTAAAGCAACTCCTGCCCTTTGGTAGACAACTAGATTACCTAAAATCCTACATTGCTTTGTAATTGTCAAATTGTGATTCATATACAACAGTTTGTCTTTACATTATTATTATTATTTGAAAGTGCGTAAATTATATTTAAACCCCAAAAAAGTTACATTGAGGCTAGTAAACAGTAATCAAGTAATTTAAAAATTACCCCAGTGAATGTTCGAAGCGATTATGACTAGCTCCAGGATAAACAAAGTATACCATGCTGACTTGTTTCAGGTTTCTCAAGCGCTGGAACTGAGGAGTGTCGATGATCTTGACGCACATGGGGTGCAGCTTTATGTGACCATGGACACTGTCGTTGAACACTTTTTCTTCAGTCTGCGGCTGAGCACCTGCGGAAATTACAATCTTTTGTTATAAAGTCTAGCGGTACATTATCTCTGAATCAGAAGGAATATTAATAATACTCATAGGTACAAAAATACAACGCTTTGTGAAAATGCGAAGTTGCTAATAATGCATATGTATGTATGTATGTATGTATGTATGTATGTATGTATGTATGTATGTATGTATGTATGTATGTATGTATGTATGTATGTATGTATGTATGTATGTATGTATGTATGTATGTATGTATGTATGTATGTATGTATGTATGTATGTATGTATGTATGTATGTATGTATGTATGTATGTATGTATGTATGTATGTATGTATGTATGTATGTATGTATGTATGTATGTATGTATGTATGTATGTGTGTGTGTGTATGTATGTATGTATGTATGTATGTGTGTGTGTGTGTATGTCTGTCTGTGTGTGTGTGTGTGTATGTATGTATGTATGTATGTATGTATGTATGTATGTATGTCTGTCTGTCTGTGTGTGTGTTTGTATGTATGTATGTATGTATGTATGTACGTACGTACGTATGTATGTATGTATGTATGTATGTGGGTATGTATATATATTAAGTTTAAAAGAGTAATTAATTGTGTATATAATTAAATACATGCATATACAAAGTTTGCTAAATTTCTTGTTTTGGGAAAAAAAGTTTTGTTTGATACCAGTGGCCAACTGCCCCGTATTTGACGTGTGTAAATATCTAATGGTGTTAAAAGTTGCAGAACTTAGCGGGCATTATCACTTAATTAAAAGGAATATTAGTAATACTCATAGGTACAAAAATACTACGCCATGTGAAAATACGAAGTTGGTTTTAACTGCATATATATAAAGTTTAAAAGAGTAATTAATTCTGTATGTAATTAAATACATGCATATACAAAGTTTGCTAAAATTTTGTTTGACACCAGTGGCAAACTGCCCGGTATTTGACGTGTGCAAATATCCAATGGTGTCAAAAAGGGCTATTTCAAGTTAAAACCCGCCAAAGGGGAACTGGTCTTGCAACCTTCGTTTTACTCCTCTTACTTATAAGCGAAGACGATGAGCGATTCGTGCTCATTTAGAGTAAAAGCGGGCATTAAACACTGTAAAAAAAATCGGCCTTAGGGTCGATCTGGGTAGCTCAGTTGGTTAAGGGCTGGATCTCTGAACTCAAGGAACGGCTTCAAACCCGACCTACACCGATGGTTTTCATGTGTGCTTAAAAGCAACAGTCCCATGTCAGAAGATTTACTGGCATTTTAAAGAACTCCTGCGACATGAAATTCTGGCACACCGGCGGTGCTGTTACGATCCTGGCAATTGACAGCGTCGTTAACAAAATAAATGAAATCGTCCATAGAAGGCACTATACACGAAATAACAACTTTCGGACTTGAAACATGATGAATTTAGCCCAGAGACCCTTTCTTTCAAGGTGCAGGGTTCTTTTATCTGCAAATAAACATTACATGGTTTTATTTCCTTATCGAAGGAAGCCATGCTAAGGATTTTTACGTCCAAAAATAATCCATCACCTTGCAATCTGGGTGTTAGAGGCTAACATGGTAGCAAGCAATACACAACAGAGTGAGTATTTAATTTGTGCTTTTATTAATCCTTGATTTTTAGATATAAATTATAATATGATGAGCGTACTCGTTGAAACACATATCTTCCATTTAAAATGGCTGGTTTCTATTGTTGTCTTGGGGATAATGGTTTAAGATATTTTAAAGGGGTTGGAACACTTCTACAGAGAGACATTTGTACGGAGTGACACTTGTACGGAACCTTTTCCTCTACCTGGCAAGTTCGAAGTTGAATGTTGACACTTGTACGGAACAACCGCTAATGGCTGGTTTCTGCGGAACCTTTTCCTGTACCTGGCGAGTCAGAAGTTGAATGTACGGAACGAGCATTAATAGCTGGTGATAACCGGTTTAATAATGTGGATATGTATAACTAGTACATTAAAAATCAAAACATGATCATAGTTGCAGAAAACAGAAATAAGATCACATGTAATTGTACTTATTATAAATGCTAGCTATTTATTCTCTAGATAAATGCTGCATTACGGCAGCATAAAATAGTATTAAATTGATTTAGTTGCGTTAAGAGCACAGCAGGGTGTCAGTTTGAAATACCGCCGCGATGTGGTTAGAAGTAGACATGGGGCGATTCATGAACGAATCGTTCATATGAACGAGTACAAGGAAAGAATCGTATGAATCGTGTCACCCTTAGCATGAATCATCGTTCAAAATGAATCGTAAGAATCGCGCCAGTCTTAACATGAATCGTTGTTCAAAAAGAATTGTGTGAATCTAAAAGAATCGCATGAATTGAAAAGAATTGCATGAATCGTGTCAACCATAGCAGGTATCGTCGTTCAAAAAGAATCGCAGATTTGAAGAATTGTGATCAGCCATTGGGGTTTGTTATTCTTTTGCTTCGACCTTTCGGAGTACCAAACCGAGCTTCGACGGAAACTGCCGAGTGGGCACGATGTGTTAACCATTTATTTTAATGTGAAAAGCCTACAGCGCTGAAGCCACGAGGCTAAAGAAGAAAATGTGATAAGAAAACGAACACTGCCGATCATTGCCGAAACCACCACGAGCGTCTTTATTTTAGATGATGAGTTATTGTACAGGTTAAAGTAAGTTTATAATTTACAACTGTCTTTTTTTAACTTGTACAATAACTCATCATCTCATATTTGCAGAATCTTAAATGTAACAAATTCACAGGTAAATCATCACTACATTAGCAAAATATATGACTTTAGAAACTAATTTTACGTAAAGAAAGAAAAAAAAAATGATCCAACATATTACAAATAACTTTTATTGTAGTGTTGCTAAAGCAATGACCTTTTTTGTTCTCTTTGTTTGACCAGCATAAAGACAAATGAATAACGACGTCCCATTTGAGAAAAGTATAAATATGGAAAGACTGAAAAAAATAACAGAAAATATGTAGGAAATGTTAACTCTGTAATATATATAGAGTCCCACCGTAGGTAGATGCAGAACTTAAATATCAACTTTTGCATTTACCTAACGGATTTTTCGTCTTTGATTTATGTTGTTCATTCACAGCTACATAAACACACACGCACGCACACATAGTCCTATTTCTGAAAATGCCTTTTTGAATTCAGGGGACCTCAAAACATAATTTCCGATGAAATATCAACATGAAAATTTTAGCTGGAAAACGATAGTTCACCATGACACATACAGAATAGAGAATGTTAATAATAGAAAATAAGTTTTTGCCAGGTTTCTGAGGTACCATTAAATTGATTATTCATGGAACATGAAGGAATTTTCTCTAAAAGTTAAGCTTTACTTTCCTGATCATTTACCACATTGTCAATTCCTCCGACAGCTTCCCCATATGAGATAATCTACCATCATATAGTGCAATTAATATTGCCATTAATAATTCTTTTGAAATTAGATGTCCTTACAATCCAACAACGCTGAATGCAAACATGAAATGCATACACAAATTTGTTTGTGGCCTAATCGGTAAAATCAATGAAATTAAATTGAAGTCTGGTATGCAATGTAAGGGGTAACTCATGCCTCGCAATTTTATAACCTGCCTCTTTCACGACACGTTTTAGTAATTGATGATTTGCTAGGTGATTTTCTTGAAATTCCTGACGCCTCTTTGGAAAATAAGAGAATTTAAATACCAAGTTTGCTATTTAATTGACTTTCCATTTGTTAATTATGCTGTTTAGAAGCCCCCCCCCCACCACACATACACACACACACACACACACTTTCCATTTTAGTTAACGGGGCTTCAAAAGGTGTCCTCGGTGAAATCTCCATTTCCAATTTTTAGGTGGTTTGCAATACATTCTCTATCTAATATGTACGAGTATATGGTTGAGAAAGTAAAGAGGAACACAATCTAAATAATTATTTATAAGAGAGTCCTGGAATTTGATGAAAGGAAATCGATACAATACTCTGTGTTCTAACATGATCTTTTTAACAGGTGTTAAATAATAATAATAATAATGATAAATGTATATACTTTACAATATATCTCATGTAACACAACTAAAGTGGAATTTCATAGAGCTATTTTATTGTAAAATTCAGAAAACTCCAGAATAATGGGGAAAGAATACGTTCAGTTTTACATTGTTTTCCTTTTATGCCAAAAAAAAAACTCCTACCCCTATCGCAATAACAAAGTCGGGATTGCAAGGTTGTTTGCATAGCAGGGCGATTCATGCAAGAATCGTGAATCGTGCACCTGGGCAGGCTAAAAGACAAGGCGACGATTCATGAACGAATTGTGAATCGTGCACCTGGGCAGGCTAAAAGACAAGGCGACGATTCATGAACGAATCACTGAATCGTGCACCTGGGCAGGCTAAAAGACAAGGCGACGATTCATGAACGAATCGTGAATCGTGCACCAGGGCAGGCAGGCATGAACGAACTGTGTACAAGGTTACTGCGTTTAGCCAAGTGAGATAGTTGCCAAGCCGAGCACGGTCTGCATTACGTGATTGCCGTGCCGAGTGAGTACTGAAAATTACCATGGATTCTGATGTTCTATCATCTGTCTGGCTCTGTTTAGCGAAAACAGAAAACCACTACCATTAAATAGAATATTGTTGAGTTCTGACGATACGGAGTTAACGATGATGGTTAATTTTTTAAAAACAACAGCATATAATCGAAAGCGCAGTAAATCGAATCGTAAACATTTCCATTGAAACTACAGCACCATATATAAGGAAAGGATTAATGTTCAGTAATTATTTTACTGAACATTATTAAATATCTAATACATTGTATTGTATTGCGTGACTGTATGTTGTAGATATACCAAAAGTGTTTATGGAGGGAAAAACAGAAATTTTAGAATTCCTGGATTAAATAAATTAATATCTACGTTTAAATTATAATTTAACGGCATTGATTTATATACTATAACCTAAACTAAATGCAGGTATAGAAACATCTTACCTCTAATATTACAATTAGTTCGGAAGAAAATAATAATCATTCTGGGTACTAGCGTTGCCTTATGATGATGTATTTATATAAATTATACGACTTACCAGCGTGCAACCGCGGCAGTGATGAATAATAATTACTCTGCTTATTAACATTACACAAATACCGCCAGGCGCCATGCAATCGAAGCTTAGGTGTCAATTTGACATTTAAACAAATTCTTATGTGGTTTTTCTTTTTTCGTTTAATGGAGGACATTTTACCAAATGTTTGCAAAAGAGTGCAGCGTTTTATATAGATATATAAAAAAAAATTACAGTTTTTATGCTATAGGAGCTGCCATGTGACTATCATCCCCGTGTAAAAACGAGACACCTTAACATGAACACACAGAAGGCATAGCGATGATTAATGAATCGTGAACGAATCGTATGAATCGATTCATATTGCGTGAACGAATCGTATGAATCGATTACTGAAAATGAATCGCTCGACCCAACTCTAGTTAGAAGGAGCTGGTGCTGAGTAATTACGTTTTTGTTTTGTTAAATATAAATTGTAAGAGACATTCCGCCAACTTTGTGTCGTTTCCAGAGAACACCACAGGGAGGTAGTTTCTTTTAACGTCGTCCTGTAGAAGCCTTTTCATTAATGTAATTTCTGTGAGTAACTCACGCAAGTCAGAAATGGTTTTAAGTTGCCATCAACCTCGAGTCTTTTTAGGGCCTTTGAAATAGTCTCGACAGTCTTTGTTGCTGATTTCTTCCTTCTTTCCCCATCGATATTTAAAACTAACCGGTCAAGCTGGTGGCCGTTGTGCTCTGCGTCTTATTGAAGATTGTGTATTAATGAATAAACATTGAGATGAACTCTTGAAATTGCTCTGTTTATTCTTCTCGCTGAATTCCATTTCTCCACAACAATTATAATTAATTGCACTACTCGACACTCAGATATCAACTGCAGCAATGAACTCTATCTACTTAGCGAGTGCCGCTCTCATCCCAACCCATACTGTATTCGGTCACAATTCTAAGAAATGCATTAGGCTGGGCCTGGTAATACCTTCCGTACAAGTGTCGCTCTCTAAATAATTCCTGTTTAGCCATTTCTAGGGATTTCCTAGACTTCCGTACAAATGTCAACAAATTCCACCTCCGTAGAAGTGTCATTCCACACAAGTGTCACAAACTCATCTAAAAACCAGGTGAGAATGTTCCTGCTTTAACAGTTGCAGAACTCAACGGAGACATTCCTTGTTAAAGCGGTGAGTGGGCTGAGTGACCATTTTACCCCTCGTGATGAGCACGACCAGCCCGCCGCTATTATGCCACAGAACGTCCTCCTACGGAGAAATGCATTGCAAAGGGCACGTAACGTAGTCTGTGAAAGAATGAGCGAAGTATTTTGAGATAGTCCAAAGAACAAGTTGCTCGTGTCCAGGTCGGTTACATGTGTCGGATCTTTGCGGCAGCCGCCGGAGCAACAACTTGACGTGCTCATCTTCTGCTTCTCGTGTCTCAAAAGACTAACTAATGAAGAAAAAGTAGGTTGAGTTGATACCAAACTTTACAATGTGGCATCATATATAACAAAATCAATCACCAGGCATTTTACGTGCCATCAGTGATTCAAGGTCACTGTTGTGTATTTTCTATGTGTTTATGGATTGAATGTAGCCAACTTGAAACAAACTGCTTAAGAATTCCTTAGCTTGCACACACGGAGGTTTTTTCCCCCATCCCCTCTCTATAAAAAAACTTGTTTTTTTTTAGGAAGTACTAGGCAGATCTAAAGAGAGAATAGTACACTTTTGCTATAGGTCGCATAAGAAGCTATGCAAAATAAACGGCATTTGAGTGCCTCCGTGGTTGAGTAGCCGGCGAGCTGACCCGATTCAATTCCCGGTTGGGACAAGGAATTTTTCTTTAACCAAAATTATTCTCTGGAAGTATGGATGTGAGAATGAATGTATGTATGTGTGTGTTTAATGACAAAAAGTATTAACCTAATAATAATAATAACCTACCGTTAATATAGAGTTGTTTCACAAGACAAAAAAGTCCCCGATATGACCATAGAAGTTAAAGAGGGCTGTACAAATGAAACAATAAAAGTAAATAAGTAAACAGTAGTGATCAATTGAAGTCCATGTTCTGAATCAGTATCTAAGTGCACCACGTATATACTAATATTATCGATATAGTGTTAAAAAAGAACGTAAATTCAAAAGATCGTATGTTTGTTAAAAGCCTGTTCTTCTATCTACCGCATGATAATCGAGATAAACATTAGCAAAACGTATCTTTATTTCTTGCTTCCTTGTAAGTAGACGGGAATTACACAGGCTAAAGCGATAGTCAAATATTTTAAAAGCTATTGCTTTATGATTGAAATTCGTTTCTTTGCATGGCCAGGAGTTGCCAAATTCCCGTATGAGAAAAGTTCATTTTAAAACTGCAACCAATAACAAGGAATATCTCGGAAATTGTCAATTCCACAAAAAAAATGTATATAACATAAATTGCGTGTTTTAATGAGATCTACATTTTTGTGTAGTAAGCGTTTGTCTACCTCTTACAATCATGCAAAGCTCAACAAAATTCGTCCAGAATAGTGCGGTATTCATTGGTTATCTCCATAAAATTCAAGATATACATATTATTTGTCATTAAATATATTTAATATACGGTGTTTTAATCAAAATTATAAGAGCCATTTTTGAGAAAATAAACATTTTCGATTTTTTTCCATATAAAAGGTAGTTTGGTGTGGGGATTTTCGTCAAGATCTTCGTGTCGCTTCCTTGAAAGGTACTACACTTATACTCGTATATCAAGTTTGGTATTTTACCGACGTTTCGTTTTTGAGTTGTCGAGTTCCTTTTTTTTATACAGGAGACCCTAAAACGTGTACCTCCGGTGAAATATCGGTAACGAAATTTTGGGTGGAATGCAATACCTTCTCTATGCACTATGTACATAGTACGAATAGAGAAAGTAATAAAGATCAACGCTAAGTTGCAAGTTTAGGATAGAATAAAATGTTAGTACAACTACTGGAATGTCGTTCCAAAAGAGAACTCTGTCAGTGAATTACAAGTTCAGAGTAGCATGAATTTAATTCACAAACACTATTGTTCCTGCGTTTCTTAGCGATTATAGAATAATGATTATGCCATTTCTTTGGGTGTTTTCTCTGAACCTTGGTTCAAAAAATTACATAGGTATCTTTCTCTACCAGAACGAGGCTTACAGAGCCCTCCCAAAAGAAAACTAACGGAAATTCTGCTGCGGCGAGGTGTTCTGCTAGAAAAAGCAAATTGAAATGTAATATTGGTAGAGCGACATATAGTACCATCTTCGGAAATGTATGTTAATTACTGCATTATTAGCACGAGTCACTCTGAGCGTTTCAGTATTGTTTGAACACAGTTCCATTAACATTATATTCGAGGGTGCCGAGTTTGAATCACGCTTAGAGTGAGTTACCCTATAAGGTATTTTCATGGATTTCCTTATCCGGGGAAGACAGATGTCAAATAGTTTAAGGTCCAAGGAACCCGAGCTCATTTGAGCATCATATCATCAATGTCATTCATCATCTAATATGACCTACAGATAAAGGACGTTAAACTTGAAAGAAGAAGAAATTCCGTAACAACTTGTGTCTATAAGTGTTGCATAGAACGACAAAAATATATCTGTCGATAGAAAGTTATAAATTGTTCCAGTATAATGAAATTTAGTATACTTGCAGCTCTGTTTTCCTAGGTTCAAATGATCTAATGAAAGACATAAAGCCCCGGAAGACTGAGAATATTCAGGACGTCCCAGAATTCAACCGCAAACATTGGCAGCATTGTAGAGCTGTCCAAGGTAATAGTTTGAGATAGGTATTCTATGGGATATTGGTTCTAAATTGTTTGCTATAATGGTAACTATAAAATGTATTAAGGGTTAACACGCCACTGAGCAAACCGCCATGGGCCGTGACCTGAACACCCGCATTTCGCAGTGTAAATGTATTGGCGTTATTTAGGCTATGGTTAGCGTGCGCATATTGGATTAAGATGTTGAAGTTGGAGGTTCAAGTCTTCGTAGGTATCTGTTTTAGGTCTCCTTTGTTTGAGTTTTATAAAGAGCCGTTCATGTTTTGCTGCGTTACTCAATATGATTTATTCGTACTGACAAATAAATTAAACGCAATGCATGATAATCATCTAGGAGCAACAAAGAACGTTCCAGTAATAATTGCATTAAGCACCTGAAGGAATACATTTCTCCATGCCTCCGGAAGGAGTTTCTAAAATACAGTATTTCACACATTGTACGCAATACAACTGCAGGCACAGTTCACAATTTACTAAACAAAATCATCATTGTGCCAAATGACTTGAAATGAACAACAAAATCATAGTAAAAGTATAAGGACAACTAGCTAAGAACTATGTACTAGAAAGGAACTACCTTGTCATCTCTGCATGAAAACCAAACACAAAAACACTTTGAGAAATAATAAAGTATCCGAAGTAAAAAATACAACAGGTTACCAGAAAACTGTTCGACGTGACGACCTGCAACGACCTGTAGAGACTGCAACCACGAAGCACCTGAAGTGAGCCGGTCCCCATGGCCGCGCTCGCCAAGGCGTCCCGCTTTGGTGCTTCGTAGCGCTGGGGATCGTGGGTTCGAGTCCCGCCTTGGGCATGGGTGTTATATGTTTGTCTATATGTGTGTGTTGTAAAAAGTAAGAAAACAGTAATGATACGGCAAAACAAGGTAAAAAGAAAAAGGTAAATAAAAGTAGGATATTCAGTGCCGGAGTCCTGATCAGACTCCGGTACTGTTTAATAAAAAAAAAAAAAAAAAAAAAAAGTGGTTAACACGACATAACACCTACATAGAGACAGCCCGCCTGGGTAGCGTGGTGGTAGCATGTCTGCCTCACGTTCAAAAGGTCGTGAGTTAGAATCTCGCTTAGGGTGAGCTACCCGGGTAAGGTTTTTTTCGGGGTTTTCCCTTATCCTGAGAAGACGAATGTCGAGTAACTTTAAGCTCCATGGACCCAGACATCATTTGAGCATCAATTTCATTCATCGTCAGGTTAAAGGACGTTAAACTACAACAACAACAACAACAAAAACAACCTACATAGACAAAGTACCGCTATTCGAATCCTAGCATTAACATTTTTTATGTATTTATTTAGACATTTTATTTTACTTTGACGCTAAAAGCATAGTTTGATTCCTAAGTTTCAAAGCACACACTGCATAAATGTTTTCAAGAAACTAATTGCCTTTATTAAATTAACCAACCCAGGTTCCTTGACAAACAATTAGCACATGGAATATTGAAAGCTACGTTTCATTCAGTCTTTTGAAAATATTTTTTTTTCCTAGAGGATTTATGTCTTGACTACAAAAATATAAAATTGCGTATTAGTGCTGATCAAAATGTATACCTCTTTGAGAAAAACAACGAAATAATATAACTGAACAATGCAAATTTCAGACAGCGGCATGGACCATACTATCTTAATATGACCGGCATTATATGGACTCTCCCACCAGTTTGTTATAGGCAGAGACCTTGGAATTGTATTACCTAGACTCACCGCTGATACTGGTGTGCTGTCGCTAATTGAAACCTCTCGTGCATAGGCAGCTGGAGGGCAAAAGTGTTTTTTGCCTATGTTTAATACGCCTAAAGGGCTTTAAAAGTGAGATGGTTTAAAGGTATTAGGGTTTAATAATTAACATGGTGCACACCTATACTGCATGACTGTACCAACCATCGGGAGAAAGATTCCGAGACCACTTTCCATCGGTAAAAATAAATTGTAATTTGTGTTCCAAATTCATTCCTATTTATTCTCATGGGTTTCCTCGGTAACTAAGCGAATGGTAATTTATTTTAGGTTTCCAATACATAAATTACGATTATTGAGTAAGCCGTTAGCATCTCTGAGGTGTAACAAATTTATGCCATTGAAATATCACAGACTATACTCAATGCATTTTGCGAAATTGTTGTTTCCATGAGAATAAAGGCATAACCCTGACACAGTTCCTTCAGTATTTAGTTTCCCTTCTCATGTGAAAAAGGTAATGAGAACGCTAGTTTCATTCTTATAACTATTTTGTATATCTTTCATTAGCATTAAAAGGCAGTGCTACAATATTACATTAAATATTATAATTTGTCCTAAATTTAAAAAATTACTCGAAATCACGATTAAGTTAATTTTTCAAATCTGTAATGTCAATCTGAAACACGACCCCACAGGGTGCAAAAAGGACTTTTGGAAAAGTGTTAGAACATAAAGAATATTAAATAATAATGGATTCTAATGTTAGATTTGTTTATAAATTATTTCAGGAAGCACAGGCCATACTCTCCTGTGGTGCACATATTAATATACCTATCTTATCTGTCTAACTCAAATATACCACAAATACTGATAGAAAAAGTTTACTTAACATCTTGAATATAGTTAACTGAAGAGGAATATAGGTACCTAATTTCACGTTTATTTATTTTTATACTGTACATACCATCTCTGAAAATCCAGTATCGCATACGTTTTTTCTTTCTTCTACTAAATCATTTTATTTGTTTGTTTTGCGACAGTATACTAGCTCGCTGTGTATTTTATTAGTTTAATTATTAGTTTTGTATAGGTTTAATATAGGAATGATCTGCTTCAGTAGAACGCAGAACCTTATGGTGTAGAAGCTTCTATTATGCTCGCCAAGGTTACTTGCTTTGTTAATGCTAGAGACACAATTGCCTTTGTAGAGCAAGATTTTAGAGCATCAGAGACACAAGTAACAGGCTGAAGGTCAAAGGAAGGTTTATCCCCTAATATTCTGGAAACGGTACTTTCTCATTATAAAGAATGATCACGTGGGTGGAATACAAAGAACTTACCAAGTTAGTCACGTGACAATGCTATTTTTCGCGCTTCTTTTTAACCAATCAGAAAGGAGTGCAATGTTGGAGGTTTTAGGTATTTAAGCGATGCATGTACAAGAAATCGGGTTACTTGGTTATTGTTACTTGGCTATTGTGATTGTTGCTTGTTACTTGTTATTGTGAATTCGTAGGGTGAATGTTACTCTGACGGCAAATCTTAGCGTAAATGTTAAGCGAACGGCGAAGCTTAATGTTACTATTACTGCAACTATTACTCTTATTGTTACTTATCTGCAATTCTGAAGGTAATAGTGATTAATGTTGCTGGTGCAAAGTATTCTGTGTGATGACCTTCGACCATAAGAACTCAGCAAGAGCAGAAACTACCACTCAGAATGATTCTGTCATCATTTTCACGAATTTTTATGTCGGGAGTCGCTCGTGCCTCAACCAGCAACAAAGAAGAATAAAAGTATTCATGTATCTCTTTTCCTGAGTCTTCCACGTGTTACATATCTCAGTCATTCTTTTCTTCCCTGAGTAAGAGACAACTTGTGTTCTACAGGAACGAGCATAGCTGGCGCAACAATGGACTCTTCAAAGGTATGTACACGTTTATTTATAGAGAATTTCACGGGTGCTAATCCTTGACCGACTCCGAGGTAGACCAACACGACAGTGGCATACTGGCGCCAAACACGAAAACAGCGACAGTTTTTGTTTATGCCTTAGGCAATATCGTCTTACTACCACTTTCCCTTCTATAACAATAGCTTCAATTGATGAGGTGTACATTAAAACTGTACTTTTCGATTAACTTAACATACATTCAGTGTCACATTCATATTTCCAAGCTCTTGAGGGTGGGGAATAAGAATAGCTTCATCAGCCTAGAGTTGAGCCCAGCATATTTTTCATTTTTAATTCAGCATTTTGACCAATTTACTGCAGAGACACTCTTAACAAGCCCTCTGATAATTCTTGTTGACGACTTTGTGCATTAAAGTAAAAAACATAAAGTATACATGGAATCACTGAAAAGAAACTGCGAAAACAAAATTAAAGCTGAATTATGCTTCTGTGATGCTTACATCCTGTTTGTAAAACACTTTAAATGCAGGTATGCGATATTCAAGTTCAATGATAATATTTACTTATGTTTTGTTTGGTTGTGGGATGAAATTCCGTCTAGTTAGTGAAGTGATTTTGTCCACTAACAACACGACATTCAAGGTCTAATCCCTATGCATAGATGCTGACGATCATAAAGAACGTGTTGTCTCAATTATTTCCTACTCAGGTACACTTATGGCGTAATTATAGCTGTTTTAAATGTCACTGTTTTTCCCATTACAGCCAATGTATTGCGCGCGACCTTGGGGGTCTTTTGCCCTCCAGCCTAATCCTTCAATTCTCGACCCTTACACTGGTCTACGCTGCTAGGCGTGTAGGGGCTTGGTTATAGCGGACCGCTCTAGCTAACTACATATGATCTGAAATCATCCGAACGTTATCAGTGGCGCGAACTCCCCCAAAGAACAGCCAATTTTGCAAGACCAATAGTTTTAAATATCATATTGCGCCGATACTGCATTCCTTCTACTACGCATACAAATGACGCATTCTAAATGAAAATAGGACATATATGTTCACGTACTTTTGAATTACGGCACTGATGTGCGATCCATAAAACTTTGAAATCTGGGAAAAGGGATAATAGGTCCCATATCTCCAGTATTTATCTAGGATTGCTCTACAATCCTCCCAATTCGTGCAGTTGAATTCTGGGATAATATGCTCATTATGGTACTACTGCCAGTGTACCTTTTCCTGGTGGTAAATTAATAATTTTAGAATGCTTGCATAAGAAGTTGCTCCCAAAATTTCCCCACGACCATAATTATTGTGAAAGTTAATGCAACCTGTTAGGGGAATAAGTGCAAATTGGTTATTAAGAACGTTAATTTTACTTATTAGCTGTAGTATGTTTTCAGGTTGGTTTGTACCTCCTATTAGCCTGGCACACATGAGGCATGCGTGTTTATTTTAACTGAGATCCCGAGTTGGTGGGCGTAAACTTCAGTGGGCGAACCTCACAATAACGAATGTTGTATCGTAGTTGAATTTGAATGCTTTATGCAAGGCCAATGACTCCACACTACCTAGGCCGGCAGGTCACGTACTGAAGTGTGAAAATATGGAAGTTGAATGGATAGTCTATACTGACAGGCGTTTTACTTAGCCGCAAAGTTAAGACCATGCATAACACATCAGGTAGTACATTATGTGATTTGTTTATAGAAAACTGTTAGACAAAGAGAAAAAACAACTGACACGGTGAAGTGGATACAGATTAAGGTACTGCTTCTCAAAACATCTGCAGCTATACCCCTAACACCCTGTACTGAGTTTCTTTGCCAAAATGAAGATCTCACTGAAGGGAATGTATTAACTGATTATAATTTGGAGACAATATCACTGTTTATAGTGCACGCAATTATGACATTTTCTCCAAATTGAAACATGCATTTTCGGAATCAGTGTTAAACGACCCGGTCCTTCCGAAATTTAAAACTAAAATATAATTAAAACGATATCCAACGCTACTACCCTTTTGGGTGCAATAACTAGACGATGCTATTGAAGTACATTGAAAATAATAATGTAATAAACTTGTACATTATATCTGAGATAATTTTCTTACTTATACTATTCCGCTAACACTATATCCGTTACTATTTAACTCTAATAGAAGTTTCTACAAGATGGCAAATAAAATATCTTACCGATTGTGGTCATTGTGTCATCAAACGCGTCATATCTGAAAACAAGAAAAAATTAGTTAGTAAACATGCATTGCTATAGTCCATAAATCGGCTTTTATGTATTACTTATAATTAAATCTAAAGCAGCATTCTCTCTCATCACTGTAACATACTGCCACGAATAGCCGAGGGCGCTGAAGTAGCAATTCATGAACGGGAGGACTGGGATTCAAATCCCGCCAAAGCCGGCCTTACAGACTACAGTGTTTCAAATTTCTCTCATCCTCATAACTTACCCTCAAAGCTTTCCTACCCAAATTTCCTTTCCCAATTATAATTTCATTTATCATCAGCAAGCATAGAAATTCTTAAGCAGTTGGCCTCAAGTTATCTACATTCATTCATTAACATTAGGAGAGCATTTGGGCTATATATGGACTGAAGTTCACTGCACATTTACCTGTAGGCGCAAGCAGCACGTGCTCTCCGAACCGGTTTTTGAACAGTAACCTCTCTAGTCGTGAGCGGACATGAATGTACAGACCCCACCCCGTCTCTGACGTCATTAATCCCCATAGTGTCGCTAATTTGCAATCCCTCAAACGTTATCCCGTCTCTCTAATTATAGACAATGCAAAACACCAGAGGTAAAGATCCGCAGAAGCTGATCCGAGTGTTATCTGCATAAGTCAAAAGACTGAACGAGATCCGATCCTCCTGCCTGGTGGTCAGACCACTAGACTATCACCTAAACAGCCCGGGTTTGATTCCAAGCGACCGCATGTGAGATTTGTGGTGGACAAAGCGGCGCAGGGGCGGGTTTTCTCAGAGTTTCCCCAGCCATCACATTCCATCGATGCTCCATTATCTTTCATGTATCATCAGTGTCACCGTCTGCGGTGCCATAGCAGTAAAAGTGGGCGTTCAACACTACAAAAAATTGGGAATGGCAAAATAGCCATTGTTTTCGCTCTTCTCGTAATTTGAAGTGTTAATTCTTCACGTAAGATGAACACACTCGAACATTTTATATTTTAAAATGTAATAAATATTGTCTATATTTTTCTTTGGACTATGACGGAGATATTTGTAGTATGTAAATTAAAAATACCCACTCCTTGGTCGGCTGTGTTGTGGGACATTCCCGCTGAAGTTGCTGAGTCCTCTTTAGACCGCAATTACACTGTAAAAGATTTGTGCAAATTAATTTTATATAACATAGTTGGCTACCTTTTATAAAACATCGACTACTGAAGCAACGTAACGGAAAACAATTAGGCAACGAAAATATTAATTTCCAGATATGAAGCTAACGAATTCCTGTACAAAAAATACATACGGATTCCAAAAACCAAAATAAGTGAACAAAACACTACAGAAGCAACAAGCGGTGTCACATTTTATTTGCAATATAAATATATTTATATTCGGTATTTTAATCAAAATCACTACAACCATTTTTTGGAAAAATAAAAAATGTCGACATTTTTTTTTTCATGTAAAGGGTAGTTTGGGGTGGGGGAATTTTTCTCAAAATCTTCATGTTGCATCCCTGGAAAATAGTACATTTAAATATCAAGTTTGGTATTTTCCGACCTTTCGTTTTTGAGTTATCGTGTTCACGGACACACTGACTCACGGACACACACACGAACCTTTTTTGAAAATACCTTTTTTTTTTATACAGTAGGTCCTAAAAGCCTATTTTGGGTGAAATCTCGGTATCGAATTTTGGGTGGAATTCAGTACCTTTTCTATACACAATGTCTATAGTACGCGTAGAGAAAGTAATAAGCCGGGATTTGAACCACGGATCTCCCGATCTCTAGCCGATTGCTCTAAACTCTACCGCAGCAACATGCTGAACGACATATTCTTTCTCAACTGACTCGCATGTTTCCCGACAAACCACAAAGTGATCTCAAATTATTTTAACATGGCGTACCTTAATGGCGACTTGCAATGCAAGTACTTCATAATCCCGGGCTTCATCGTTTAACCAACTATTCGGTGAATTAATGTTAATTGATTGTTTCTATCACACAAGACAGAGTTGGATAGGTAGTGCAAGGTTTGCCGGAAAACATGCGAGTCACTTGACTTTAATGCCATTTCGATAAGCTCAGAGGTTAGAGCAATCGGCTAGAGATCGGGAAATCCTTATTCAAATCCCGACTGTGGCATTGAGTTCTTCAGTCTGACTTTAACTATCCAACTCCTGTTCTACTCACGGTTTCTGTGGAAGAAACAATTATTCTGCTTCTTCTAGAATTCTCAGAAATGTTGTATGTGTATTTTTAAGCACACTTTAGATTTCAGAACTCTCATGAACTGAACATTGAGCCAATGAATTTTTGGTAAACCGAGTTCACCGGAACACCTAATTAACAGATACTGGATACTTGACTCCTAGCTAATTGCTTTTCCCCAATGTAACACCTTATTAACACAATTATAACTCGTTCTTTTTATATTATACATCGATTTTACCTTTACGAAATGATTTATCTCAATTATTTCTGTATCTTTGTATAGCTTCGCGCTCGCGTTTATGTGCCCATGTGACTGTCCTGAACAGCAAAACTCAAAAACTCAAAGTCAGGAAGATTTTCAGGAAAATCCCCCAGTACAACTACACTTTATATTGGAAAATTTTGACTTTCTCTAACGATTAGAATATATGATTAGTTATTTTCATGACAAATGAAATGTATATCTTGAATTTTCTGGAAATAGCCTCTGAACAACTCTATATTCTGGATGACTTTAGTGTAACTCTTAAGCAGTACGAGATAGACAAGCACCTAATGTACAAATATTTAACAGTTTCCAAGATATTTCTTATTATTGGATTAAGTTTTGAACTACTTAAACTTTTCTCAAAGAAGTAGACATATTTTCTTTCATATCCATTTTGTTTTACTCTTGGTCGTGCAAAGAGGTCAAATTTCGATTGTTTCACCTAGAAATCAACTTTTGACTGTAGCTTTAGCCTGATGTATTCCCTTATTTCTCTTGTACTCACAAGGAAGCAAATAATAAGATAATTTCTACTAATGTTTATCTAGATTAGCACGATGATATAAAACAATAATCTGTTCTAAAAAAAGTTTGCTTCAGAACAGGTAGAAAAAGTCATGTGAATGGAGCACATCAGATTTTTACCTTCTCTACGGAGTACTACATAGCAGCTAGAGAAGGCACCCAAAAATTCTATACCGATATTTCACCAGAAATACATATTTTGAGGATCCCTGAATTCAAATAAAAGTTTTTTTTTTAGAAAAAGTTATGTGTGTGTTAGTAATAGCATAACCTAAAAAAACTAATAGTTAAATACCAAACGTGATATTCAAATTAAGCATCTTCAAGGGACGCAATACGAAGCTTTTCAAGAAAATCCCCCACTCCATACTACACTTTACTTGGAAAATCTTTCGGAAATTTTGATTTTCTTATAAATAGCTCTAATGGTTTTGATAAAAATACGTATATACGATATTTAAATGACAATTGTTGTTGTTTTTTTGTTTTCTTTTTTGCATGATTGTTAAGGGATAGACTTACTGGACAAAACTGTATATCAAATCTCATCAACTTACACAACTTATGTTTATACTTTTTGTTTGTTGGGCTAACCGTATTGCTTATTATTATTATTATTGTTATTATTAGTTTTCAATTTTACTTAAAATACCTATACTTTTCTCAAGCACGAAGTCGTATCCGTTTTTCTTTTGTTTTATTCCTGTGCGCAAAGTGAACCGAATTTTAATACCAATCGCACAGCGACAGATTTTAAAAAAATTGACCATCGCTTTAGTCCAGTGAATTCCCTCATTTCTATTCTATTTGTAAGGAACTAAGGGATACCACAAGTTCTGCTAATGTTGATCTCCATTAGCTTGAAATACATAAGACTTATACAAGATAATTCTTAAGCTTTTGTAAGAATAATTTGATTCAGAATAGGTAGAGTGAATGGAACACATCAATGTCTTATATTTTAGAAAATCATAAACAGGAACAAAATATTTTAGCATAGGCATTTAAGATGATGAATGTGCTAGCAGTATTTCTGAAACTGAAACTTAACTACCGGGAACATTAGAATGAAAGAACAAACGGTAGGACTCACCTTCCTCGCCCTCCCCGATTATAGGGGAGGTTAAGATCTGTATTAATTGTACAATAAATAATAAAGAGCGGCAGGAGGTAAATGAAATTAACTCGGTAGTCAAGTTAAAAGTCCACCAGTGCCACCAAGTAGTATTTTTCAATCACTAGAGGGCGGATTTCTATGCACCAAAACTAGTGAAAATATGCGTGTATCTAAGCTGTAAAAACATTGAAAATATGCTCCAAAATTGATAAATATTCACCAAATTATACTGTTATTCAATGAAATTCACAATTTTCTAAAAAAAATTGTTTATTTTTTGAATCAATGAAATACCAAAAGTGAAACAGTGTTCTACTTTCATGGAATTTTAATGTAGATATAATAGGCTAACACAAATAAATTCCATTAATTCAGAATTACTGAAGTACCACTCATCAATCACTTTATGATCATTTTATCCATTGTTTTTGTTACATTAAAATTTTCTGTACACTTTCTTGCAGAAAAAGTTTTCTCCTGTCATTTGGTTTTGTACGGAGAAAACGACTTCTGCATGTCACATGACGTCACAAGAGTATTGCGAACGTCAATTGCAGAATGAGAACTAAATTGTTTTTCAGTCATCAAGAAACACAGTTTTGACATCCCGAAGAACTCTCCCACTCAATATAACTATTTTCATGTGCTTTAAGATAATTGGCTACACCGTAACAACTTCTTGACTTTTTAGAAGATTCCACTAGCAGCAGTTGTTGTTTTGATTTCTTACTGTTTTAGATGAAAAATATATTGCACTGTTTCATACAAAATAGAATTTTCTCGATACTCAAGGAGTTGTTTCAATGTAGCCAGCATACATCTTAAAATACATCATTGATTTATTGTGCATTGTTAACAAGCTTTTCTTGGTGTTCACGGTCTTGTAAAAATTGTAACTTCAGCTATTATCTCTCCATTCTTACTTCCAGCGATTTAAATAAATCAAAATGTATTCTTCCGAGAATGCACGTGAACATACCACGTGGTGCTAAGCTGGTTCGTCTGCCGTACTAATTGTAAAATCACATACCTACGTTTGGCAGAAAAAGAAATAGCTATCTACTTTCATAGTTCACAGATAATGATTAAATGTACCTATAATAAATACTACAGGGAGGCGATATATAATAATAATAATAATAATAATAATAATAATAATAATAATAATAATAATAATAATTATTATTATTATTATAATATTCAGTATGAAATGTAAAATTTTGCTGAAATATTGCATAAGTAAATCACTTCAACATTGTTTGCGAATGTTAACGTTCACGTATGGACAACATATATACAACATATTATGTCTTCAATAATGAGATGATAATTCTAGTAAGAATAGAAACCAAACCCGCAGACACTATAATTATACAAGTATATATGCCTACATCAGGGCATGAGGATGAAGAAATTGAACAAATGTACGAACATATTGAAGAACTAACTAAAGGAATTAAAGGTGATGAAAACTTAATAATAATAATGGGAGATTGGAATGCATCGGTAGGTGAAGTGGAAGAAAAACATATAGTAGGAAAATTTGGATTAGGCACACGAAATAGAAGAGGAGAACGATTAATAGACTGCTGTGCAAAAAACAAGTTAGTAATAACTAATACATTATTTGATCACCATGTAAGAAGGAGATACACATGGTAAATGCCAGGAGATATAAACAGATATATCAAATAGATTATATCTTGACAAAACAAAAGATTTCGGAATCAAGTTAAAGATAGTAAGAGCTATCCACTATCCAGGAGCGGACGTAGATAGTGACCATAATATAATAATGATGAAAACTCTATTAAAACTTAAGAAACTAATTAAAAGTAATAGAAAGAAATGGAATATTAGAAAGCTAAAAGATGAACAAACGCTACAAGAATATAAAAACAAAACTAATGAACATATAGAAATTAAACCACAAGACACAAATTCAAGTTGGGAACTGATCAAAACAAAAATAGGAATAGAAGCTGAAGAAACTATTAATACTAACACAATAACAAATAAAAAAGAATGGATCACAGATGACATTATAAAATGATTAATGAACGCAGAAAGCTAAAAAATTCAAAGGACCCAGAAGCATCAATAAAATACAAAGCACTACGAAACAAAATAAATAGAGAAATTAGAAAAAGGAAGGAAGTATTTTTAAAAGAAAATATGGAAATAATAGATGAAGAATTCAAGAAAGGAAAATTAGAAACAGCATATAAAGAAATTAAAAACTTTTTTATTGAACGTAAAATACAAGGGAACAAACTAAGAGACAGAGAAGGAAAATTAATTGATGATGATGATAAGATTAAAGTAAAAAGATGGAAAGTGTATATAGAGAATTTGTATAAAGGTCAAGAAATAGAAGAGCTAAAAGAAATCATAGATGAGGTAGAAGATGATAGAGGCGACCCAATACTAAAAGAAGAATTCGAACAGGCTCTAAACAATCTAAGAGATGGAAAAGCACCTGGGGAGGATGGGATTCCTGGAGAACTATTGAAGAATGCAAATGAAGAACTACACAAGACACTCTATGAACTCATATTTGATACATATGAAACTGGAATACTACCAGAAGATTTTAAAATGTGTAAAATTATACCAATCCCAAAAAAAGCAAATGCTGAAAAATGTGAACAATACCGTACACTAAGTTTAATGTCGCATGCATCCAAAATATTAACAAAAATAATATATAATAGAATAGAAAAGAAAATAGATACATACATAACAGATGATCAATTTGGATTTAGGAAGAACACAGGCACACGAGAAGCAATATTAACAATGAGACTAATACTGGAAAAAAGGCTAAGAAAGAATAAAAGAACATATATTGCTTTCATAGATATAGAGAAAGCATTTGATAATGTGGATTGGATCAAAATGTTTGGAGTGCTTAGAAACCTGGGAATTAAATTTAGAGATTTTAGGATTATATGGAATCTATATAAAGATGAAAAAGCAATTATAAACTGTGGGAGAAACCAAGAAATAGTCCATATAAGAAAAGGAGTGAGACAAGGGTGTGCACTATCCCCAATACTGTTTAATGCATACATACAGAGGGCACTAAATGAAATCATGGAAGAAATAGACACTGGGATAAAGATACAGGGATAAAAATCAATATGCTCCGCTTTGCAGATGATATTGCAATATTAATGGAGAACAAGAAAGATTTAGAAACATTCATAAACAAATTAGAAAATGCATTAAGGAACAACTACAACTTAAACATTAATAAATCAAAAAAAAAAATTATGACTTGCAGGAAGAAAGGGAATAGTAACACAAAAATTAAATTAAATGGACAACTATTAGAAGAAACCGAAATATTTCAATATCTAGGAAGCAAAATAACAGCTTATGGAAGGAGCAAAACAGAAATAACCAGTAGAATACAATACGCAAAACTTGCTTTTAATAAAATGTACCAGCTATTTACTGCAAACAATATTAGCCTTGAAACCAGGAAGAATTTATTACAAACATATGTATGGATGTGAAGCTTGGACAATTTTAAAAGCAGAAAGAAAGAGAATAGAAGCATTTGAAACATGGTGCTATAGGAAAATGCTAAAAATTAAATGGAGTGACAAAATTAAAAATGAAGAAGTATATAAAAGAGCAGAAGCGGAAAAACGAATTTGGAACCAAATTAAAAGAAGAAGAACAAAATTAATAGGCCATTTATTAAGACATCAGAGCACACTGAATATTATAATAGAAGGTATGATAGAAGGAAGAAGTGGCAAAGGAAGAGCAAGATCACAATATATAAAACAAATTATGGATGATATGAAATGCAGTAAATATGAAGAACTCAAACGGAAAGCAGAGAGAAGATCTGAAAGGAGAGTCGCTGCAAACCAATCCAGGATTGAAGACTCCTAATAATAATGTCTTCAATATACTATCATAATGCAGTGACTTACCCAGAAGAGCTAATCTGAGAATGAAAGTGTTCCCACTCCTTCAAGATACGAGTCATTTGTTACAGTTGCAATCGAACGAACGGTCTTGAATAATTGTCAGAGATTGACATTTTTAGTGGACCAACAACAATGTCCACTCTTCCCCCCAAATCTTACTTTGTTTACTTTTCCCGAACAATGTGTGACACACATGCACCGCATTTATCGGCTGTCATTGTTGAAAAACTGTTTACAGAAGATCTCGCTCCTCTGCTAATTTAAGAGTTTTGCACACGTTATGCTGCTATCGGAAACACCAGTAAAACACCAAACTTAGAATATACATTAGGAATTATTCTTTCCTCGCTTATGTTTCTCTACACTGGTGTTTTTCCGCCATTACTTGCTGACTAGAAGCAGCCGTTGAACTGCACAAAGGATATGCATTGTTATATAAAGAAATAATGATTAAAAGATAGTAAATTATCTTAATCGTTCTACTATACTATACAACATTCATAGTTTAATACGACATTTCTCACTTGGCAATTTAAGAACTATTTTGTGATGCAGAAAAGTGGTAAAACGTTCACCAACTAATCATAGCCATTGCGACTTGTTGCTTTTGTTTATATTACCTGTGAAATAAGCTGAACAGAGAATACATGACCCAAGCATGGTCGCTATTGCGCTGTTCCATAACTCCATGGCACGACAGCTCACGGGGAACCTTGGCCTACCGCCCGGCCGCTGCGTCCCCCATCTCGGTCCACTACAGACGTCATGGATGGGGTGCAGTATTGGAGGGTGAGACGTGGTCAGCGCTGTTCCATATACAAAGAAAAGCCAGTTTACCTGCAAAAAAAAATTTAATTTGCTTCGAAACTACTTATGTTTTCAATTTTATTAAATTTTACTCCCGCAGATATGGAACATGTTTAAAACACAATGAATCGCGTGAAAAAAATTTAAAATATGCATTCACATAAAAATATTCGCAAAATATGCACTAACCCTCTAAATTTGTATTTATATGCACTATAAGATTCCCTTTATACTAGGGTCGGCATTTAATTTTTTTTTTTTTTTTTACTTTATTTTTCAACATAAGCTACAGAAAGGCTAATACATTTGTCTTATCGTTCTAATTTAATTAAACCATCTCTGTAGTGCGATTTATCAAGGTCTTCAAAATAGCTGTTTAACCGCTATTGCTCGTTGCTGTGAAATCTTCGTCCTCCAAGAATGTTTTTGAGGTTTGGGAACAGGTGTTTGGTAGTCACTGGGTGCTAGATCTGGCGAATAGGTGGATGATCAAGCAATTCCAACTTTAATTCGCACATTTTTTTACATTGCAATGACTGAACGGGGCCGGAAAATTGTTGTGATGAAACAAGATTTATTTTTTGTTGCCAAATGAGGTCTTTTTCTTTTCACCTCATCACTCAAACGTTGCAGTAAGCTTGCTAGTAATCACTAGCGCTACTTTTACCCTTTTCCAATTAATCAATAAAAATAATTCCCTGTGCAACCCAGAAAACACTCGCCATAATCTCGTTAGCTGACAAAATGGACTTTGCCTTTTTTGGAGTTGGTTCACCTGGCGCAATCCACCGTTTTGACTATAATTTACTTTCTGGAGTGTAGTGCTGTATCCAAGTTTCACCCATGATAACAAGTCGTCTCAAAAATCCACTGGGATTTTTACGGTAGAGCTCCACATTCTTAACAGAAACAGTTTTTCTTTGCAATTTTTGATCAGGTGTCAACAAACGCGGCACCCATCTTGCACGTTCTTTTGATATGTTTACAGCCTCTGCTATCTCAAACAACTTTAATCTGCGGTCTTCCAGTGCTAAACGAATTTTTTCAATGATCACTGGAGTTGTCACTTATACAGGGCGTCTAGAGCGAGGCTCATCACTAGTGCTCGTACATACCATTTTAAACTCTGCACCCACCTTTTAATCATTTAATATGAAGGGGCAGAGTGTTTCAATGGACTGTCCATTTCCTCCTTGATTTCTTAAGGCGTTAAGCCTTTCAAATGGAAGTATTTAATCACTACTCATTTTTCCAATCCTCCATTTTCGTGAAAACTCTAAAGTTGTTTGTTTAAAATGTTGCCATTCGAAAACTAAACAAGTCATTACCTTTAACTCTGGATACAAGCTAGCCAACAGTTAAACTAACCGATGCTACCGTCTAACTGGCTTAGTGGCGCCATATCTGTGTGAGGCACGGGACTTATCAGCCGACCCTCGTAGATAACCCCACATCATGAAACATATTTATTTTAACTGTGCGAAACATGAAATATACCCCCTAGTAATCACATGGCTCTGAAATTGCAAGTGCAAAAACCTACCAAAATAATACCTGTTGAACAAAACGCAAAGCATAATAATGTCATTATACTACTAATCTGTATGTTTTTGTTTTAAGAGGCTTGCTATCAGAAAACCACATCCTCTTACAGACTTTGGCTACTGCGCGGCTTCTGCTTCATATCAAGCACACTCCTAGATCGCTATTGGCACATTTTTCTTTATGACTGCTTTGTTTTATCCTTTGTGCATATTCATTTTGACAAGTTACTTTTAAATATTATATTTATACTGCAAATGCAATGTAAATTGTTTCGGTGTTTGTGACAAGCTCATACCTATATGCTGCTGTGTTTGAAAAGCATACTTCCCAGTGGAACATCGTGTAGCTTATTCTATGAAAATGGTAAACCTACGGATAATACTAAATTGTTATAAGACATGTAAGAGTTCACATTTCTTTCATGTGTTTATTTTAGTACAAAATAACTCCTCTTTCTGTATATTTTTACCTTCCCTACACGTACGTACTATGTGCATAGTGTATAAAGAAGGTATTGCACTCCACCCAAAAATTCGATACCGAGATTTCACCGGAAATATATGTTTTAGGGTAACCTGTAATCAAAAAAAAGTATTTTCAGAAAAAGGCCCGTGTGTGTGTGTCCGTGTGCCTGTGAATACGATAACTCAAAAACGAAAAGTCGGTAAAATACCAAACTTGGTATTTAAGTTTAGTATCTTCCAGGGATGCGACACGAAGATTTTGAGAAAAATTCCCCCACCCCAAACTACCCTTAACATGAGTCTTTTTTTTTTTAATTTTGATTTTTTAACGATTTTGATTAAAATATCGTAGTATATTAAAGATATTTACCCAGCAAATAAAATGTATATCTTGAATTTTCTGGGAATAGCTTCTCAAGACTACTTCATTCGGATGAATGTTACGGAATTTTGCATAACTGCTAAACCGTAAGAGATGGACAAAAACTTACAACATAAAAAAGTGTAGAGCACCTTAAAACACACAATTTATCTTATATAATTTTTTTTCGTAGAGTTGATCGTTTTGGAGATGCTACTTATTTTTGGTTTCAGCTTTAAAAAACATAATTTTCTCATACGGGATTTTGTCAACTCCTGTCCATACAAACAAAGGAAGTTAAGTCACATAGCAACCAGCTTTTGACTATCATTTTAACCTATGCTACTCCCTGATTTCCCTTCTACTTGCTTGGAAGCAAGTAATAAGACTATTTCTGTTATTTTTTTCTCGATTAGCATGAAGTAAAGAGAAACATAAGCTTTTAACAATAATTTGTTGCAGAGATATACAGAAAGTCGTGTAAATTGAGTTGAGCTATCAGATTTTTATGTAATGCAAGCATTTGCAACATATTAGTACAATATGATTTGGTTTTTGCTTTTAACATCCTAGCCTAGAACCTAAAAGGTCATTAAGGAATGGGTAAAACTAGGCCCAAGTGATCCCGGGTTTATAGAGTTTAGAGTTACTCTACATTAGCTTCTTTTGTTCTTCTCAGAATAATGGAAAATCCCAGAAAAAGCATTATGCGTGTTACTCGCCCGAACCGATCTTTTGAATATAAAGTTAACACTCGTTCCCAGAACTAAGCCTGCACCTTCTCTTGGGTTTTCGGTCACAAAATACATCAGAGAACTTGCAAAGTATTTCTACAATAAACTTCCTCAAGTCTCTGGAGCTCAGACATATTACATAGGAACAAAAACACGAAAGAGAACAAGGTTAAAAAGGAAATTACCCCAAGACAGTCAACTCAGCCAATTCGATGACAGCGACTTTTCTCACCTTGAATAAATTATATTGCAGCAAATGTTTTATATGTTCTGTAAAATGGCGTGTTATATATGGACGCTCTTTAACTACTATGGTTCTCAAAGTGCGGTACCGAAGCCTCCCGCGATCAGAAAAATAGCCTCCGGGACCCTTAAAGGTCCCTAAATACATAGCCCCCAAACTTCCACAAAGCAGGTAGCCTCCCGGTCGAAACAGGTAAGGTCCCTAATTACATGGCCCCCACGCCTCCACAAAGCAGGTAGCCTCCCGGTCGAAACAGGTAAGGTCCCTAATTACATGGCCCCCACGCCTCCACAAAGCAGGTAGCCTCCCGGTCGAAACAGGTAAGGTCCCTAATTACATGACCCCCATGCCTCCACAAAGCAGGTAGCCTCCCGGTCGAAACAGGTAAGGTCCCTAATTACATGGCCCCACGCCTCCACAAAGCAGGTAGCCTCCCGGTCGAAATAGGTAACAGTTGCAGTTTGGTGTTCATAATATCTGATGAAGCATTACATATTTCTAATGGAAGATATTTTGCGTTTATGATTAATAACAAAGAAACACGACTCTAGTACCAAAATAAATTGAACCTCTAATGCTTAAATTTGAATTAGTGGTTGTTCCAGTTCGTTTAGTGTTACCCAGGGTGCACCACGAGGAGGCGAACTTGCTCGCACCCCAAAAGATTCCACATTTATCAGCTTCGTCATTATTTCTTTATTTCTGTAATTTACTCACAATGGATCATTTTGATGCTTAGTTATTTTGACATGCTAAACCTATATCATACAGTAATATGTATTTTAGTCTTTAAAATAAGCTGTATTTTTCCTTTTAGGTTTTATTTCCATGTATTTCCAGGTTTGGTTCTGTAAGAAATCGACTTCACATATTCCATTCTTGAATTTTTTCCAGCTTTGAAATTTTCTACTTGCTGCATCATGAGTTTCAAGTGTGGATAAGACGTTTTCTGTTTTTTATTTGTTGATGAATTAATTGCAATTTTAGAATCAGGCTGAATTTGCTTCAATACTTCAAGAAATCTATACAGATGTGGGCTGTAGGAGTAAAACGAATTGTTGTATTTGTTGTGGAAACATTCGTATACCCATTCCACCCCACCTGCTGGTTAATTACACCTGTTTCGCGGGAGACTTGGGGGTTATTACCTACTAAGCTTACCTGCGTACGGGAGGCTTCGGTCCTGCGCAGCGTCCCGTTCTAAATTGGGCGTGAAAGACCGCTTAATTTTGCTCAGAGGCCTCTCTATCAGGCTTGAGGTTCTTTTATGTGCCGTAAATCTACAACACAGGACCAACGACTTTACTTCCCTTTACACCCGAAAAACTCCATCGTCCTCCGCCGGGTTTGAACCCGCGACCTTGGGTATATGAAGTCAGCATGGTAACCATTACACCACGGAGGCTGAGATATGTTTTGTATATATATATAGCTTTATTTTCATTAGTTAATTTGTTACCACGTATTACTGTCAGCGTCATATTTCATTCTTTTCTTAATGTCTACTATTCATTGTTACTTATAAGTAGATATTATTTATATCATGAATATGTTATGCAAAATGCACATTTTGTTTTTTCACGATAGAGGATCTTATAGGTAATTTGTTATTGTTATATTGTTAGTTGTTCTCAATGGCCTGTAAAGCAATATTGCTGATCGGTCAAAAATAAATTATTAAAAAAAAAAGTTTTATAGGTAATAGAGGGCCGGGGGGCAGAAAGCTGTCTTTCTCAAGAAATTTTCTTTCTTTGAGGCCCTGAACCATTATGGTGTATATGTTATCTAATTTATCGCGAACTAGATGCACCATTAAACGGAACACAGCGTAATTGCATATGCATAAATTCTGGGATCTACATGTATTGAAACCTTAGCATTGAAGCCACTAGATACGCGGTGTATAGCGTACTTCATGTATCAATGTTATCGCTCTGCTATACTTCCGAAATTGCCCGAAAACTGCCGAATGAAGAGTAGGGAGGCGAGCATCCAAGAAACAGTGTGCGCATAAGTTGTGTTTTCGCAATGCTATATTATAACAGCATGTTTAATATGCAGTGGAATGGTGCATAGATTTGGCTCTTTGTCCATGCTTACTGTGTTTCATTAAAAAGTGCACTGTAATTAATTACTAAGCATCATATATCTTCTGGGGTAAACTGCATTTCATGCTGGTAAAAAAGTTATATTTACGACCTTTGCATATAGTAGATACACAAGATTAAGCACATGCCCATAGGATGTTTCTTTCGAAATTATGAAGTTATTAAGCAATAGATCCGGCTTTGAACTGTCATAACGGTTCATTTATGCACATATTTTCATGAAGGTCAGTGAAAAAACGGTTTAATGCACCCAAATTGTTCCAGGTGATGATAGTCTTAACATAAAATACTTCTAAACATATAAACCAATGTTTTAACAGATTTTATAAACTTTCACTATACTGAGTACTTTGTAAAGCTGTTAGACAAATCCGGGGCAGGCTTCAAATACATAGAAGACAAATTTCGAAGAATCAATTCTTCAAAGTTGAATGTAGGCCTTCTTTGTTGGGCCTCAAATTCGAGAACTAATGAAAGATCAGCAGTTTCAAAGTAAATTGAATCATGTGGAGTTTGAAGCATGGATATTATTCAAGACCATTTGTGAACAGTTCTTAGGTAATATTAGACCACAAAATTACGAACAACTAATTGAGAAATTACTAGGAGCCTATAGAAATCTGGGTTGCAACATGTCTGCAACATGTCTCTCAAAATACACTTCCTGCATTCCCATTTGAACTTTTTCCCTACAAAACTAGGACATGTTAGTGACGAACATAGAGAAAGATGATTCCAAGATACCTCTTCTCCATTTTAGAAATATCTATGCTGTCCACAGACACACACACACACACACGGACCTTTTTGTAAAAATGCTTTTTTTGGATTCAGGGGGACCCAAAACATATATTTCCGGTGAAATCTAGGTATCGAATTTTTGGGTGGAATACAATATCTTCTCTATATTCTATGTACATAGTACGTGTAGAGAAAGTAAAAGGTTTTATGTGTTCCATTCACATGACTTTCTCTGCTTGTTCTTACAAATGATTATTTTTCTATCGACCTCTGTAGAGATATACATTAGCAGAAATTGTCTATTTCTTAGTTCCTTGTAAGTAGAAGCGCTAAAGCGATAGTCAAGTTCTTTAAAATCTATTGAAATTCGGTTCTCTTTGGATGGCTAGGAGTAAAAAGAAAAACGGATGACAGCTACTTATTTTAAAAAGAACTATAATTACTTTAAAATTCAATCAATTAACGAGGAATATCTCGGAAAACATTAACTCTACAAAAATCTGATGTGTTCCATTCACATGACTTTCTCTACATCTCTGTAATAAATTATTGTTAATAAGCTTATGCTTCTATTTGCTTCATGCTAATTGAGAAAAAATTAGCAGAAATAATCTTATTACCTGCTTCCTTGTAAGTAGAAGCGAAATAAGGGAATACCATAGGTTAGAGTGATAGTCAAAAGCTGGTTGCTATGTGACCGAAGTTCCTTTATTTATATGGACAGGAGTTGACAAATTCCTGTATGAGAAAAGTATGTTTTTCAAAGCTCAAAACAAAAACAAGGAATATCTTTAAAAAAAAAAAAAAAAAAAAAAAAGATCAACTCCACGAAAAAAATGTATATTACATAAGTTGTGTGTTTCAACGTGCTCTACATTTTCTGTGTGGTTAGTTTTTGTCCATTTCTTACGGTTTAGGAGTTATGCCAAATCCCGTAAAATTTATCCAGAATAAAGTAGGTTATTCCCAGAAAATTAAAGATATAATTTTATTTGTCAGGTAAATATCTTTACTATACGCTATTTTAATCCAAATCGTTGGAGCCATTTTTAAGAAAATCAAAATTTTCGAAAAAAGTTCCATGTAAAGGGTAGTTGGGGGTACTGGGGATTTTCTTGAAAATCTTCGTGTCGTATTCTTGGAAGATACCAAACTTAAATACCAAGTTTGGTATTTAACGGTCTTTTCGTTTTTGAGCTATGTTGTCCACAGACACACACACGGACCTTTTTCTGAAAATATTTTATTTTATTCAGGGGGACCCAAATCATGTATTTCCGGTGAAATCTCGGTATCGAATTTTGGGTGGAATGCAATACCTTCTCTATACACCATGTACGCGTAGACAAAGTAAAAAAAAATATATATATATATGACTTCAACTGTGTGCTATAACGACATCTACATCTTTTGTGTAGTAAATTTTTGTTTCTCTTACTTTTATTAGTTATGCAAAAGTGAAAAGAATAAGGGTGTTATGTCCAGAAAATTCGTGATATAAATGTTGTCATCTAAATCATGAAATATACGCTATTTTAATCAAAATTATTACATTTTTGAGAAAATAAAAATTGTTGAAAGTTTTTCCATGTTAAGGGTAGTTTTGGGTGAAGGATTTATTTTTGAAAAGTTTTGTCTCGCATTCTTAGAAAGCTCTGAACTTAAAAATGAATTTTGGTATATAATGGAGTATTTGTTTTAGGTATGTTGGTCACAGACACATGGACGGGCAGACATACGGACGCGCGCGCACATAAACACTGAAGTTTTTCTTAAAAAAAGGGACCTCAAAATAAGTATTTCCTGTGGAATATAGTTATAGAATTTTTGGATGGAATTCACCACCTCTCTACCTACTATGTACGTGCATAGTACTTGGAAAAGAGAGTATAACGGATATGAAGAAGGATTATGAAAAACACATAGTAGTATATTAAAAGGAAAAGACGGTATGAACTAATAGGGCAAACATTTTTTGAAAATAATGATTAAGTATTAATTTAAAACTATTTTAAGACATTCTTTACAGCGATTCTCTCCTTAAATGTAATGAATATTATTTGCAATATAATTTATGTTCATTAGCGAGAGAATCCCTTCAAAAACAGTGCACAAAATAAAGTAGATACATACATTTTGGCGTATCTCTAGACGTTCCACTTGAGCAGTGCATGTGTGCAGTAAAAAGTCTGACACTGGCAATGCGCGATGAAGGTACTTCACTGTTATTGGGGTCGTACATGGGCAGTTGACCCTGGCACAGTAGAATACAGACACAACATGTACTACGTTGAGTTTGAGAGTACTGTGCCATTAAAGCATCAGATGGAATGTAATAAAGCGTAAAAGTGCCATCTTTACTGTCGAAACTGAAGTTCACGTCTCCTACTGGCAACGGGCCCAGATTTCAACAGCACCGTGCACTAATTTTGTGACCTGGCTCTAGGCACGATGTTACTGATTCAGGTGCCATTGGTTTTTACTTTCTCTAGCACATATATACAATGTACTTAGTAGGTAGAGAAGGTGTTGACAACCCAAAAATTCGGTACCGATATTTCCGGAAATGCATATTTTGTGACTCCTTGAATAAAAAAATCTGATGTGTTCCATTCACATGACTTTCTCTATATCTCTGCAACAAATTATTGTTAAAAAGCTTATGCTTCTATTTACTTCATGCTAATCGAGAAAAAAATTAGCAGAAATAGTCTTCTTACTTGCCTCCTTGTGAGTAGAAGCGAAATAAGGGAGTACCATAGGTTAAAGTGATAGTAAAAAGCAGCTTGCTATGTCACTGAAGTTCCTTTGTTTGTATGGACAACAGTTGTCAAATTTCTGTATGAGAAAAGTGTGTTTTTTAAAGTTGAAACCAAAAACAAGGAGTATCTCAAAAACGATCAACTCCACGAAAAATATTTATAAAAGATAAATTGTGTGTTTTAAGGTGCTCTACACTTTTTGTGTTGTAAGTTTTGTCCATTTCTTACAGTTTAAGCAGTTATGCAAACTTCCGTAAAATTCCTCCAGAATAAAGTAGTTTTCAGAGGCTATTCCCAGAAAATTCAAGATATACATTTTATTTGTCACGTAAATATCTTTAATATACGAAATGTTAATCATAATCGTTAGAGCCATTTTTGAGAAAATCAACATTTTTGAAAAAAGTTCCATGTAAAGGGTAGTTGGGGGCGGGGGGATTCTTCTCGCAATCTTCGTGTCGCATCCCTGGAAGATACGAAACTTAAATATCATGTTGGTATTTTACCGACTTTTCGTTTTTGATTATCATGTTCACAGACACGCCGACACACATACGCCCACACACACACTGACCTTTTTTCCGAAAATGCTTTTTTTAGTTAAAGGGGACCCTAAAACATATATTTCCGGTGAAATCTCGGTATCGAATTTTTGCGTGGAGTGCAATACATTCTCTATACACTATGTACATAGTACGTATAGAGAAAGTAAAAAAAAAACAGTTGTAGAAAAAGATCTGCGTGTGTCTCTGTGTACTTAAACTTTTCTCAAACCGGAAGCCCTCATACGTTTTACTTACGACCATTGGGAGAGAACCGGATTTCAATGAAAAGCACATAGCCACTGCTTTTAAAATATTTTACTGTCTACTTATAAGGAATTAAGTAGGGGAAGTCCGTGTAATTTGGACCACTTAACTTTAAGTGCTAATATCTGGAAAGAAAAACTTCGTCAAAGTCCACAACTTATTTCAACGTGTTAATGAGATGAACTTATATCATTATGAGAGTTTTCAAGGTTTAGTCCAGCACATAATTTGCAAATTATATTTTTTTTTTCTAAGGCGTGTATTTTGGACCAGAGGCGTGTAATTAGTTCTGAGAGGGTGTGTAAATTGGACCACTATATATAATACATTTATAATCGATTCGTATACTTTTATATTCACCTTTAATGATAGAAATTCATAATAACACTTAATTTAGACCTGGAATAATCATTATGTGTATCATTGTTATTACTCAAAATATCCGAGTTGAACAGATTACTTTTAACAAAATTAATATCACCTTACATCAATTTCACCCAAAGCTTTTTGGACACTGTTAATATTTTCAAGTTTTTGTTCCAAATTAAAAGAGGATGTCACTGTTCACTCAACAATGTACCTATCACAAAAGTAATAAAATGAATTATTTATATCAGCACAGTCTTCATGAGCCCATCCTTTGCATTTATTGCACTGTATCCAGTCTTCCTCGTGAGATTCTCCACATACAACAAGAGTCTCTTCTGAGTTTTTAGTTTCATCTTTACCAAAATTGATTTTCGTTTTACCCTTGACTCTAGAGTTATTAGAGGCTCTCACTAACATTTCTTTATGAGGTGTTCTTATCAAGTCCACACTTGAAGCTAAAGTTTTTTTTTTCTTTTTCTCTTTGAAGACTCTCTCACATTTATTATGTAAGTGTTATAATTTTAATACAATAACATACTCATAGAAAATTCTTTCTAGGTGCAGAAGGTGATGCACAAGTTCATCCTCGACTTGACTTGGCAGATCGGTAGGTCTCGGAATACTCACAATAGGTGCTGGTGCCTTGGCTTTATTGTACGAGGACCGTTTTTTTTTTTTTTTTTTTCAACTTCCGATAGGCTATAAGTAAAAGACAAGTTCATAGAAAATAATTATTTTATTACTAAAAGGTGTACACTTATAGTTGCTTTTCAACATAATCACCGAAAAGATTGAGACATTTATCGTACCTGTGCACAAGCTTTGCAATACCCACTTCAAAAAATGCTGTCGCCAATGATTTCAAATGAGCATTGACGTTGTTTTGAAGATCTTCGTTGGTTTGAAAGTGCTGCCCTCCTAGCCACGTCTTAAGTTCGGGGAAAAGGTGAAAGTCGCTGGGTACCAGGTCAGGACTGTACGGCGAATGATCGAAAATCTCCCATTGAAATTGTTCAAGGAGCCGATGGGTTGTGCCAGCAGTGTGTGGACGAGCGTTGTCATTGATCAACACAATTCCTGAAGTTTGGATTCCTCTTCCTTTGTTTTGAATGGCTCTCCGCAAACGTCGTTGTGTTCCATAACGTAAATATTTTGTCATTGCTTCCAAACTTTACCGCAAGGTGCGCCTTTGTACCTTGTAGCGCGCACTCTGATATCGTGAAATTCGAATATTAAACAAGCCCATTCCCTTTCGTTAACGCGCAACAATAGTTTGCTTCCGCAATTTGATAATTTCCTCTTCAGTGCACCTAGTGAGTGGTTACATTTGGCACATTGTGATTTTATCGATGGACTGTGTTTATCTCAATAGTATTTGGTGCTACACAACATGCATGCAACAGTTTTGCAGCTGATCAATGCGGCGAAATAGTTTAGGGAGTTTATGTTGCAGGAAAATGTTATTTAGAAACTGTTACGTGGTTGCAATAGAAACAGATTAAACTGTTTCTCAGAAAGAATAACTTTTCCCACCACTAAACGTGGGGCAAAATTACTGTTAAAACGCTCTCAACAAGGACCACAACTTCCCTCCAAGGTTATTAACAATAGAATGCGGAAAATTGGAGGAAACGTTTACAATAAACTCTGCTCAAGATACCCGTTTTATTGGTGCTGCCAATGGTACCCATTTTCTTAAACTGATAACGGTCCAAAATACACGCTGGCTTCCCCTAAAAAGACATTTCTGGTAATGTTTATCTTGATTAGCATGATGGGGAGAAAAGAATACTATTTTGTGAAATAGTTTTTTTTAATTGTTGTTTCATTTATGTACCCCCCTTTAACATCTGGTGATGCCGGGGGCTTTGGAAAAAAGAATGAATAACGCTTTAGAAACAACTCGTCTGTAGGTTCAACATACGCATTTTATTTGCCATCAAAATATCTTAAAGATAATATATTTTAATAAAAATCGTTCGAGTCATTTATGAAAACATCGAAAAATGATCCATGCAAAGGGTAGAAAGAATAGGGGGAATTTTCTTGAAAAGCTTAGTCTCGCATCCTTGGGAGATATTGAACTTAAGCACCTGCGTGCGTGCGTGCGTGTCTGGTAGGCTCGTTGTGAGCCTGGGTGTTGTTGCTGTGTACCTACCCTGGTAAGGGTTTAACCACAGGAATGAGGTGATGGTTAAGGTTTTGTTTGAGGTTTCGAGTGTTGGTGTTAAGGAGGTAGCGCTGGTAGGCTCCTCGAGCGGTTGCATTTTCAGGAGCAGCATCCTTTCCTCTGCTCCGCTGGTGTTTATTTATTTATTTAATTAAATATGGTGGTGAATTTTGATAGACCTGTCCCTATGGGAGGGGGAGTGCTTTGTTCAGCTATTACGCTGTTGGCTGGTTTAAAGCCGTTGTTACCGGGGGTGCCCACAAGCCATGCGGAGAACCCGGAACCGCCTTTTTCGGCGTTCAGAGGGTAAGTACTCCCCCAGTGATCTGACAAGAGCGTTCTCATGTTCGCCCAATCTGGCGTAGAATTTTTTTAGCCCGGCGCCTAATAACATCTTCCACATAGGGGAGGGCCGAAGCTTCATGTAGTAGCCTCAAAGGGAAACGTCGACATACAGAATATATGGACCGGAGTCCTCTATTCTGCACCCGCTGTAACCAGAGAAGCCAGGAGTCTGCTGCCATACCCCACACTTCGCAGGCATAGAGCATCAGGGGGACTATAAGCGCCTTGAAAAGGCGTAACTTTAAGTGAACCGGCATCTGGGAGGCCAGCACAGGGTAAAGGGAGGCTACCGCCCCCTTCGCCCTGTCCGACGTTAACCGCACGTGTTCACGAAAAGTTAGACCCTTATCAAGAATGGCGCCCAAGTATTTGATGGAATTCCCCCACTCTATCCTTTGGCCCTGATAGGAAAAGTTGGGTATCTGGTTTATTACGGGGCGTTTTCTGGTGAACAGAACAGCATGACTTTTGCCCGGATTAACGGACATCCGCCACTGTCTGCACCAGTCCTGGACGAGACGGAGGTGTCTCTGTATGGGGTTGAAGGCTCTGCGTATGTTCCTGTCGGTGCGGTAGAGCAGGACGTCATCAGCAAACTGGGCCATGTTGACGCCCTGCACCGTAGGGAAGTCTGCCATATAAAGGCTAAACAATGTGGGTGATAGTACAGAGCCTTCTGGGACTCCGCCTCGTAGGGGTTTAGGTGTAGATGTTTGCCCCGCAACTGCAACTACAAAGGTGCGCTGGTGTAGGAAGCTGTGTATGATGTTGATTAACTGTGTGTAGGCCAATCTGGATGAGTTTATACAGGAGATCCTCATGCCAGGTGGTTGAGAAGGCCTTCTCGACATCCAAAGACACCGCCGGCGTGAAGGCCCCGTCCTGGAACCCCAGGGCGGCAGCCTCCACCACCCGCAGCAGCTGTTGGGTTGTCGAGTGCCCAGGACGGAATCCAAACTGATGGAGAGGGATGGCTTGAATGTCGACTACCTGCGGCGACAAGCGGTGTAGAACTAACCTCTCGAAGACCTTCGAGAGGGTGGGTAGGAGGCTAATGGAGCGGTAGCTGGAAGGAAGTGCAGGGTCCTTACCAGGCTTCAAAATGCACACCACCCGTGCCACATTCCACTCGCGCGGAAAGTGACCTAAGGTGAGGCACATGTTGAATACCTTGGTGAGGTACAGCACTACTCTGAATGGAAGGTTGCTGAGCATGGCGGGTGTCAGCCCGTCCTGCCCGCAAGCCTTTTTGGTGTTGAGACGCCGGAGTGCGCCTTGGACTTCACTAGGCGGATGATTGGTAGGGGGTTCTCCGCTTCATGAGGCTGTTCCCGCAAGTAGCGGTCCACATCCTCATGAACACGGGCAGTGAAGAGTACGTCCTGGGGGTCCTCTCTCGGCCTGCAGGTGTCCTCAATGTAGCTCGCAAGCACATTTGCTTTGGCTTGCGGTTCGTAAACAAGGCCAAAATTGCCTTGAAGCGGGGAGTGGTACTGATTACGTTGGCGTCGGAGGCTTTTTGCGATACGCCAGACGTCGCCACCCTCCAGGTCTTGCACGGCCATTGTGGCCTCCCACGCTTGCACACGGTGCTCGCGTAGTCGGACACGAACCTCCCGACAGAGGCGCCGCAAAAGACCCCGATTGTGTGGCGTCCGGTTCCGCTGGTATAGTCTGCGGGCTGCCCAGGAACGGCGGATAAGGAGTTCAAGTTCTAGGGGAAGGACGTCTGGATGTGGTGTTGGTGGGGTGCGGATGGTGAGGTTGTGAACCGTTCTTACTACTGTGGTAGTGAAGGATTGGACTGCTGTCTCTAGGCTGGGTATGTCTGTGATTTTTGGGTTGGGTGGAATAGATGCGCTGAGGCAATCCTTTACACATTTCCAGTCTATTTCTCTGGTGTGTCCTGAGAAGTCGTGGCTGGCAACCCTGGTGTTGATTTCTGCCAACACGGGATTGTGATCGGAATGAAGTGCAGCGAGTGATGTGAGCATGAGATGGAAGGGGTAATGTTTGATGATCGTAAAGTCGATGACTGATGGTTGTCCTCGACCTTGCGGATGGTGTGTGGGTTGCCAGGGGCCCAGAACTCTTAGCTGGGGATCCCTATCGATCATGCGAATCATTGCATTGCCTCTAGGATCCGCGCGGGGGCCCGAATGCCAACGCTGGTGTTTGGCATTAAAGTCCCCGGCGAGGATCACGCTAGGATGGAGGTTGAAGAGGGATTGGTAGTCAGCAGGTAAGAACGGCCTACCGGGAGCTTAAGCACTACCTAGAACAGGACGTATTTACGAGGGGGGGGGATGAACATGACCGAACCCTCCCTCCCAGAAGCCTCCCTCCTAAAAAAAAACTACGTACAAGTTCTTGCATTTTTTTAACTTAAAAGTGACACATTTATTGAAATTCTCCGTCACAAACAGCTTTCTGCTATACCACAAAATAAAGGAATATATTTAACTTAATATAAACAAGATTATAAAATAAGATTATTTGTGGCTTTTGTGCGGGTTAGTCGCTTTCCAACCAGCAAGACTCTGCAACCAGAGACTGCCGGCACTGCGTGCATTCTTACATCTGCGCTACTTAAGTGTAGCGTTAGTGTATATGGTATCATGGTATACGATAGTGAATGGCTACTTGCGCTCTTTTCCTCTGGTTCGTTGGTCCGTTACGCTCATTAATTTACCTTTTGTTTGATCATTATTCTATTTAATTGACATGGGAAAAAAGCGTAAAGCTGATGATATCGGCAAAAACGGGACAGTCCCCTTTTTACTTCTCGCATCCCGAGAATTTTTATTGGAACGCGAATAGGTCCCGTATTTTCTTGACACTGCCTTCCTAAATTAAACACCTAACTAAAATTGTTGCAATTTCTTGTTATGAGAAATGCCGAATCGGCGTCTATCTCGCTTATTTTTGTTATTGCTTAGCGCGTTCTGTGAGCAGTAGTCTTGCCCAGAGTTAAGAGCTTAATTATAGAGTTCACTCTAAAATTTGCAATAAACATTTTCGATTGCACATGGTGGGAACTCTGATATTGTAAAGTGTGTTTATTCAATATCATGTTTCCTTCATTCTAATGTCATGTTAATGCCATATTTAGAAACTATTGATCAGTTAATCCAACCTTTTCAGGCGTCCCGTATTTTAATGGTGAAAAATGGTAGTCTTACACTGGTATGAGCACTATTTACTCATTTTAAAAGGAAAACAACTGGATCATCTTCAGAAAGTGACAAAGGACATTAAAACTGATCAATCCAGTATCAGACAAGATAAATAATGCACTGCTGAGTTTTCAAGTAGTGAAGATTCGACGTCTTAAGTTCATTCCCAGACAAAACACACATCTCTTGCCATCAATCCTAACGACATTGGGTTGTATACCTGTACAGGTAGGGTACTTCATTAGTTACTCTAATATTTGCAAACTACTTCGTATTCTTAAATTATTTTAGTAAAAAAGAATTTGATTGTTTTTCCGCAAGGGTAGCGCATGAAAACCGGCCCCGCGTACAGATTGCTCCCCAGCCAATTACGCACGAATTGTTGCATGCCTCGAGCAGATACAAGAAATAGGTTAACATAATAATTACATAATAAAGAAATAAATAATCTAATGCAAAGGTCTATACTTACAAAACTAGACGAAACAGCTTCGCAACAATAGATAACAATTGACGGCCGACTTTTGTGAGCTATTCTGTAGAACATTATTTACTCGTGTTTATTCGATTTTATAATCAATTCACCATTTTTTCCTCAAAATTACGTACAGTGCAACTTATTTAGGCAAATCAAACCCAACCACCGTACATTAATCATAATGCAGAATAGGTCTACAAAGCTGATAAACCAAATCGCATAGTTATTTGAGCTACAGACACTGGGAGATTTAAGTAAGAAAAATAAAGGAGTATTATTGATTCAAACATTAATAAAACAATTAAAATAATCCATGTTATAAGTTAAAAAAAGCATGGTAAACAACTGACTGAATTTAAACTACTAAAGAAACGTTTAGGCTTTACTGTATATCTGAAATATTTGGTAATGTCCAGTTTATCAAAACAATTTTTAGAATTGCCCAAAATATGGTCTTTTTTTTAAGTGATAGTCATTCCATGGTTGGCGCCATATCCGTCGTGGAACTACGAAAGCTGATTTATAACAAGTGCATTATAACCACAAATTTTCGGCCGATTTTCACATAATTTTTACGAATAATAATCATTAGTTATTTCCTTATAGGTACAAGAAATATAAGGGAATATATTAGGTAAATGCAAATCTATTAAAAGCTGGTCGCCAAGTGATGATTTGACATTCCGTTCTTTTTGCATAGTCAGTAGTAAAAACAACAAAAATGAATGATGACTTCCCATTTGAGAAAAGCATTAGTGGAAAATTCATACCAATAATGAGGAATAACTCCGAAATGGTTAACCCCTCAAAAATGTACTAATGTAAAATGTTTTTAATGAGATCTACATTTTTGTGGAGTATGGGTTTTTATTTATATCTTATAGTTTATGCTAAAGGTATGCAGAATGAAGAAGGCTTCAGAGGCTATCCCCACAAAATTCAATATATGCATTTCATTTGACTCTAAATTTCTTTAATGGTGGCATTTAATCCAAACTGTTAGAGACATGTTTGAGAAAATAAGTTTCAAAAATATTCGATATAAACGGTAGATTGGGATGGATGGGGAATTTTCCTAAAATATCTTCGCGTCTCATGTTTGAAAGATGCTAAACTTAAATACCAAGTTTGGTACTTAAGCTAGTTTTGTTTATAGTTATGCTGTTCATAGACGCACACGCAGATCTTATTTTAAAAACACTTTCTGGGGTTCATGTGTCTTCAAAACATTTATTTTCGATAAAATATCACCTTTAAATTTGTAGATGGAATGCAATACCGTCCCTACACATTATTGTACGTGATAGAGGAAACTAAAAATACAAGATAAACATAAAATATGAAAATTGAGTAATTAATGCAATTTTAAACAAAGATATTAAGTGGTATAATATAGGAATATCACTTATTTGTTCTTGGTAATCTGCAATATCGTCTAAAATTAAATATAAAGCTCACAAATAAAAATAAGTTTGTATTATGTAAAAGGAGAGTAAGTTTTATTTATGGAGTTCTTTAATGCTACAGTTCTCAGCATCCCATTTAGGTGTGAAAGACGAGTTAATTTTCCTCAGAGGCTACTTGAACAGTTTTGAGGTTTTATGTGCCATAAATCTACAACACAGGATCGATGTCTTTGCTTCCCCTTCGAGAAAGATATGCTAAGGATTTTTATGCCAAATAAAATTAACCCCCCCCCCCACCGCAGATTTGAGCCCACGATCTTGAAAACTAGAGGCTAGCATATTACCACGGAGGACTATTGATATTGCAGTTTTTTTTTTTACATGTTGGCGTGATGACGAGGGAGCGTTATTCCAAAGTCTAGGAAAACTCAAGTATAAAAATAGTCTTGATCCCCGCCCCCAAAGCCAAATTCTAGACCAATGACCTAGAATATACCCGTACTACCTGTACGTACGTACGTACATATGTACCCACACACACACACATACATACGCATGCACGCACACAGACACACATACATACATACATACATACATGCATACATACATACATACATACATACATACATACATACATACATACATACATACATACATACATACATACATACATACATACAGATATACATTACATACATAAACACACGCGCGCAGTGATCTTTTTCCGAAAATATTTCTTTCAGAATTCAGGAAACCTAAAAACGTGTATTTCTGGTGAAATTTCGATATCGAATTTTTGAGGGAATGCCAATACCTTCTCTCTTTTGGCCTAACTGGAGGTAAGTTAATAGCAACAATAAAGGTGTAAGTTCTCTTTTAGCTTCCTCTACCTTGTACATAGAAAAGGTGTCTATTGTAATGCACCCAAAAATTCGATATCGAGATTTCATGCTTTAGAAAAAGTAAAAAAAAAAGTGTATGTGAATACCAAACTTAATATTCAAGTTTAATATCTTCTAACAATGCGACACAAAGATCTTGAGGAAAAGCCTTCCCAATTCAAACTACCTTTTACATGAAATATTTTTAAAAAAAATTGATTTTCTCAAAAATGCCTTTAACGATTATTATTAAAACACATTTTATAAAAATAAAAAATTCCTCTGAAGAGCTCTTTATTCCGGATGAATGTTGCATTGTGCACGCGTGCTAGAGAAAGTAAATTATATACTTGTGTGTTTAGCTATGGTAGAAAAGTTGTATGAATGAAAGGTTAAGTTTGGCCAGGAGGTAAGAGGCTTCCGTATAACAGATTGCAGCCGTGCCAGATTACGAACTTCCGGACCGCGGTGATAAAGGTTTCAAACATTTGCTAATGGACTAAACACAGTCAGTCGGGAAACGGCGAGAATGAGGTGTCGTCATAAAGGGACATCCTATCTCAGGTGAGCACTAATCTAAATTAACTTTCAGGCGAAAACTACAGTTTCACAAAGAAAAATCTGCTGCGTTACACTCACATGACTTTCTCTACATCGCCGTAACAGTTATTGTTAAGAAGCATATTCTTTTGTCTATTTTATGATAATCGAGATAAACATTAGCAGAAATTATCTTAATTACTTGCTGCCTTGTAACGTAGAAGGCAAATAACGAAATACACTAGACTAAAACGATAGTCACATTTTTTAAAACTTGGTTGCCATGACGTTGAAATCCGTTTCTATGCAGGGCCAGGAGTTTACGACTTTCCGTGTGGAAAACGTTTTAGTACTTTAAATCTGAAACTAATAGCAATTAATACCTCAGAAATGGTCAAATCCACGAGAAAAAAAAAACGCATATGACATAAGTTGTGTGTTTTAAGGTGTTCTACATTTTTTGTGTAGTAAGTGTTTGTCTATCTCTTACGATTTACCAGTTACGCAAAATTCAGCGAAATTCATCCAGAACAAAGAGGTCTTTAGAGGCTACTTCCAGAAAATTCAAGATATAAATTTTATTTACTATATAAATATCTTTAATGTACGGTATTTTAATCAAAATCGTTAGAGCCATTTTTGAGAAAATCAAAATTTTCGAATTTTTTTCCATGTAAAGAGTAGTTTGGGGTGGTGGATTTTTCTCAAAATCTTCGTGTCACATCCCTGGAATATATTAAACTTAAATACAAAGCTTGGTATTTTACCGACTTTTCGTTTTTGAGTTATCGTGTTTACAGACACACGGACACACACACACATACACACACGGGTCTTTTTTTTCTAAATATGCCTTTTTAGACCCTAAAGCATATATTTCCGGTGAAATCTCGGTATCGAATTTTTGGGTGGAGTGCAATACCTTCTCTGTACACTATGTACAATGGTATGTGTAGAAAAAGTAATAAGGTAAAAAGGTAATGCACGTAGGATCATCGTTGCAGAAATTAATAAGTAAAATATAGAAATACAAATATAGTGTTCAGCAAAACAAAGTAATGTTGAGTTGTTCGTGCTTATGAATTAAGAAATAAAATATGGAATATCCCCAGATGGTGATTTTGATATTGAAAGGAATACTTATAACAGGTAGGATATTGCAAATTTACGCTACATCGTGATATTTTATGACAAACCAAACAGTACTCTAAGTGTAATGCATAATTAACTATAATTCATCCTCTGAATTTCTGTGTGGTGTAAAGGCTTATCGTAATCTGACGAAATAAAATAAACCATTAAGGTGTGTCAAAGTTGCTTTGTTATTCAAAGAAAGAAAAACAATAGGAAACATTATATTAAATCGGCGTTTTTCTGACGCGTCGAGAATATACAAAATCGCGCAATGAATATTATAAAAGTTACCAGGGATACGGACTTCTCCTTTAACCTGGTACCTCACATCGAACGAAGAATGAAATTGGTTAAATGAGCCGGCATCCATGGAGCTTAAATTTAAATTTACATTCGTCACTTATTCGTTAGAAATTAGAAAAATGTATCACAACAACTTTAAATAACAGCAGTAATAACACTCAGGAAATGTCCAATGATTCATCAATTCATCTACCGTCGATTAGGGTTAACTGTCAGAAGAAACATCAAAATAAAATTACCTAAATTAATAGAAGAAGTAATCATCTTCCACCTTAAGCATAGATGAACTAAATGGAGGTAAGCAACTGAAATATTTATTAACTGAGAACTTTAGAATAGAAATGAAGCGAACTGAATATCGATTAAAATAATCTCTTACATGTGGAATTATTTTAAGGCACAAAATGCAAAAGGTATGTGTCACATACGTGCGGGCTGTGTACTATTTAATCCCGAAAATCAAACCAAATAAAATAAAAGGTGGCAAATTGATGACTAATGTATTATTACTGATAGTAAATTTCATGTATGGAAACAAATAGAATCGCGATACTGAAAAAACTTCAGTTCCTGTGCTCCAACGTTAAACATCCGAATAAAGGTATTTGTTACAAAATAGAAAATTCAGAAGATACCAGTCGTCGGAAAATTGTACTGTGTTACATTCACGACATTCAATAGCAAATATTTAAATACAGCACAATATAAAGACAAGTCTTTAACTTCATTTCAAAATTTAATGAACCATTCTAGCAAATGGGAAATGTATAATATAACCTGCCCACTAGAGTGGGTAATGCAATGTCGGTTTCAACATAATGCCTAACCAAGTAGCCAACAATGCAGGTATATTTTTTCTATGCTATCTACACTTTGCATTACAATAATAATTGTTGTGAATTGTACATCTAAAAGCTATGGAGGCACATTACTAGCAGCCGCTAGCAGTTGTTCTTTTGCGCTCCCACTGCTATAACAACACCAAAATTCGAACTTAAATGCTAGACTAATAATACCACAACAAACACATTGTTCACTTACAAGTTCACACACCACATTGTTCTCACCAAGTGATTTTACATCGTCCGTTTTATATGATTTTATTATCCTCCATTTCCGTTCCTAACCCACCTTCCGGTTCTCATAACGGAGTGTTTCCTACCATTTACGTTCTCAACAGCAAATTCCGATTCTGATAGCGGAAAATTTCCCATGATTTCCGTTTCTCACCGCACTTTCCGGTTCTAATAATGGAGTGTTTCTCACTATTTCTGTTCTCTACCGCACTTTCCGGTTCTGAAATTGAGGTGTTTCCCATTATTTCCGTTTTCTACCGCAATTTCCGGTTCTGATAACGGAGTGTTTCTCTCTATTTCCGTTCTCTACCGCACTTTCCGGTTCTGATAACGTAGTATTTCCCACCATTTCCGTTCTCTACCGCACTTTCCGGTTCTGATAACGGAGTGTTTCCCACCATTTCTGTTCTCAACCGTAGCTTCTACTTCTGGGGTTTTACACCGTTCAAATCTCCATCGCTGTTTTCGTTTCTGATTGCATTGTTTTCTGCCGTTTTTATTTCAACAGTATATTCTGTTTCAGAAAACGCAGAGTTTTACGCACAAAACTATCCGTTCCATAGATCAACAACAAATTCCCATTATATTCTTGAAATATACAACGCCTGCATGTATAAATCCCTAAACTTCTAAGGTGTGGTCAAATCGGGGGCCTGATTTGTGAAAAAAGTTTGCTGTTGTTTAGCTTTCCTAATGTTTTTACTTTCTTTTCACGTACATGGTACATAGTGTATAGAGAAGGTACCTATTGTAACGCACCCAAAAATTCGGTACCGAGATTTCACCGGAAATCATAATTTGGGACCCCTGAATGAAAAAAAAAAAAAAAAATGGAAAGAGGTCCGTGCGCGTGTGTATGTGTGTGTGAGTGTGGTGTGTGTGTGTGTGTGTGTGTGTGTGTGTGTGTGTGTGTGTGTGTGTGTGTGTGTGTGTACAGCACAGCTCAAAAACGAAAAGACCATTAAATACCAAACTTGGTATTTTAAGTTTGGCATCTTCCAAGGATGTGACACAAAGATTTTCAGAAAAATTCCTCCCACGCCAAATTAACATTTGCATGGAAACTTTTTTAAATGTTGTTTTTCTAAAAAATGGTCCTAATGATTAGTAGAAGATAACTAAGCGAATCCACTAGGCTACAGCGATAATCAGCTGCTATCCGATTTTCATTGCAAATTGCTTTTTTGCTTAGCCAGTAGTTTAAACAAAAGAAATACGGACACTTCCTGTCTAAGAAAAGTATAAGTATTCTACGATTGAAAACTAACAACAAGAAATATCTCGGAAACGGTTATCTCCACAACAAAAATGCAAAGGACATAAATTGTGTGTTTTTACGAGATCTACATTTTGTGTGCATTCAGTTTTTGTCTCTTTCAGTTTAGCAGTTAAACAAAATTCGGCAAAATTCATCCAGAATAAAGAGGTCTTCAGAGGCTATTTCCAGAAAATTCAAGATTTACATTTTATTTCAGATGTAAATATCTATTATAGACGGTATTATATTCAAAACCGCTAGAGCCATTTTTGAGGAAATCAAAATTTTCGAAAATTTTTCCATGAAAAGCGTAGGTTGTGATGGGGGAATTTTCTTGAAAATCTTCGTGTCGCATCCTTGGAAGATACTAAACCTAAATACCAAGTTTGGTATTTAACGGTCTTGTAGTTTTTGACCTATGCTGTCCATAAACAGACATACATACAGACACACGGACTTTTTTCTAAAATATTGTTGTTCCATTCATATGACTTTCTCCACATCTCTGTAACAAATTAGTATTAAACAGGCTTATTCTTCTATCCACTTCATGATAATCGAGATAAACATTAGCAGAAATTGTCCTTATTACTTGGTTCCTTGTAAGTAGGAGGGAAAATTTTAATGTGTTCCATTCACACGATGTCCTGTAGCTGTTTGGTAAACAACCCTTTTAACATTTCGTTTGTCAAAAAATATGTTATACATAAAGTATTCTAACCAAATTTGTTAGAACCATTTTTGAGAAAATCAAAATGTTTGAAAAAATGTTCCATGTAAAGGGTAGTTTGAGGTGGGGAGGATTTTGTTGAAAATATTCTGGTCGCATCATTGGAAGATGCTAAACTTAAATACCAAGTTTGGTATTCAATGGTCCTTCGTTTTTAAGCTACACTGCCCACAGACACACACCCACACACAGGCATAGGCACGCACACACGAACCTTTTTCTAAAAATGCTTTTCTTGGTTTCAGGGGGTCCCAAAACATGCATTTCCGGTGAAATCTCGATTTCGAATGTTTGGGTGCGTTACAATACCTTATCTATACACTATGTACATAGTAGGTACGTGCAGAGAACTCAGGGGACACCAAAAACGTATATTTCCGGTGAAATCTCGACATAGAATTTTTAATGAAATACAATACTTCTCTATCCACATGTATGTTATACATACGGGGCTAGAGAAAGTATATATATATGACATAAATTATGTGGTTAATTGAGATCTACAATTCTTTTTAATAAACATTTGTCTATATCTCACGGTTTACCCGTCAACTTTGAATATAAAATCATAAATACAAGTTTGATATTTAACGGCATTTCCATTTTTAGCTATGCTGTCCACAAACACACACGGACCTTTATCTAAAAATGCTTTTCTTTCGAGTTCAGGGGCCTCAAAACATATTTCCGGTGAAATCTCTACATCGATTTTAGGTGGAATACAATACCTTCTCTAGCTACTATGTACAATGTATTCACATACGGCTAGGGAAAATAAAAAGCGTATCTGCTCCATTTACATAAGGTGTTACACAAACAAACTTTTCATGCAAAAGATTCCTTTAATCACTACGTCATACTAACCTAGATAAACATTTGCAGAATCTGTCTTATTACTTGCTTCCTTGCAAGTAGAGGCGAAATATATGAATATATTAGGCTAAAGCGATAATAAAAATCTTTTAAAGGTACCTCAGTACGAGAAACAATGGAGCTTCGGTTCGCGGTGCATCATGGCCACGTTTGAGAAAAGTTTAAAATTGAAACCGTAACAATGCATATCTCGCAAACGTCAACTTTACAAGAAAAACAGCTCTTCAGAGGCTCTTCCGGAAAATTCAAAATATAATTTTATTTCTGATGCGAATATCTTAAAAAACAGCATTTAAATCAAAATCGTTACTGTCATTTTTGAGAACATCAAAATGTTCTTAAAATGTACCTTGTAAAGGGTAATTGTGGTGGGAGGATTTTCTTGAAAATCTTCGTGTCGCATCCTTGGAAGATACTGAACCTAAATACCAAGCTTAGTATTTAACCGACTTATCGTTTTGAGTTATGTTTCTCAAAGACACATACACACACACACAAACACGCGCGCGCGGACTGGTTTCTAAAAATCTTATGTGTTTCATTCACATGATTTTCTCTGTATATTATCTGTTACAAATGATTGCTAATATCCTTATTCTTTTATCTACTTCATTCTAACCGAGATAAACATCAATAGAATGGTCTTATTACTTAGTTCCTTTTAAGTTGAAGGGAAATAAAGAAATTCAGTAAACCAGCAGTCAATTTTTTCAAAATGTGGTTGCTATGGGATTGAACTCGTTTTTTACTTTCTCTACTCGTACTGTGCACATAGTGTATAGAGAAGGTATTGCACTCCACCCAAAAAGTCGATACCGAGACTTCATCGGAAAGATATGTTTTTGGGTCCCCTGAATCCCCCGCCCCCCCCAAAAAGCATTTTCAGGAAAAAGTCCGTATGAGTCGAAAATGTTGATTTTCTCAAAAATGGATCTAACGATTTTGATTAAAATATCGCATATTAAAGATATTTACCTACAAATAAAATATCTTGAATTTTCTGGGAATAACCTATGGTACTTTATTCTGAATGAATTTTACGGAATTTTGCATAACAGTAAGAGATGGACAAATAATTACCACACAAAAACTGTAGAGCACCTTAAAACACACAATTTATGTTATATACTTTTTTTTCGAGGAGTTGATCATTTTTTAGATATTCCTTGATATTGTTTTCACCTTTAAAAAACTTACTCTTTTCTCATACAGGAAGTTGCCAACTCCTGTCCATACAAACAAAGGAACTTCAGTCACATAGCAACTAGCTTTTGACTATCACTTTAACCCTTATTTCGCTTCTACTTATAAGGAATCAAGTAAAAACTATTTGTTCTAATTTTTTCTCTGTTAGCATGAAGTAAATAGAAGCATAAGCATAATTTGTTGCAGAGATGTAGAGAATGTTATGTGAATGGAACACATAAGTTATTTTGTTTGTTTGCTTGTTTGTGTGTGGCCAGGATTTGACAAGTTTCCGTATGAGAAAAGGTTTAAGTAAGACCTTTTATATGCAAATTCTCGGTGTACTGTTACTTCTAGATATTATATGCGTTTCTTAGTTCCTTTGAAAACTCATACACGTGTAAGAATAATTCCGAAAGTGTTCGCGAATATTAGATTTTGAAAGTTCTGATTCGTTTATGGCAATGCTATTAGTAAGCATACAAAATGAGATAAAGTTATGCTTTATATGCATTGTCCTCTACTAAATATCAAATAATTGGCACTTATTCACCTCCCACCTTATATTTTACACACTTGCAAGCATTTTACTACAAAAATCTGATGTGTTCAATTCACATGACTTTCTCTATATCACTGCAACAACTTATTCTATTTACTTCATCTAATGGAGCAAAAATTAGCAGAAATAGTCTTATTACTTGCTTCCTTGTTAGTAGAAGCGAAATAGGGGGTACCATAGGTTAAAGTAATAGTCAAAAGCTGGTTGCTGTGCGACTGAAGTTCCTTTGTTTGTATGTACACGAGTTCACAAAGTCCTGTATGAGAAAAGTATGTCTTTATAGCTGAAAAAAACAAGGAATATCTCAAAAACAATCAACTCCACGAAAAAAATGTATATAACATAAATTGTGTGTTTTAAGGTGCTCTACATTTGTTGTGTGGTAATTTTTTGTCCATCTCTTACGGTTTAGCAGTTATGCAAAATTCCGTAAAATTGACTAAGAATAAAGTACTCTTCAGAGGCCATTCCCAGAAAATTCAAAATATAAATTTTATTTGTCATGTAAATATCTTTAATATACGATATTTTAATCAAAATCGCTAGAGCCATTTTTTAGAAAATCAAAATTTTCGAAAAAAGCTCCATGTAAAGGGTAGTTTGGGGTGGGGGGATTTTTCTCAAAATCTTCGTGTCGCATCCCTGGAAGATACTAAACTTAAATACCAAGTTTAGTACTTTACCGACTTTTCGTTTTTGAGTTATCGTATTCACAGACACACGGACACACACACGAACCTTTTTCTGAAAATACTTTTTTTGGATACAGGGGACCCTAAAACATATATTTCCGGTGAAATCTCGGTATCGAATTTTTTGGTGGAGTGCAATACCTTCTCTATACTCTATATACATAGAACGTATAGAGAAAGTAAAAATATGTGTTTAATTCACGTGACTTTCTCTACTTATTCTGCAACAAACTGTTATTGTAATAGCTTATTCTTGTATCTACTCCAAACTTATAAAGATATGAATTAGCATACTGGTCTTAATACTTATTTCCATGTAGGCACAAGAGAAATAAGAGATTACACTACACTAAAGCTACAGTCAAATATTTTAAGAGCTGGTTGCCAAATTATGACTTTGAATGTCCTTTCTCTTTGCACGATCAGGGTTAAAAAAAATCAAAAGCGGAGGGAAGTATAACCATTGGAGAATTTCAATCAGTAACAACTAATATCTCAGAAATAAATTAACTCCACCAAAAAACTGTATTGGACACAAATTGTGTGTGTAAACGAGATCTACATTTTTATGCAGTAACATTTTGTTTATTTCTTATGGTTTATCAGTTATGCAAAAGTCACCCAAGACAATATGTGGTATTTTAGTCAAAATAATTAGAGGTATTATTGAGAACATAGATTAAATTGTAACATATTTTAGTGCAGAAGGCTCTTGAAAATCTTCGTGTCTCGTCTGAAACTTAAATGTTTAGTATTAACGGATTTTTCGTTTTTGATTTACTTTATTTATGCACGCGTATACACATTCACATGATACGTTCCATTCACATGACTTTCAATAGTTATAATAAAAACAAGGCATTTCTCGGAATATCTTTGATTTGTCATGGATTTTTCGAGGTTTTTTTTTAAATATCGTAGACTAAAGTTACTTACATACAACAACATACCATGTGAGATTTGTGGTGGACAAAGCGGCGCTGGGGCGGGTTTTCTCCGGGTACTCCGGTTTCCCCCGCCATCGCATTCCACCGGTGCTCCATCATCATTCATGTATCACCAGTGTCACCGCCTGCGGTGCCATAAGTAGTTAAAGCGGGCGTTAAACACTACAAAAAAAAAAAAAAAAAACAACATACCACCATACAAACAAAGGAATTTTAATTACATAGCAAACAGCTTTTACAGGATTCGACTATCGCTTTAGCCTATATCACTCCCCTATTTCTGTTCTGCTACAAGGAAGTAAGTACTAATACAATTTATCTAATTTTATCTCGATTAAATGAAGTAAATAGAAGAATAAGCTTTTAAATAATAATTTGTCATAGAGGTATAGGGAAAGTCATGTGAATAGAACAAGTCAGATTGTTTTATAATTTTCGAACTTAGATAATTTATGACCCGTTATGCATTTATAATTCATTAATACTCATTCTGTTTCCGACTTTGATACTTTAATGCATTTTCAATGTCTCTAAGATTTCATTTTTAATTTTTTGACCACGTATGTAAAATGTACGTAGGAGTGGAGAAGGTACTGTATACCATCCAAAAATAAATTACCAGATTTCACCGCCAATCTATGTTTTGAGAACCTCCTGAATCCAAAAACAAGCATTTTAGCAAAAGGTCCATGCATATGTGTTTGTGTTTGTGTCTGTGTCTGTGAACGGCATAAATCAAAAACGAAAAGTCCGTTAAATACTATTTGACTATTAGGAGGGGAATCAGGAATTAATCCTTTTCCTTTTGGGTCTATGGTTCTTTTATTTACTCCTGCACATATAGCGGAAGTGTTATTTTTTCTCCTGCTTAGACTTTGTAAGAAAGTCTTTAGTTATTTCTTTTAGGTCTTAGTTATTTTTTGCTCTAATGCATGTATTCACTATTTATCTATGATTCATTAATATTCTTTCAGTCTATTGTATTCTGGTATATTTCATTTTCATTATTCATAATTGGTATCGCAGATGAACATTATTCTGTTTTGATACCTAATTATTTTCGGTGTTTAGTGTGTTTTAATTGTTAAATTATTAATTTTGGTACCCATTGATGGTTTGCTATTGTTTTTGTTGATTTTTTATAGTTAGCTGTTTCTGAACTTTGATAATTTATTAATTTCTTAACCTTTTTCTAGTTTCCTATTGTTGGTCTTTTTAATTGTTTTCCTCACTTTCTCCACCATATTCAATTTACATATTAGGTAGAGAAGGTATTGTATTCTAACTAAAAATTTGAATTCTATATTTTACCGAAAATACATGTTGTATGATTTCATGAATACAAAAAATGTATTTTTAGAAAACGATCCCAATGCTTGTGTGTGTATATATACGCGCGCGCATGCGCACGTGTGTGTGTATGTCTGTGAACAGCATAACTCAAAAACTAAAAGTCCATTAAATATAAAACTTGATATTTAGGTTTAGCATCTTCCAAGGTTGCACACGAAGATTTTCACGAAAAATCTCACTCAAAACTACCCTCTACCTATATGTAGCACTTCGAAAATTGTGATTTTTCTCAAAAATAGCTCTAAAGATTTTGATTGTTTTTATGACAAATGGAACGTATGACTTGAATTTTCTAGGAATAACCTCTGAATTCCTCTGCATTCTAGATGACTTTTGTATAATTGATAAACCGTGAGAGATAGACAGTCGCCCTCCGTGGTGTAATGGTTATCATGCTGACTTCATGTCGCGGGTTCAAACCCGGCGGAGGACGATGGATTTTTCGAGCGTAAAAATCCTTAGCATGGCTTCCTTCGGAAGGGAAGTAAAGCCGTTGGTCCCGTGTCGTAGATTTACGGCACGTAAAAGAACCTCAAGCTTGATTGAGAGGCCTCTGAGCAAAATTAAGCGGTCTTTCACGCCCAATTTAGAATGGGACGCTGAGAACCACAGCAGTTATAGAGCGTCCATAAATAACAGGACATTTACATTTGAGAGATAGACAAAACGTATAGGTAATCTCATTAAAGCACACGGTTTATACCAGCTACAGTTTTGTAGAGTTCACCATTTCCTTGTCAACTACTTATACTTTTTATCAAATGGGAACTCTTCTTCTTTTTTACTCTTGGCCATGCAAAAGGAAGGGAATTTCTTTATTATCACCAGCGACCAGCTTTTAAAATACTTGAATATAGCATTACCTTACCGTATTTTCGTATTCCGTTGTATTTAACAAGAAAATAAATAAAAAGTCCATTTCTGCTTACGTTTATCTCGATTAGTAGATAGAAGAGCATTTTGTAGGGATCATTTGTTGCAGAAGAATGGAACATATTAGATTTTTAAATTTCGTATTTATTTTCGTAGCTTGATATTTGTATGTTGGGTTACATTTGTTTAAATATACTTTTCTTAGTTTGATATTTTAATGATTTATTAATTTCTTAGCTATTTGGTATTTTGCTACTGTTGGGTTTTATTGACTTTTTATTTTCTTGTCTATTTTCCTAGTTTAATATTTTTGTTTTTAGGACCTTTAGATTCTGAGTTTTTTTACCTTAAATTTGCATTTATAACTTACTTCTTTACTCATGTTTATTATTAGGCATTTTAGTATTATAATATTGCGACAGAGAGTGTGTGTGTGTGTCGTCATTAAGTTCTTAGCTTACATTCATTTTAATTATTTTTATTTTTTCGAGCTGCTGTTTTAATATGGAACTGTGCTTTCTTTACACCATTCTTCACACAATGTCTTCAACTTCTCAAATGTAATAACTTTTTATGGAGAGAATTTGTTTTGTTTTCCTATGGAATTTTTCTTTCTTTGGTGTTGGTGTAGGAGTTTGGTTTTCATGTGTGTTGTGACTTTTTAATGAGATGAATGAAGAAGCGTAGGAGTTTTTCTGTGTGAGATTGGTAATGTTTTTGGATGTTGGTGTGGAGGCTCGGGTTACATGTGCGAGAGCGGTGAATTCTTTTCTTTTTTTCTCTTCTTTTTTTTTATGAGAAATTTTTGAAGAAGTGAAGGTTTTGGTTCTGGTATGTGAGCGTTGGAGTTGAGGCATTGTGTTGATTTTTAACAACTGCTCCTGAGTGAGGGTGGAGATTTTTGTTTGTTGGTGTGAGACTTTTAGTTTTCATGTATGTCGGGGTTTTTTGTGATAGATTTTGATTTTTGCGTGTGAAGAAGTGTAGATGTTGGAGTGGAGTTATTGTGTGCGATTGTTGATTGTTTGGATATTGGTGTATGTACACAGAAGTGTCGATGTGTGAGGATGTTGATTTCTAATAAGTGGTTTTTCGGTATAATGAGTGATACTTGATTTTGGTATGAGGTGTTGGAGAGGAGGGTTGTGTTGATTTTAATTAATGTTTCGAGTAAGGGTTTTGGTTGCTTGGCGTTGGTGATGTTTGTACGAGTGTTGATTTTTGGCTTTTAGTGTGATAGATCCCTTGTCCAGAAAAGGCGAATGTCGAGAATGTCTAAGCTCCAAGAACCCGGACTCATTTCAACATTATTTCATTCATTAATTTCATTCACCGTCCAATATCAGGTTAAATGGCGTTAAACTACCCCCAAAAAACTCGAAGCAAACGTGAGTCAGAACACGTTACAGAAGAAAATGCACATGGATAAGATCCCTTTCTTGTCGCAGAACAAAGCAGACGCTAGAAAGCCACTTGATAAGTAGAAGATATCACCCAACATGTACACATATCCACATTTCCGAGATATGGGAAATGTATATCAGTGTGATACTTATGATGTTAAATGTACAAGGTTTGAAGAGCATCTATACTGAAGAATAATGGAAACTGCCTAAAAAAGAAGTAAGAATAAATGTGAATAATCCGTGTAATAGAAGATATATGCAAAATTAAATTCATTTTTAAATGAATAAATCTGAAAAAAATCTGATGTGTTCCAGTCACATCTTTTTCTCTATATCTCTGCAACAAATTATTGTTAAAAAGCTTATGCTTCTATTTACTTCATACTAATCGAGAAAAACTAGCAGAAATAGTCCTATTACTTGCTTCCTTGTAAGTAGAAGCGAAATAAGGGAGTTTGGTTAAAGTGATTATAAAAAGTTGGTTGCTATATGACTGAAGTTCCTTTGTTTGTATGGACAGGAATTGTTGAATTCCTGTATGAGAAAAGTATGTTTTTTAAAGCTGAAACCAAAAACAAGAAGTATCTCAAAAACGACCAACTCCACGAAAAAAATGGATATAAAATAGATTGTGTTCTATATTTTTTGTGTTGTAAGTTTTTGTCCATCTCTTATGGTTTAGCAGTTACGCAAAATTCCGTAAAATTCGTCCAGAATAAAGTAGTCTTCAGAGGCTATTTCCAGAAAATTCAAGATATACATTTTATTTGCCAGGTAAATATCTTTAATACACGAAATCCTAATCAAAATTGTTAGAGCCGTTTTAGAGAAAATCAAAATTTTCGAAAAAATTCCACGTACGTAAAGGGTAGTTTTGGGTGGGGGGATTTTTCTCAAAATCTTCGTGTCGCATCCCTGGAGGATACTAAACTTAAATACCAACTTTGGTATTTTAGCGACTTTTCGTTTTTGAGTTATGGTGTTCACAGACACACGGACACATATACAGGAATCTTTTTCTCAAAATGCTTTTTTTGGATACAGAGGACCCTAAAACATGTATTTCCGGTGAAATCTCGGTATCGAATTTGTTGGTGGAGTGCAATACCTTCTCTATACACTATGTACACAGTACGTATAGTGAAAGTAAAATAGTTTAGCAAATTTAGCTTTTATTCAATCCAAAAATGTCACGACTATTTAAATTTTCACTCTGGGGGGGGGCTGCTTTATCCAATGAGGCACATATCTATATGTTTACAGTGTTGGTCACTACTGATTGCTTGTTTTACAGAGAAAAAGATTAGACTGAGACAGACCCGTCGAATTGATTGCTTGATACCACAGTGTTTTAATATGTGGTTTGGCTGCCCTCTTCAATAAGGGTGAGGACCGATGCTGCAGCTGGAGAGGAATCCGAGGGTCCGATTTCGACTAAACGCTTCCCGGAGTAAGTTAATAAGCAATGATAAGTGTGTTAGTTTTTGTTTGATTTTTTTCCTGTCATATCTTGACTAAGCGCTTCCTGCAGTAAGTTAATAAACAACGATAAGTGTGTTAGTTTTTTTTTTTCCCTGTCATATCTTGACTAAGCAGTTCCTGGAGTAAGTTAATAAACAACGATAAGTGTGTTAGTTTTTTTTTTTTTTCCCTGTCATATCTTGACTAAGCCGTTCGTGGAGTAAGTTAATAAGCAATGATAAGTGTGTTAGTTTTTTTTTTTTTCTGTCATATCTTGACTAAGCAGTTCCTGGAGTAAGTTAATAAGCAATGATAAGTGTGTTAGTTTTGTTTTTTTTTTCTGTCATATCTTGACTAAGCAGTTCCTGGAGTAAGTTAGTAAGCAATGATAAGTGTGTTAGTTTTTTTTTTTTTTCTGTCATATCTTGACTAAGCCGTTCCTGGAGTAAGTTAATAAACAATGATAAGTGTGTTAGCTTTTTTTTTTCCTGTCATATCTTAACTAAGCAGTTCCTGGAGTAAGTTAATAAGCAATGATAAGTGTGTTAGTTTTTTTCCCTGTCATTTCTTGACTAAGCAGTCCCTGGAGTAAGTTAATAAGCAATGATAAGTGATTTTAAAGCTGAAATAAATAATAAGGAATATCTTAAAAAAAACCCGTCAACTCCACGAAAAAAAAAAAAAAGTATTAAACACAAATTTTGTATTTTAGTGAGTGCTACATTTTATGTGTCGTAAGTTTTTGTCTATCTTTGCGGTTTAACAGTTATGCAAACTTCCGCAAAATTCATCCAGAATAAACACGTCTTCAGAGGGTATTCCCAGAAAATTGAAGATAATCATTTTATTTGTCACATAAATATCTTACATATAAGAGATTTTAATCAAAATCGTTGGAGGCATTTTTGAGAAAATCAAAGTTTTCGATTTTTTTTCCATGTAAAGGGTAGTTTAGTATTTTATGGACTTTTCATTTTTGAGTTATTGGGTTCATAGACACATGGACATACTGATACACGAACAAATACACACGGAACTTTTTCTGAAAATACTTTGTTTTATACAGTGGACCCTGAAACGTACATTTCCGGTGAAATCTCGGTATCAAATAGTTGGGTGGAATGCAATACCTTCTCTATATACTATGTACATAGTACTAGAAGAGAAAGTAATAAGGGACTATAATTAATGTCATTATCTGTTGGGGGTAGAGGGGATAGAAAGGTGTCTAAATTTTCACAAAACAGACAAATCTCAGAGATAATATCTACTCACGACTCCAACCAAGCATTAAAAAAGTTTTTCTTTTATTCCAATTTACAGGCTGCATTCTCACCAAGAAGTATGCTGGGCACCAACAGTCTCCGCTGTGAGCCGTATGTGTGTTTATGTGGTTATGAATGTTATTAAAATACGGAAATAAAAGGGTTAGTTACCAATTCGTGCTGTAATCATTTAAAGTAACTTTGTACTCACATTTCCTTAAGTTAGTTGTTGAAAATAGCTAAGGACGTTATAATGAATTAATAATTAATAAAATGTATTTCTTATCTGAAGTTACAATGTATTTACATGCATTGGTCTATTCTCTTGAGAGCTACTTAATATTAGAAAACATATACACTTAACTTATTGTTTGTGAGTATGCATCCTTCATTCATCAATGTATCTGATAAATTCACACTTAATTTACATCCTCTATTAATACCTCATATCTTCATTTGTGTTATTTAGTTCTTGCCTTTCTTTTCTGGCGTGTTCCCACCACATTTTCGTTGTCTTTCCTACATGTTTGCCCAATTGTTTCAACAATCTTTTCCTGTTGTTTTCAGAAATTTAAATGGAGTTCGTGAGGAGAGAAAAAAGCAAAACTTTAAGTTGCGAAGTCGTAATTCTTCACTGGAAGGGCTATGGTGGGAGAAGTTGCGCCAACATGTATGCGCAGAAATCATATCGTTTCTTACCGCGAAGGAGTGAAGTATGAACGACTTTAATCCAGCGTGCTTTATGCTACATTCACAGTGAGATGTAAGCGCAGACGCAAGGAGACACCATTCACAATGCAAACGTAAGCGCAACGCAAGAAGCTGGTACGGGTTTCAGATCTGTAAGTTACATGCGAATATCTTCCAAACGCTCCGCAAATTACAAACTGAATATCATAACCAACAATACTACATAAGAGATACGAGTAGTTACATCCATTAAATCAAAGAAGGATTCGCAAAGAGACAGTCATAACCTCTTGAGGGAAATTAGAGATGGCGCGGCACTGCACGGCCAATAGAAGAGCATCGTGTACAGCAGGTCCTGTAAAGTCTCACAGTGCAATCGTTTGTTATTGAATCCATAGGCAATGCATAGAGAAAAGAAGCAGAATTCCTCCTCTTTGCATGCAACGCAAGGATAAAGTTTGGAGTTTGCAAACTTGCGTTGCATTGCATTGCGTGTTGCGTGTTTCTATGTGAATGCTTACATTAACTAATATGAGTCCAAACTCTTGCGCTTGCGTTGGGTCTGCGCTTGCATTTCATTGTGAATGTAGCATTAGTGTTTATGCAAATAAGTATTGGCGGATTATTGTTAACCTGGTAGAAGACTGTAATGCCAACAATATTAATAGCGACGCTGGTTATGAGGTGCAATGAGCAGGGTTGCTTATTGTTTGGATATGTCCACAGTTACCAACTATTGTGTGATAAGCTGGATTGCAACGAAAATAAACATATCGACATTCCTTCAAGCAAAATGCTCCGTCTCATGCTCTGCATATTGCTAATGACATATCTATACGTATTAAAAAAAGCAGATTTATAACGAACAATATGAACTATGGCTATATGCCACAATTAGTTTTATGCGATCCTTCATTGTTAAACGCTGCACTCTGTTCTGTTTGTGTTCAGTCATTCGCGGCAGCTTCCCCTATGCGCAAGATTTGTTCACGTCTCACCACACACTATATTTGTATGCAAGTTGTTCCATTTCTCATTCTGTATTTCCTCCTCCCAGAATTTTGTTTCTGTACCTGTTATCCAATGCGAATTCTTGTCCGATTTGCCACAAGTTTCAAACCCACAATATTGTTCCTGTTCTTGCCCAAATCAGACCCTTCCTTTCCATTTTATCACAAACATACTTTTTCTTACCGACAGGGGTTATACAAACCGGAACTTAACACACAGGAAAATTTATATACTCCTGTGTTTAGCTAGGTTACAAAAAGTGCACTACGAAAGTTAAATTTCGCCAGGAGATAAGAGGTGATTGTGGCGCCGGTTTACGAATTTCCTTCAAGAACTCGGAGAGAGAAATTTCAAACATTCTTTACCTATCACAACGGACAGTCAAGAGAATTAGCTGCCGTCACAAAACGGACACATCCTCCGAGATGAGTACTAAACTATGTTAACATATAAGTGAAACGATGGTTTCAACGATAGTGCAATAATAAAGTAAAAGTTAGTGGGCATGAGATCGTCGACTTAGAAATTCATAAGTAATGTGTATTCGACAAAACAGAGTAAATGTTAAGTTGTTGAGGCAGCGATATGAAATAAGAAATAAAATATCATGGTTTCGCAGATAGTGTTTCTGATGATAAAATGGATATGTATAACGTATGAGTATGCTAGCGGAAGAGGACATGTCGGCAACTGCGACCAAGGATTGATCTATTGTGGCCTACCCCCTCCGTCACCGCCCTCCGGGGAAGGGATGAGAGGTTTGGGAAAACCACAGGTCAACACACAAGAGCAGACGGAGCCAATCGCAGAGACGGTGTTATTAAATGGCAGCCCCGGCGCGCCGCTGAGGCTACACAGGTGTCGGGAGGCCGTCGGATGTATGCCTCTATATGGACACTTAGCCTCAACCAGCGCAACTAATGGGAAGATAGTTTTACACGGAGCAAGCGACCGTGCCATCTGCCTGCAAACCATACCTGTCGCCGACCTGAAAGATAAAGAAGGGAAATGAAATGTAGGAATGAAGGATATATAGCACCCCAGCATTCGCCTAAGAGGCCCCAGGAAAATCACGGAAAAACTCAGGGTCAGAGTGCGAGGTCGCTGGGAAGCGAACCCAGATCTCCCAAATGCCAGTTACTGACGAAACCGCCTCAGCCACCTCACTCAGTACTTGTAGTGTATATATGTTATTCACTTCCCCTCCTTAAATCCTCACCTAATTGATAATAGCCTTTAATTTGGTAATAGGAATTAAGTAAATGCTAATCAACCAGCACTGAATACAGTTTTCTTTTTTCTTCTTTTTTTATTGTTAATTTTTCTATTGTTTGTATCTTTAAGCTGGATTCATTTTGCTATTTTTTTTTTTCCTTTCTTTCTTTTCATTGAGGAATAGTTACTAAATTGATTTACTCCATGAAATAATTTATTTTTCAAAGTACATATAAATGGAAATGTTCACTGATTATACAATGTGGGTTGACGATGGTAATATTGAGCGTCGCCAACAGAACTTCAGTATTTGCATCATGTTTAATTGTTTTTTTTTAATCTGTTTCGTTTTCAGCAGTATCTTAGTGTACACGTATTCATAATTAGAGACTGATGGGGCATATTGTTACACTCTATAATTAACACGAGCATTAACCACTTCAATTTATTATCCATCTTGTTTGTTTAGTTTTTTTTTTTTTTTTTTTTTTTTTTTTTTTTTTTAGGTTTTATTCGAATGTCGGACACACTGTGCAAGATGTCATTGCTCTGTGGGATTCCCTTTCTATTGATGACATATTATGGTGGGTTTTTTTTTTCCACGTTTAGGCATTGCATTCAGTGCTGGAACCAACCACTTAACACATAGTGGGCCCATCTCCATTTGTAATGTACGGGTAACGTGTGCATCATGATCCCTTCCTTTATTATTATTATTATTATTATTATTATTATTAATATTATCATCATCTTCATTATCATCATAATTAATGATAAGAATTTCTTTCTTTTCCAGTTTTAAGAAAAAGACTTAATTTCAGTTTACAAGACCAATGTTACATTTAAACTGTTAAAACATTTAATTTTAATAATATTTCATTTTATATTATCATCATTATTTTGCTCTTTTAAATTAAGTTTTTGTATCATGCAGTTTCCCGTTGCACATAGTGCCTCATCCCCCCTAATGTTCCGCTTTTTAAATGTTTTAAAGTTATGGCTCTCGGCTGCAGCCTCTTCTACTTTTCCTCTAATGAGCGCATCGTCATCACCAATTTGTGTGTCAATATCACCATTAGATGTCGAGTTCGTGTGGAATTCTCTCAAATCTTTGAAAAGTGGAAATGAATCAAGTTTTATTTTTGGACGCTCTTTAACTATTAGGCGTGAAAGACGGCTTAATTTTGCTCAGAGACATTTTTATCAGGCTTGAGGTTCTTTTACGTGCCGCAAATCTACGACACGAGACGAACGGTTTTACTTCCCTTCACCTCCGCCGGGTTTGAACTCGTGACCTTGGATACATGAAGTTAGCATGGTAACCATTACACCACCACAGAATAGAGAGTATAGAGAAAGGAAACTCGAAGGCGGCTCCTTTAATATGCATGCAGCCAAACTCTGTGCTAGACGCCATATTGGGACCTATAAACGCAAAGCATAAGCTGTTTGTTACATACGATTTTAAGCAAATTATAACGTTTAAAATAACAAACCTCCAACATATGTAATAAAACTCTGATGTGTAGCATACACATGCTCTCCTATAAACTATTTATACGGCAGTTTATTTTTCAGTTTCTTATTAATACAGATGCATTTTAATTGCGCATTTCGTTATAGCTATAAGCTGGCCGCTGTGTGATGCTGTGAACTCCAATTATATTTGCACGAACATGAAAAATATGACGTGTTCCATTCATATGACTTTCTCTACATCACTGTAACAAATTCTTGTTAACATGCATGTTCTTCTATCCGCTTTATGATAATCGAGATAAACATTAGCAGAAATTGTCTTAATTACTTGCTTCCTTGTAAGTTGAAGGAAAATAAGGGATTGCACTAGGCTAAAACGATGGTCAAATATTTTAAAAACTGGTTGTCTTGTGGATGAAATAAGTTTCTATTTACAACTTTCCGTGTGAGAAAAGTTTTAAGTATTTTAAATCTGAAACAAATAAAAAGGAATATCTCAGAAATGATCAATCGAACGAAAAAAACGTAATTGGCATACATTGTGTGTAATAACATGATCTACATTTTTTGTGTAGACGTTTTTGTCTATCTCTTACGGTTTACCAGTTACACAAATTTCAGCAAAATTCATTCAGAATAAAGAGGTTTTTAGAGGCTATTCCCAGAAAATTCAAGATATACATTTTTTTCTCCATATAAATACCTTTAATATACGGTATTTTAATCAAAATAGTTACACCCATTTTTGTGAAAATCAAAATGTTCGAATTTTTTTCCATGTAAAGGGCAGTTTTTGCCGTTGATAATGCAACTTTAAACCGTTTTTTTACATTTCATTTTGTTTTGTTTTGTTTTTTTTCTCAAAATCTTCGTGTCGCATCCCGGGAAGATGCTAAACTTAAATAGCAAATTTGGTATCTTACCGACTTTTCATTTTTGACTTATCAGTTCACAGGCACGTGAACACACACACGCACACACACACATAGGGACCTTTTTCTAAAAATTGTTTTTTGGGATACATGAGACCTAAAAGGGTATATTTCCGATGAAATCTCGGTAATAAATTTTTGAGTGGAATGCACTACCTTCTCTATAGACTATGTACATAGCAGTGTAGAGAATGTAAAAAAAAGCTGATGCGTTCCATTCACATGACTTTCTCTATATCTCTACAAAAATTATTGTTAAAAAGATTATGCTTCTATTTACTTCATGCTAATCAGGAACAAATTAGCAGAAATGGTCTTATTATTTGCTTCCTTGTACATAAAAGCAACATAAGGAAGTACCATAGGATGAATATAAGCTCAGCAGCTAAGTAAGTACGTCTTCATTACTATGTCACTCCCTGAACTACCCCCATTAGCTGCACCACTCCGAGAGAGTCAACTATCGTGCAGACTGGGTAACGCCGAGGCAAATTCCCCGGGTACGTGGGTCTACTCATTGGTAGTGGAGTGAGTCTTGCCAACGTCACCAATCTGGGCTCGAAGCCGAGAGTGTAGCATCTCGAGTAATATATATTGATCAAAACCAAATTTTGAATTTTAGCAATGTTTCACCATAGTCAAAAGGTTAAGCACCACACCCACTTACAGTCATCCATTTAAATCGTCACGTGATACTGTTTAAAGCATCGCATGATAATAAGAACAACAGAAATTGAACTACAAGCATTACATTATTTAATTAGGCAAAAAAAAAAATCATTTTTTGCACTTTTTGATCAATTTTAACAGATGGGTATCCTTAACTTTCTTAAAGTTTCGCCTCTCTACCTTTTAGCTACGGCTGCGATTATGTGCACGTACCTTGCCCGGTTTTGCACTCTTTGATCCCTTATCACGCATGCACCATTATCACTGATTTGGATGAATTCCTGCATCATTTTCGCCTCGTGCACTATTGCTTCACTCATCTTCGAAAAGTAGATTGCATACAAAGCATCATTCCAGGAGTTTTATTGACGGAAGTCATGGTCCTGAAAGATTTTATTGCATACAATGCAAATTAGAATACGACGGTTATTATCAGACGGAACATTGACTATTCAATTCCTTCACGGTCAATTCCACTAGTCCGGGTGTTCAAATCCAATATCAAATATATTTTTATCCATCAGTATGTTTCCATTCTTCCGTAAAAATCTATACATTTCACCTTGTCCACTCACCTTCTCTTCTTTTTTCACCTTCCTCCATCCTGGGCTACGGAGGCTATATCTGTCCGAGTACTGCGAAGGCTCCAAGGTGTTTAAAAACTACGGAATGGAGTGCCATCCCAAAAAAAAAAGTACACCTTATACTTGAGTTTTTTCGATAAAATCTATGATGGTAAACCCATTTCCCTCAAAATTAGCTGTGAAGATCAAATACTTTTGTGATTTCCAACATTAATTTATCCAAATCCAGTTTCAGTCCATTTCCAGTCCTTCTAATGATGCGGTCATATTTTCAGTTTGTTCTCTCAAGAGACTTATATATTATTTTCTACGAGCTACATATCAGCAGTTAAAACGCAACCAATGAGGACAGGTGTCTGCATATACCACGGGAGAAACCTAGCTGTGTATATTGTAATGCCGTTTTCTATATTCTTTCCGATCACATTCACCACAATTGATTCTTCATTACTGAGGAGAAAAGAGTTCCTGTCACTGTTGAACTGATGATGATAATGATGGTGTTATAGACGGCTATGTCAAAAGTACTAATTGGTAGTAAATGGTAATTTACATCCATTTTTACTTTCTCCATACGCACTATGTACATAGTGTATAGAGAAAGTATTGCACTCCACCCAAAAATTCGATACCGAGATTTCACCGGAAATATATGTTTTAGGGTCCCCAATATCCAAAAAAAGCATTTTCACAAAAAGGTCCGCGTGTGTGTGTGTGTCCGTGTGCCTGTGAACACGATAACTCAAAAACGAAAAGTCGGTAAAATACCAAACTTGGTATTTAATCGTCCAGGGATGCGACACGAAGATTTTGAGAAAAATCCCCCCACCCACAACTACCCTTTACATGGAACTTTTTTCGAAAATTTTGATTTTCTCAAAAATGACTCTAACGACTTTGATTAAAATTTCGGATATTAAACATATTTATCTGACAAATAAAATGTATATCTTGAATCTGGGAATAGCCTCTGAAGAGTAGTTTATTCTGGATGAATTTTACTAAATTTTGAATAACTGCTAAACCGTAAGAGATGGACAAAAACTTACTACACATAAAAGGTAGAGCACATTAAAACACACAATTTATGTTATATACATTTTTTCGTGGAGTTCGTCGTTTTTGTGACATTCCTTATTTTTGGTTTCTGCTATGAAAAACGTATACTTTTCTCATACAAGAACTTGTCAACTCCTATCCATATAAACAAAGGAACTTCATTGACATAGCAACCAGCTTTTGACTATCACTTTAACGTACGGTTGTCCCTCATTTCGCTTCTTCTTACAAGGAAGTCAGTGATAAGACTATTTCTGCTAATTTTTTCTGATTAGCATAAAGTAAATAGAAGTATAAGCTTTTTAAGAATTATTTGTTGCAGGGATATGGAGAAAGTCATGTGAATGGTACACATCAGATTTTTACTTTCTCTATACTCACTATGTACATAGTGTATAGAGAATGTATTGCACTCCACCAAAAAGTTCGATACCGAGATTTCACCGGATATATATGTCTTAGGGTCCCCTGTATCCAAAAAAAGTATTTTCAGAAAAAGGTCCGTGTGTGTGTGTCCGTGTGTCTGTGAACACGATAACTCAAAAACGAAAAGTCGGTAAAATACCAAACTTGGTATTTAAGTTTAGTATCTTCCAGGGTAGTAGTTAAGCGGGCGTTAAACACTACCAAAAAAAAAAAAATATCTTCCAGGGATGCGACACGAAGATTTTGAGAAAAATCCCCCACCCCAAACTACCCTTTACATGGAACTTTTTTCGAAAATGTCGATTTTCTCAAAAATGTCTAACGATTTTGATTAAAACATCGTATATTAAAGTTATTTACCTGACAAATAAAATGTATATTTTGAATTTTCTGGGAATAGCCTCTGAAGACTACTTTATTCTGGATGAATTTTTCATAACTACTAAACCGTAAGAGATGGACATAAACTTAACACACAAAAAATGTAGAGCATATTAAAACACACAATTAATGTTATATACATTTTTTTCGTGGAGTTGATCGCTTTTGAAATATTCCTTTTTCTTGGTTTCAGCTTTGAAAAACTTATACTTTTCTCATACAGGAATTTGTCAACTCCTGTCCATACAAAGAAACATCAGTCACATAGCAACCAGCTTTTGGCTTTCACTTTAACGTATGATACTCCCTTATTTCGCTTCTACTTACAATAAAGTAAGAAATAAGACTATTTCTGCCTATTTTTCTCGATTAGCATGAAATAAATAAAAGATAAGCTTCTTAACAATAATAATTTACAGAGATATATAGAAAGTCATGTGAATGGAACACATTAGATTTTTTTTTAATGTTTTTTTTTTTTCCCCTAATTCCTTTCTTGCTATGGTTTCTTATTCTTACAAACGTATAAATCTTATCAATAAAGGTCTTGCCACAAAAATACTTGCGGACAGACGAAATCGGAGCGAGATACTTCCGGTTTTACCGGAACAAATTTCCGGAACTCGTCTTTTGTTCCTACCCATCCCATATTTAACTTCTTCCGTAACAGAGTGAGGTGGCGCCTTGTTAACATGTGTGACTCGCATTGGAGGTGTTCGATGATCGTCCACTTTGAACCAGGTTTTGTCGTGGTTCTCCCGGATCCAAACGCAATGCTGGTTTCCTTCCTCCCAATTTCTTGTCCTTCCATGTCATTCTGTTATCAAGGCATTCACCATTCATCCCGTTGGTCTCTTTCAGGATTGGAACTGTCAGCGATGGTGCTTCAATGCGTAATGGCAGTTTACGATGCAGTTTAAAAGGATGTTCTCTGGAACACTCACTGTCTCCTAGCCTTCGGCTGGTTGCGGGTGTATAAGAATAACCCCTTAAAGGCGATGGGCAATATATGGGGCGGGATGCCCGATCTGCCTGAGCGACTGTCTCACAATCTGTATCAGTAAGAACCCTGTCAATGTTGTTCAGTCGCTTCTGTCTCCGGCCGCTCTTATCTCCTCTTGGCTCACTTCTCCCTCGCGGGGGCGTCCTGTCGTGGGGCATAGGCATAATAAGTTCACCGCTTGACTGCCTCGTTCCCTCCGCCGTATCAACCTACCCACTATACGCAGTAAAGTAAAAACGAATAACGATTTCCATTTGAGGAAAAATCTTGAACATTCAAAACGACAATAAGGGAGGGATATCTCGGTAACGGATAATGGTGTATGCGTGTGTATGTGCGTATCTGTGTATATGTTACATATAGTACTCAAATAATACATATACTGTAACTGTTTTGCTCTGCTAAATATTTTGGATAGGTAACTTTTGTCTATTGATCACTTATGGTTTAGTAGTTATGCAAACGCCATCTACATATCTTTACTTGCATTTGCTGGTAAACGTTACGCGAGAATATGAAGAGGATTTCAGACGCTTTTCTACAACAAAAAAATGTATATATAAATTTAATTTATCATGAAAATATTATACATATACGGAGTTTGTTAAAAGCATTAGTGTTTTTTAATAAAATTAAACTATTTATATTCAAGGGGTAGTTTGGAGATTTTGTTGAAAATTTTCGTGTCGTATCTTCGGATGATGCTGTATTTTATCACGAGTTTGGTATTTAGCCGACTTTTAGTTTTGAGTTATGCTGTTCAAGTCACAATACGCACAAGCACCACAGATATGAATGCGGTTCAATCTGTTCTAAAACACACCGTGTATTGCTATGGCAGGTTGGTGTTACCTTCGTGTATTGTCATTTGTTGCACGTCACAAAAACAAATTTGGTACTAATTCATAGATTAGTTTGGATTTGGCTGGCATTTCAGTTATTCATTTATCGTGTTTTCGATAATAAGAAGTAAATGCAGCAGTGATTACTGTTTACATTGGAAAAGAGATAAAAGAAAATTAGATATCCTTCACACTTGGGAGGAGATAAAAGAAAACTGGATATGGGTTCTTCTCGTCATCTATGACAAGTTATATATTGGCTCAATGACTTTAACAGCGGTCGAATATCTGTAATTGATGAGGAGCGCCTAGGATTCCGACACAAATGATTATCGAGGAAATAATTGAAAAGAATCTGATGTGCTCCATTCACATGACTTTCTCTACATCTCTATAACAAAAAAAATTGTTAATGCGCTTATTCTTCTATCTATTTATTGTTAAAAAATTAGCAGAAACGGTCTTATTACTTTATAATTAGAAGGGAAATAAGGGAAAAGATAGGCTAAACCGACAGCCAAATGTTTTAAAATGTAGTTGCTATGGGATTGAAATCCGTTTCTTTGCGAGGCCAGGAGTCAACAAGTTCCCGTATGAGAAAAGTTTAAGCGTCTTAAAACTGAAATCAATAACAAGGAATATCTCGAAAACGACTAATGTATATGACATAAATTGTGTGTTTTATCGTGATCTATATTTTGAGTAGTAAGTTTTTGTCTACCTCATACGGTTTACCGGTTAGGCAGAATTCAATAAAAATCATCCAGAATAAAGAGGTTTTTAGAGGCTATTCACAGAAAATTCAAGATATACATGTTGTTTGGCATGTAAATATCTTAAATATAAGAGATTTTAATCAAAATCTTCAGAGCCATTTTTAAGAAAATCAAAATTTTCGATTTTTTTTCCATGTAAAGGGTGGGTAGTTTGGAGGGGGGATTTTCTTTAAAATCTTCGTGTCACATCCTTGGAAGATACCAAACTTAAATACCAAACTTGGTATCCCCCCCAACTACCCTTCTCGTTTTTTGAGCTAAGCTGTGCATAGACACACACAAGCATACACACGGACCTTTTTCAAATTTTTTTATTAAGGGGGAATCCAAAACATGTATTTCCGGTGAAATCTCGGTATCGAATTTTGGGTGCAATACAATACCTTCTCTAAATACTATGTACATAGTATGTGTAGAGAAAGAAAAATCCACGATATGATTCTCGCTGATCGTTGAACAAAGTTTGCGAAGTGACAAGAGGCCATAGGTGTACCGAGGGGAACGGCAAATCGTACTTTGCATGATAAGCTGGTTATGATAAAGGTATCGGCCCAATGGGTACCACGGTGATATAAGGGTAACAACAAGCGGGTGCGGCTTTCAACTTGGAAGCTATATTTAGAGCTATTTAAGCAAAATACTTGGGGACAGACTACCGAACTCGGGGCGAGGCACTTCCGATTTTACCGGAACAAATTTCTGGAACCCGTCAGTGGCGTAGCGTGAAATAAAAAAATGGGTACGCTGTAGTTTAAGCGCCCTACTGGTAGAAATAAAAGGTGGAGGTGGACAGTTGCACATTTTATCGAACATTGCGCCTATAAATTAGGTTTAAGATTGACAATGAAAACAACAAACAACAATGTTAATATTATGGTTATATTGAAAACAATAACACTCACCTAAACTGACTCATACACCAAATCCATCCGTCGGTTCCTCTTTGTTGCGAACGTGTCAATTACCTAGTCAATAAAGGTGGCATCAGAATAGTCTCGCAACTACTTTTTTTCTACAGCTAAAATGCTTATGTTGCACAAACGGTGATTGGTCATTGAGTTGCTTAAGCTGTTTTAATCCTCGTGAGTGTACTCATTGATCTCTCACTACTTGTTGTAGCAGGATATATTACAACTAAACGCAACAGGTTAGTCAACTCCTCATACACCGAGTCTAAGCCATTTATAACCAAATACTTCAGTACATTTTATGGTGATAAATGCTTTTGATCATCTGCACAAATATTGAAGAGCTCATTTTCATGCTGGTCTGAATTAAAATAAGCAGGATACTGCTTTATTAATTTGGAAATGTTCGTCTGAGGAAATTCTTTCTTATGTTCCATGATTTTTTTTTTATTCAGTAATTCTACAAACTCGAGCTGTGGAAAATCTTCAAATCTGGATTTTATTTGAAGAACTCTGCAGTCAATGATTACATGTCGGCACTTTCAATCTAGCCTTTTGAGTCACTGAAACTTACATTTCTGTTCAACTGGATACTATTTTGGAAAACCTGCGTGTCGCATCCTTGGAAGAAATTGAACTTAAATGCCAAGTTTAGTATTTAACGGTTCTGCTGTTCACACACATGAACCGCCCTCTTCCCCCCCACACACACATGAACCTTTTTCCAAAAATGATTTTGGATTCAGGGGTTCTCAAAATATGTATTCCCGCTAAATCTCGGTATCGAATTTTGGGTGGAATGCAATACCTTCTGTACCTATTATACATACGTGCTCGAGAAAGTAAAAAGGGATTATGTTTAGAAATAAATAATTTGTGTTTAAAAAAAGTGGTGTCTTCATTCCTAACATGGCTACTTATTGAACCGCCCTCTACAGAGAGAGAGAGAGAGAGAGAGAGAGAGAGAGAGAGAGAGAGACATTTTTTTAAAGAGGCCTTTTTTGAATTCAAAGACTCAAAATGTGTATTTCGGCTAAAGTTTCGGGATCGAATTTTTCGATAAAATACAACATTTCCTCTGTTTAGCAAAGGTAAAAATCTGATGTATTCCATTCACAGGATTTGATCTTAACCGTTCTGCAAACAAACTATTCTTACAAAACGTTATTATTTTATATACATAATTTTAATAGAGACAAGCATTAGCTAAAATAATCTTGTTACATAGTTTCTTGTAAGTGGTACAAGTGGAAATAAGCGAATACACCAGCCTAAAGTGATAGCCAAATCTTCTAACAAGTTATCGCTAAGTAACACAATTGGAATTTGGTTCTCTTTGCATGGCCAGGAGTATTAAAAACAAAGACATATGACTTTGTTCGAGAAAAATGTCCATATTTTTGGTGTAGTAAGTTTTTGAGTTTACGGTTTCAAAAGTCATCCAGAATGAAGGGTTCTTCGTACGCTATTTCCTGAAAATTCAAGATATACATTTCATTTATCATTAAACTATCTTAAACATACAGTATTTTAATCAAAATTGTTAGTCATTTTTGAAAAAAATAAAAATGTTCGAAAATATTCCATGTATAGGGTAGCTTGGGGTGTGAGGATTTCCTTGAAAAGTATCGTCTCATACTTTTGGAAGATGTGGCATAACTAAACAATAACGAAAGTTATCAGCACAAAACTTTATTTACAAAGTTACAGTACCTTACTGTATTTTTCAACGTAATCGTCATTGCTATCAATATATTTATGTGACGTGGTACCGGTTTTTCAATGCATGATGTTATACTCTTCCACCGCCAAAAATCTGAGCCAAGGTGTCATTGTCACTTTGAGGTCTTCATCGGTTGGGAAATCTTTTCCATCCAAAAAGTCATGTAGAGTGTCAAAGTGAAACACTGGTTTTTCTGAATTCTATTATCGACATTTGTTTTCAATTCCTCCATAACGATTGATGAGCTTCCACTCAGGTCTTTTTCATACATAATGGTTGTTCCTTGATTACTAGTAAATTATGCGCCATTTCCTCACTGAAGATTCGTTCATTGCATTACCACCACACACTTGCGTTATTTCCCCATAAAATTTGATTGGCCGAACATTTTGTGCAATAAAAAAAAAGGAGTAAATTCTTTGGCGGTAGAAAAGTATAACATCGGTATTGAAAAACTTGTACCACGTAACAATAAATTTCCTGACAGAATGGAGATTACGCTGAGAAATAGCGTAAGGTATTGTAACTTTGTAAATAAAGTTTTGTGTTGATATCTTTCGTTATCATTTAGTTATGCAAAATCGTCTGTCACTTTCTGGATGACCCTCGTAGTATCAGCTTTGGTACTTACCGCCTTTTCGTTTTTGAGTTTTGCTGTTCACACACTCACACACATGCGCGCGCGCGCGCACGTGCTTGCAAGCACGGACCTCTTTCTAAAAATGCTTTTCTTTGTACATGTGTTAAAACATGTGTTTCCGATGAAATTTTGGTATTGAATATTTGAGTGGAATGCAATACCTTCTCTCCCATCTATGTATATTGTACATACATGGTCGAGAAAGTCAAAATGAATTATTAATTACATAAGTATTTGTGAAAAGAAGTCTTATTTATAATGTTTGATACATTGCCTGAGAAAACTATATTTTAAATGTAATGATCACTCTTGTATTTATATTTAAAATAGTATTATTTTATTTAACTATTTATCAGTACTTTTTAAAATATACTCACCCGACAGTCAATAGAATACAGCCAATTTTATTGAGCGCTATACCAACTCTTAATAAACTATGTTTCTCAGATTTTGTTTTCCGCAAACATGAAAGTAAAGTTATTTGCCTGATAAAGCAAGTGACTTTATCAGACAAACATGGTTGCCTCTATGATGTAGTGGTTAGATTAGATTAAATTAAATAGCATTCTGTAGGTTCGTTTTGGCCAGCAAGGCAATAAACGTAGAACTTGTCAAGGCATACACATACATGCGTATGTTTATATACTACGAAAATAAACAATGTATTTAGTTCTAATGAAAAAAAAAAAAACAGGTTTCAAAAACAACGGACTAGATATTTATAATTACATCATTTGGTCTTTCGAGGTCTGTACGTCACTATACTATATTTAAAGTGCTCCATAAAAGCATATGCACTTCCTTATTTGCATGCACATCAAAGAGTATCAAAATTACTGTTAAAATGTATAAATAAATATAATTTCATTATGTAACACTGATGAAATATCAGATGACAGGTTTTCTAATTATCGACATAAGAGTAACTATTAGTAATTATATAAAACTAAAATATGATTATTAAATTGTGTACACTCCTAAGTGCAACCTGTCACAATTTACAATACATATTTACAAATAAGTTAAATGCTAATAAAATGCTAGTTCATAGAAAGTCGCAATAGCTTTTTGATTTTAATAATTAGACCAGCTTTCTCCATAACGAAATTACACAACTGTAAAACATTTTAATTATAACTTATGTATATTAAAATGAAAAGTCATTAGGTACATTATGAGGTTACTGTTACATCATTACTACTATCGGGTTCGATTAAAGGTTTAATACCGTTAAAATAAAAAGTCTTCCTTCAGTTATACTTACTACGTATAGGTTATATGCATTTTCATAGTCTCTGTATCATTTTCATGTCAGATAAAGTATTTCATTACACCCAAAAATCCTACCTGCAAGCAATTATGGCACCAAAAGCTAAATTTCTGTCTTAGATGCGAACAGAAACAGAAATCACACATACCTGCTGCAAACTCCCGCTGCGCCCGAAGCTTCCGGATGCAACATTTATAATGCAGTCTACGTTCTTATTTATGCACTTGGTATTGATAACTTTCTCTGGGAGGGATAAGGCTGAATAGCTGACAGCGTGTGCCTATGTAGTGGCGCTTATACACCTGTGGGTACCTGCAACAACATCGATGTGTTTAAGACAGTGCACAACAAATAAATATATTTCAGTGCGCTATTTACCTAGCGCTGCACAACAAATATAGAAAGATATTTCAGTGCGCTATTTACCTAGCAGTGCACAACAAATATAGAAAGATATTTCAGTGCGCTATTTACCTAGCAGTGCACAACAAATATAGAAAGATATTTCAGTGCGCTATTTACCTAGCAGTGCACAACAAATATAGAAAGATATTTCAGTGCGCTATTTACCTAGCAGTGCACAACAAATAAATAAAGATATTTCAGTGCGCTATTTACCTAGCAGTGCACAACAAATATATAAAGATATTTCAGTGCGCTATTTACCTAGCAGTGCACAACAAATATATAAAGATATTTCAGTGCGCTATTTGCCTAACAGTGCACAACAAATATATAAAGATATTTCAGTGCGCTATTTGCCTAGCAGTGCACAACAAATATATAAAGATATTTCAGTGCGCTATTTGCTTAGCAGTGCACAACAAATATATAAAAGATATTTCAGTGCGCTATTTACCTAGTAGTGCACAACAAATATATAAAGATATTTCAGTGCGCTATTTGCCTAACAGTGCACAACAAATATATAAAGATATTTCAGTGCGCTATTTACCTAGCTTACGCGACTTACTCTCCCCGTACGGAGGAATTACATCCCTAGGGTCAAAAGCCCGCTGAGGAACCAACGGCATTAAATCACAGAAACAAGAACCCGGAACGAAGGATCGTCTCGTTTTCAATGAGGAAGTGGATGCTACGTGAAAGTGAAATGGATTATAGGTAAGCTGATGATGATGGGTGGAATGAATGGGATGGGAGCCCGGAGGAAACCCGCCACTGTGTCCGCCACAAATCCCAAATGCTGTCCCTTACGATTGAACCCGTCGCTAGACGAGAGGTCTAACCACCCAGTCATGCGTCGCCATTTTGATACATTAAATAAAAATCTGATATGTTCCATTCGCATGACTTTCTCTACATCGCTGTAACAAATGATTGTTAAAAGGCATATTCTTCTATCTACATTATGACAGTTGAGATAAACAAATTGTCCTTATTACTTGCTTCCTTGTAAATAGAAGGGAAATATGGGAATACACTAGTCTAAAACGATAGTCAAGTCTTAATAAGCTGGTTGAAATCCGTTTCTGTGCAGGACCAGGAGCTTACAACTTTCCGTGTGAGAAAAGCTTAAGATTTTCATTCTGAAACAAATAACAAGGAATATTTCAGAAATGTTCAATTCAACGAGAAAAAAAACAACTATAAGACATAAATTGTGTGTTTTAACGTGATCTACATTTTTTGTGAAATACGTTTTTGTCTATCTCTTACAGTTTACCAGTTACATAAAATTCAGCAAAATTCATTCAGAATGAAGAGATCTTCACAGGCTATTGCTAGAAAATTCAGGATATACATTTTATTTGTCAAATAAACATATTTAATATACGGTATTTAATTAAAATCGTTAGAGCCATTTTTGAGAAAATCAAAATTTTCTAATTTTTTTTTTCATGTAAAGGGTAGTTTGGGGTGGTGGAATTTTTCTCAAAAGCTTCGTGTCGCATCCCTGGAAGATAGTACACTTTACCGACTTTTCGTTTTACTGAGTTATCGTATTCACAGACACACGGACACACATACGCACCTTTTTTACGAAAATACTTTTTTGGATACAGGGGACCCTAAATACGTCTATTTCCGGTGAAATTTCGGTATCGAATTTTTGGGTGGAATGCAGTACCTTCTCTATACACTATGTACAGAGTACGTGTAGAGAAAGTAAAAACTTATAGGAGAAATGTACCTACATCTCGTAGTTAACTACCGAAAAGTACTACTTAAACGCTGACTAAAAATAGACAATAGTTTCTTTACCTTTCTGCCTGAATGTGAACTACGGAACTACGGAAAATGGTGGTGGGAAGTACGGAAAATGTCTGGTAGTTGAAGGATGATTAAAACGTCATAATCTATATTTAAATATGTTAATATATCATATATAAATGCATTTCGCGTTTCTTTGGGGGGGGGTCTGGTTTACTTTTCCTAAAATTAAATTGAGTTTCATTTACGGGCACTCTTTAGCTGATACAGTTCTCCACGTCTCATTATACCGCTTAATTTTGCAGAGGCCACTTTATCAGTCTTAAAGTTCTTTTACGTGCCGTAAATCTAAACAGGGACCAAATTCCCTTTGCATAGAATATTGTTCGAGAATTTTGATTTTCTCAAAAATGGGTCTAACAGTTTTGATAAAATATCCTACATCAAAGATATATACAGATATTAAAATTATATATCTTGAATTATCTGCGAATAGCCTCAGAAGACTTCTTTATTCTGGATGAATTTTGCTGTATTTTGCATAACTGGTAAACCGTAAGAAATAAGCAAGAACTTGCTACACAAAAAATGTAATCTCATTAAAATATACAATTTATGTCCTATAATTACTTTTTTTTTTTTTTTTTTTTTTTAACTTTTCCAAATGGTAAGACATCTTCCTTCTCGTATCTCGTTTGTTTATTCCTGGCAAGCAAAGATATTGGAATTTCAATTGTTTCACTTACCGACCGGCTTTTAAAGGGCGAGACTATCGTTTTAGCCTGTGCATTCACTTATTTCCCTTATACTTACTAATCTGCTTATGTTTATCTTGATTATCATAATGTATATAGCAAATTCATCTTTTGAATAAAAGGTATTTTGGCCGAACAGCTAGGGGACATCATACGAATGGAACACATTGGATATCTTCCCTTCTACTTACAAAGGACCAAGTGATAAGGACAATTTTTGCTAATGTTTATCTCGATAAGCATGATGTAGATAGAACAATAAGCGTTTTAACAATAATTTGTTACAAAGATGTAGAAAAAGTCATGTAAATGGAACACGTCAGATTTTTTTTATCTATATCATGCTAATCGAGATAATATTGGTAGAAATAGTGTTACTTGTTTCCTTGTAAGTAGGAGAAAAATAAGGGAATGCACTAGGCTAAAGCGATACTCAAATCCTCTAAAAGCTGGTTGCATATAGTTGAAATCTGTTTCTTTGAATAGCTAGGGGTTTTAATTCCGTATAAGAAAAGCATTTTGAAACTGAAACCAATAACAATAAATATTTCGGAAATGGTCAACTCCATAAAAAATGTATATGACAAAAATATTGTGTTTTAACGAGGTATACATTTTTTGAATAGTTTTTGCCCATCTCTTACGTTTACCAGTTATGCAAAATACAGCAAAATTTATCGAGAACAAATAAATCTTCTGAGGCTATTTCCAGAAAACTCAAGATATATTTGTATATATCTTTACTGTAGAATATTTTAATCAAAATTGTTGGAGCCATGTTTGAGAAAATCTTATTTTTTTAATTTGTTTCAGTAAAGGGTGGTTTGAGGTGGAGGTATTTTCCTTAAAATCTTCGTGTTGCAACATTGAAAAATACTAAACTTAAATGCCAAGTTTGGTATTTTACAACTTAACGTTTTTGAGTTATAGTGTTCAAAGACACACGGACACACACTCACTTTTTTCTAAAAATGTTTTATTCGGGGGTCTTCAAAACATGTATTTTCGGTAAAATCCCAGTATCGATTTTTAGGTGGAACAAAATGCGTTCTCTACCTACTATACACTTTGTACATACATATGTGATTGAAAAAGTTAAAAATCTGTTCAATTCACATGATGTTTTGCAAATAAACTATTCTTACAAAATATTACTTATCTTTATCTACGAGTACAGCATACTCATCGGATAAACATTAGCAGAAATTGTTGTAATACTTGCTAAGCAGAAGGGAAATTAATCCCCGTATGTAGGACTGACACTGCTCTAGGACTTACGGGAGACAAGGGGCCAGAAGCCTGTTGGGAAGCCTATGCAAGAGCCACAGAATGAAGAACCTGGAACGAGTCGTCGGCCCGTAGCCAGACATGACCGTGAGGAAGTGGATGATACGATATGAAGTAAAACGGGTGATAGGAAAGGTAATGAATTGATGAAGGAGCAATTAGTGGAATAAGTGGCGGGGGAAACCGGAGGACCCGCCCAGACGTACATTTCGTCCACCACAAATCCCACATGCGGGCACTTGGGATCGAACCCGGGCCGCTTAGGTGGGAAGCGAACGGTCTAACCACTCAGTCATGGCGCCGCCAATTAGGAAATATACTAGGCTAATTCGATAGTCAAACCTTTTAAAAGCTGACCGTCATGTGAACAACTGAAGCTCCGTTCTCTTTGTATGGCAAGGAGTAAAATAAAAGAGAGGTGAAACGAAAGATGACTTTCCGTTTGAGAAACTTTTATGTAATTTAAAACTGAAACCATGAACAAGAAATATCTCTGAAACGATTACCTCTACAAAAAAGAAATATATATGATATAAAGAGTGTTTTAACGACATCTACATTTTTTGTCTAGTAAGCTTTTGTCTATATCTGACTTAACCAGTTATGCAAAATTCATTCAGAATGAAAAGATCTTCATAGCTTATTCTCATACATTTTCAGTGCAAGATATGCATTTCGTTTTTTGAAAACATATTAAATATGTGGTCAATTAAAAATCGCTTGTCATTTTTTAGCAAATCAAAATGTTCTAGAAAATTTCCATTTAAGGTGTACTTGGGATGGAAGATTTTCCAGAAAATCTTATATAATTATTCCGGCCTTACATTTTTACTTTCTCCATACGCACTATGTACATAGTGTATAGAGAAAGTATTGCACCCCACCAAAAATTCGATACCGAGATTTCACCGGAAATATATGTTTTAGGGTCCCCAATATCCAAAAAAAGCATTTTCACAAAAAGGTCCGTGTGCGTGTGCGTGTGTGTGTGTGTGTGTGGGTGGGTGTGTGTGTGTGTGTGTGTGTGTGTGTGTGTGTGTGTGTGTGTGTGTGTGTGTGTGTGTGTGTGTGTGTGTGTGTGTGTGTGTGTGTGTGTGTGTGTGTGTGTGTGTGGTGTGTGTGTGTGTGGTGTGTGTGTGTGTGGTGTGTGTGTGTGTGGTGTGTGTGTGTGTGTGTGTGTGTGTGTGTGTGAACACGATAACTCAAAAACGAAAGGTCGGTAAAATACCAAACTTGGTATTTAAGTTTGGTATCTTCCAGGGATGCGACACGAAGATTTTGAGAAAAATCCCCCCACCCCCAACTACCCTTTACATGGAACTTTTTTCGAAAATTTTGATTTTCTCAAAAATGGCTCTAACGATTTTGATTAAAATGTCGTATATTAAACATATTTACCTGACAAATAAAATGCATATCTTGAATTTTCTGGGAATAGCCTCTGAAGAGTAGTTTATTCTGGATGAATTTTACTAAATTTTGAATAACTGCTAAACCGTAAGAGATGGACAAAAATTTACTACACAAAAAATGTAGAGCACATTAAAACACAATTTATGTTATATACATTTTTTCGTGGAGTTTGTCGTTTTTGTGACATTCATTATTTTTGGTTTCTGCTATGAAAAATGTATACTTTTCTCATACAGGAACTTGTCAACTCCTATCCATATAAACAAAGGAACTTCATTGACATAGCAACCAGCTTTTGACTATCACTTCAACCTACGGTTGTCCCTTATTTCGCTTCTACTTACAAGGAAGCGAGTAATTAGACTATTTCTGCTATTTTTGTCTGATTAGCGTAAAGTAAATAGAAGTATAAGCTTTTTAAGAAGTATTTGTTGCAGGGATATGGAGAAAGTCATGTGAATGGCACACATCAGATTTTTCTAAGAGGAGTATGATTAATTCTGCAGAGATAAACTTTCCGAAACAAAAAGTTATTCGAAAAAGCTAACAACAACTGCTTTACCAATCCGATACATTGTAACATTGTTCTCTAAATAGAAGTGGGCTATGTATGCACGCTTGAGTATTGAATATTAGTAACACTGTTTCATTTTGTCAGTGTTGTGATACACACTATAGATAACTATAAACGATACACACACTCTTGCAGGCTTACTATTATTTAGACTAGACACTCAACTGCTCTCATATTCTTCAACAATTTCTGAAAATGTTAAACCTTATCTGTGAATTGGCGAAACATGTGCTGCGGGTTAAAATATCTGCAGTTTTTCATAGCCATTGCTTTCACACTACTTCAGGACTTCCTAACACGAAAACTTTCATGATATACAGATGGAACCCAGAAACTCCCGAGAAAAAACCAGAGATGAGAAGTTACACTGTAGATGCTAAAGAGTAAGTACAAGAAATCATTCCCCAATAAATCAATCGCGTGTGCGCTCAACCAGCTTAACTGAACCACTATGTCGAATAGAAAGCTAACTATAAGCTTCAAAATGCCAATTATAGGTTAAAAGTTGCTATTACATTAAATTACAAGTGTTTTCTGGAAACTTACTGTTTAAAAAGCAGAAAATACTCATTTTAATATGTATTTGAGAGAAACTTACGTTTAGGAAGCTTCAACAGTAGTTTGTTTAGGTTAAAGAAGTTTGTAGGGTCAGCATCTCGTGGCCTACTTTAATGTTATAGTAACAATCATATATAACTACCAACAAATCAATATACAGCACATCCGCGGTTGTGAGAACCAGGCTTATGATGTTTTGCCCATTCTTCGAATCCGTAGTCGCGAGCGAAACAGTTTTCTGATATTCTCTACAGATGCGCTTCCTAGCTATTTCCTACCACAAACGTAGACGACTAACAAATAGCCTGTACTTGTGTGTTGAGGTTCCTAAGCTGCAAAGCGTAGCCCAGTGTTGAGAGCCTAAGCCGCAAGGCTAAGCCGAAGGATACTTGCGGAGCGACGACAGAGCGTAGTCGAGGAGTCTTCGTGTCTAGTGGTTTTCACTGCCACTTTCAATTGTTTTCATACACTTTATATGGAACAGGCATCGAAGATTATAGGCCGATATTTTTCTTCAAAATTGCCTCTGTTAAAGATGCTCTTAATTACCAATATCATATCAGCATCGCCGGTGTGACGGAATTTTGTCTTGTAGGAGTTCTTTTACAGACAAGTAAATCTACTGATTTGGGCTTCAGCGCGCTTAAAAAGTCGTCTGTCTGGGCCGGGTTTGAAGCCGATCCTTGGGATTAGGTCAACACCTAACCAACTCAGCCACCCAGACCAACACAGGCTTATAATAATCACAATGATGATGATGATGATGATGATGATACTGTACCTTGTTACACGGTAAAGCAGTGTAAGGACTTCCGTGCAGGTGTTTGCATGGGGACAGACCCTCGCCCCCAATCCAATTCTTAGCTTGAAGCTTTTGCCACCTACAATTTCAAAATATTTCTTTTGATTCATATTTTTAGTTTCTCTATTTGGTACATTGTAGAATAGGTAGGTATTGCATTCAACCCAAAAATTCGATACCGAAATTTTACTGGAAATGCCAGCTTTAGTTTCCCCTGTAAATAAAAAAAAATTATATATATAAGTCCGTATGTGTAGAGAAAGAGTATGTGTATGTGTGTGTGTTGTGTGTGTGTGTGTGCGTCTGTGTCTGTGAACTCGATAACTCAAAAACAAAAAGTCCGTCAAATAACCAACTTGATAAGATCAGATTCTCTCAAGAATGTGATACGAAGTTTTTCAAGAAAATCCACCCTTCCCAAACTACCTTTTACATGGTAAAAAATCGAAAATTGTTATTTTCTCAGAATTGGCTCTAACGATATTGATTAATATAGTATTAAGGGTAGATGTAGGTAAAATTTTCCAAAAATTGCAATTTTTTTTTTATTTTTGCTAAAAATAGTTTAGGGTATTAGGATTATTATACTGAAATTTCATGTCTTTATCATTACTCTAAATATGAAATAATAATTTAAATAGCAATGAATGTTACTGTGCCACGCCCCCTTTTTACTTCTTCTTTAGAAGAGTTTGCCATTTCTGTATTTCTTGCTGTTGGGACAGTCAGTTTGCTGAAAGTATTGTTTGTACGCTTGTAGAAGGCTGTGGACAAAATGGCAGAAAGCGTTTATTGATGCTCCTTTGTTTCGAAGTTGTTTACTTTTGAAAATAACCTCGTGTTGTGTATTTTTATACCACAGATTCATTAATTAGTTTAGTAAAGTGTTTATATTATTAAAATCGGTGAATATAGTGATAAATATGGGAAGATATAGCGGTAAGGTGTTTAAAAAGGTGAAGAAAGACCGTGTATATCGAATAAATAACCTCAAAAAAGTTGTTCCTGAGATTTTAAATACCAGTGCTTCTGCTAAGAAAATCTGTGAAGGTGTACAAATTGAAGCAAATTCAAAAGAAGCAACCACTGGTTTTAGACTCATAGATATTTAAATATTAGCTAATACTATTAGTAATAGTTGTGCTTGTGCTACATGTGAGGCAAAGTGTCTGAGGCTGTATGATGATCAGACACAAAGATGTGGAGTAGCTTGTACTTTTCATATAGTGTGTGATAAGTGCAAAATAAATAACGAATTTAAATCTTCACCCATAAATAACTGGGTATATGATGTAAATATGAGGTTGTGTTATGCTATAAGATGTATTGGTATAGGAAGAGAGGGCACTAACTTATTATGTGGGCTCCTAAATATGCCACCACCTGTCAGTAGATACAGTGATCTAAACACAAATCTGCTAACTGTTTTAGAAGCAGTGTGCTGCAGTAGAAGAAGCAGTAAATGTAAATGAAGGGGCAGATAATGTGGAGAAAAGAGATCTGGCTGTCTCCTGTGATGGAACATGGATGAAAAGGGGCCACACATCACAGTATGGGGTGTCGTCTGTCATAAGTATCGACACAGGCAAGGTGTTGGACTTGCAAATCATGAGCAAGTATTGTGCTACATGTGCAGTAAGAACCAAATTGCATGATGCATTGGAAGAAGAACAATGGCAGACAGAACATGAATTGGAATGTTGCAGAAATTATACCGGCTCAAGTGGAGGAATGGAGGCAGCAGGGATGAAAATCATTTTTCATCGTTCACTAAAACAGTACAACATTCGTTATGTAAGTTACTTAGGAGATGGTGACTCCAGTGCTTTTAAAACTGTACTTGACAGCAACCCTTATGGTCAAGAATGTAATATAGAGAAATTGGAATGTGTAGGCCAATCCAGAAAAGAATGGGTGGTAGGTTATTGAAACTGAAAAAAGAAATGAGAGGCAAAAAATTAAAAGACGGGAAGCCATTAGGAGGACAAGGTAGGCTAACAGACAAAGAAATTCACAACCTACAAATATATTATGGCAGGGCCATTAGAAACAACACAGGAAATGTTAAAAATATGCAGCAGGCAGTATGGGCCACATATTTTCACAAACTTTCTACAGATGACAACCCTCAGCATGGTTTGTGTGATGCTTCTTGGTGTGGTTACAAAAAGGCTCAGCTTGATGGCTCACCCTTCCATCATAAACACAGTTTACCAGAAGCAGTACTGGATGTTGTGAAACCCACTTTTCAATACCTAGCTCATCCTGATCTCCTAAACAAATGTACTCATGGGAAAACTCAGAATGCTAATGAAAGTTTCAATCGACTCATAGGGATTCGCTGCCCTAAAACATCATTTGTTTCCTCTAATGTTGTGAAAATTGGTGCATATGATGCATGTTTGGTGTACAATTCAGGAAATTTAGGAAGAATTAGAGTGCTACAGGGACTTGGAATTGCGCCGTGTTCACAACAACAATTTTGAGGAGCATCGACGACACAAGAATTGGTAAATCAGCTTACATGATGGACAAACTTCAAAATCAAGCCCGTCAACTGAGACACCTCAAGAGGAAAGAAGTGGAGGAACAAGATGGAGATGGGGATTATGGATATAGGCAGCATTAGTCACCTCAGCAACAGTGAAAAACAAAGTAAATCTTTAACACAACTTTTCTACAGTTTTCATTTCTTCATCTTGAAGGTGCATTTTCTTCAAAACTATTGGATGTACAGTTATCATATTTGGTAGTTTGATAGAGAAGATCTGGCTGCATAATCCTGTGGAACAGAATTTTAATAAACAGTTTAGTTAATTGTTGGTGTTTTTTTTTCGAATGGATTTTCAAGAAATTTGTCAAACTAACAATATATGATTTTTATCTCAACAACAATAATGCATATCAAAATTCTGGTCCACAGAACTGTGTGTTATATCTTCAAAATAACTCATAAAAATTTTCAATGAAAAATCTCTGACAATTTTAAGAAAATGCACCTTATTATTTTTTAGATAATAAAAAATATAATACAAACAAAAGTTATCAAAAAATTCTGAAAAACATACACAGTATGTAGACAAGCATTATCAGTTACCATACCAAATTTCAGTTTTATAACATAAAATGTAGAAGTTATCAATACTTTTATGTGCATCAATACTTTTATACATAGTGTATAGAGAAAGTATTGCACTCCACCAAAAAATTCGATACCGAGATTTCACCGGAAATATATGTTTTAGGGTTCCCAATATCCAAAAAAAGCATTTTCACAAAAAGGTCCGTGTGTGTGTGTGTCCGTGTATCCGTGTGTCTGTGAACACGATAACTCAAAAACGAAAAGTCGGTAAAATACCAAACTTGGTATTTACTTCTATTTACTTTATGCTAATCAGGAAAAATTAGCAGAAATAGTCTTATTACTCGCTTCCTTGTAAGTAGAAGCGAAATAAGGGGCAACCATAGGTTAAAGTGATAGTCAAAAGCTGGTTGCTATGTCAATGAAGTTCCTTTGTTTATATGGATAGGAGTTGACAAGTTCCAGTATCAGAAAAGTATACGTTTTTCATAGCAGAAACCAAAAATAAGGAATGTCTCAAAAACGACGAACTCACGAAAAAAATATATATAACATAAATTGTGTGTTTTAACGTGCTCTACATTTTTTGTGTAGTAAGTTTTTGCCCATCTCTTACGGTTTAGCAGTTATTCAAAATTTAGTAAAATTCATCCAGAATAAACTACTCTTCAGAGGCTATTCCCAGAAAATTCAAGATATACATTTCATTTATCAGGTAAATATGTTTAATATCCGAAATTTTAATCAAAATCGTTAGAGCCATTTTTGAGAAAATCAAAATTTTCGAAAAAAGTTCATGTAAAGGGTAGTTGGGGTGGGGGGATTTTTCTCAAAATCTTCGTATCGCATCCCTGGAAGATACTAAACTTAAATACCAAGTTTGGTATTTTACCGACTTTTCGTTTTTGAGTTATCGTGTTCACAGACACACGGACACACACACACACACACACACACACACACACACACACGGATCTTTCTGTGAAAATGCTTTTTTTGTATATTAGGGACCCTAAAACATATATTTCCGGTGAAATCTCGGTATCGAATTTTTTGGTGGAGTGCAATACCTTCTCTATACACTATGTACATAGGCGTATAGAGAAAGTAAAAACAAAACATTATCGCGGCACAAGAACAAAAGAAGCGAAAATATGGAGTCATTTGACGAGAAATTGATTATTTTATTTCAAAATCATCATTGCATTTCTTGCACCAAAACTCAAATTGGTATTGTTTATAGGCTGCAGTGCACCTTGCTCTGGAACATGCCTTCTCCATTCTCTTTGATATAGATATATTGTCCATTGATCGCCATGTCAATAAAACTGGACGAACAATATTCTTTATTACTACTTTGTATTTATTGAATTCTAAGAAAGTTGTGTAGGCATATTATTGCCTTTGTTATGTTGTCTACATTATTTAGTTTGGTATTTATAACTCTGTGGTAAATTCTCCACCGGGCTGCCAAAATACCAAAAGTATTTTCTATAACTCGACGTCCCCTATAATGACGGAAATAATATATTTTTCTTTTCTTACTTGTCAGTGTATTTCTTGAAAAAGGTCTCAGTAGATTCGTCCCAAAGGAAATGCCTCATCAGGAACGAAGAAATATGGTATGGGATTTTTAGTTAGAGGGAGAGGATCCGGAGGTGGTAATGGAAGTAAATTGCTATTTAATCGGTTACCAAAGTCTGCCTGCTTTAAAATCCCTCCATCACCTTGGGATCCATATGCTCCTATGTCGACATGGGTAAAACAATATCGCATATTGCCAGTAAAACAATACTAAATGATTGTTTATTGTTATAAAACTGGGACCCTAAATTATTCAGTGCATGAATAGCAATATGTTTGCCGTCTATAGCTCCAAGGCAGTGCGGTATATTCCACATTTCATAAAAATCCCTTGCAATATTTCTGTATAGATCTACTGGGGAATGGGAAGGTAAGTTTCATGAAGTGCATTCCATATAGCCTCAGTTGTTTCATTTATAATTCGGCAACAAGTTGTCTTCCCAATTCTATGGATCCGTGCCAAGTAGCCAGAAACCTGAGGAAGATATATGAACACTTGTCTCCTACATGAACATATTGCATAATTTTAGGTTAAATTAAAAATAAAATGGTACATAATTAAATAAAAAAATCTGATGTGTTCCATTCACATGCCTTTCTCTACATCTCTGCAACAAATTATTGTTAAAACGCTTATACTTCTATTTACTTCATTCTAATCGAGAAAAAATTAGCAGAAATAATCTTATTACTTGCTTCTTTGTAAGTAGAAGAGAAATAAGAGAGTACCATAGGTATAAACTGATAGTCAAAGACTGGTTGCTATGTACTGAAGTTCCTTTGTGTGTATGGTCAGGAGTTGACAAATTCCTGCATGAGAAAAGTACAAGTTTTTCAAAGATGAAACAAAAAACAAGGAATATCTTAAAAACGAAGAATTCCACGAAAAAAATGTATATAACATAAATTGTGTGCTTTGATGTGCTCTACAGTTTTGCGTGGTAAGTTATTGTCCATCTCTTACGGTTTAGCAGTTATGCAAAATTCCGTAAAATTCATCAAGAATAAAGTAGTCTTCAGAGGCTATTCCCAGAAAATTCAAAATATAAATTTTATTTGTAAGGTAAATATCTTTAATATACCAAATTTTAATCAAAATCGTTAGAGCCATTTTTGAGAAAATCAAAATTTTCGAAATTTTTTCCATGTAAAGGGTAGTTTGGGGTGGGGGGACTTTTCTCAATATCTTCGTGTCGCATCCCTGGAACATACTAAGTTTGGTATTTTATCAACTTTTCGTTTTTGAGTTATCGTGTTCACAGACACACACAAGGACCTTTTTCTGAAAATACTTTTTTTTTTTGATACAGGGGACCCTAAAACGTATATTTCCGGCGAAATCTCGGTATCGAATTTTTGGGTGGAGTGCAATACCTTCTCTATACATTATGTATACAGTACGTGTAGAGAAAGTAATAATTTCTTACCTAAGTGTATGTGACAGACGCAGAGCTACTGGCAAACAGGAACGATTATTTTCTTTATACAACATTGCGGATACCAGATTGACCATTTCGTCAAATTGTGCTGGGTTCAATCTCATATAATGTTGGAATTGCATTGGGTCATTGTCACGCATTTCAGTGAGTAGGTTATGGAAATCCTCTTGATCAATTCTTCGTTGAGTCAAAGGATGAACCCACCACCATCTAGATTTCTTTGATTTCAAATATAGTAGAGCAAACACACAAAGGATGATGCAGTTTGTAGTAGCATAAATTGCACTGTTGCATCTTTGTCAATTCTTGCCGTTGTCATTTTAATCGCGTTCACCCTTCAATTGTTTTATTTTAGTGTTGACATTAATTTTAATGTCATTATGATTGTGAATGGGAAAGCTAATTTCAAGTTCATGTCATACATTCATGTATTCGCGTTTGCGCTAACTTTCCTATGTGAATGGGCCATTACACTCTAAATTTGCTGCTTAATTGAACATTTAACGCCACAAAACCACTTAAATAAGTACTCCAACCCATGAATTTGGAACACTTTTGCCTTTCCCTATTTTGGCTTCTACTATTCGAAAAACTATAACCAAACACCACACTCGCATTCACCATTATACTGGTTCTAGCTTTTGGCCGCGCTTTGCAATCAACAGGTTTTTAATTACCCTACTGGTATATCGGTAGAAAAAGGCTCATATGACCAGAATGATTAATTCTGATTGGCGGGTTATAGGGTAGGTACGTATACAACAACGGTGCTAGAGAAAATAACTATCACATATCAACATATTTTCCTTCATTCATTCGAATACCATAACGTCATGCCGTGTATAATAGGTTTACAGTGGTTTCTTAATTAGCGAGTTTCTAGTTCGCGAATTGCCACGAGGGAACAACTCAACAGCAAATGACACCTTAGAACGAAATTACGACTTGTGGACGCGCAACACGGCGAATTTAACCCAGTGACCTTTCCTTTCAAGATATGGGGTTCTTTTATGTACAAATAAACATTACATACAACAAACCTTGGTAGCATGAAGGTAGCTCACATTCGAGAGGTCGCAAGTTAATATCCTTTATAGTGAGTTACTGGAGATGGTTTTCTTTTTTCGGGGTTTTCCCTTATTCTAGAACAGAATGTTGGATATCTAGCTCCACAGACCCCGAGATCATTTGAGCCTCGTTTCCCTTCCGAAGGAAGCCATGCTAAGAAATTTTACGTCCTGGAATCCTGTCACCCTCCGCCGTTTTTTTTTTTTTTAAACAGTAACGGAGTCTGATCAGGACTCCGGTACTGTATCCCTATTTACATTTCCCCCCGGAGGTTTTACTGATTTTACTGTTTCTTTTACAAACATATACACATTGCACAAACATATAACATCCATGCCCAAGGCGATCCCCTGCCCACGAAGCACCAAAGCGAGACGCTTTAGCGAGCGTGGCCATGGGGACCGGCCGGTTTCAATGGCTTCATCCGCACCCTTGGCTATTAGTGGCTAACATAAAAACCACGGAACATAACATATATAGCGAAACATCCCCACCCTCTCTCTATCATTTACACGGGAAATTTGACATTTTTTCATTTTTAGTTTCTCTAGCCACATATGTACAATGTACATAAGGATACAGAAGGTATTGTAATGCACCCAAAAATTCGATACCGAGATTTCACCGGAAATGTATGTTTTGGGGTCCTTTGAGTCCGAAAAAAGCATTTTTAAAAAAAGGCCCGTGTGTGTGTCTGTGGACAGCATAGCCCCAAAACGAAAAGACCGTTAAATACCAAACTTGGTATTTAGGTTTAGTATCTTCCAAGGATGCGACACGAAGGTTTTCAAAAAAATCCCCCTACCACAAACTACCCTTTACATGGAAAAATTTCGGAAATTTTGATTTTCTTAAAAATGGCTCTAACGATTTTGATTAAAATCCCGTATATTAAAGCTATTTATGTCCAAAATAAAATGTATATCTCGAATTTTTGGGGAATAGCCCGTGAAGACCTCTTTATTCTGGATGTTTTTGCTTAACTGCTAAACCGTAAAAGATAGAAAAAAACTCACTACACAAAAAATGTACATCATGTCAAAACACACAATTTATGTTATTTACGTTTTTGTTGTGGAGGTAACCGTTTCCGAGATATTCCTTGTTATTGGTTTCAATTGTGAAGGACTTAAAACTTTTCCCAGACAAGAAGTGCCCGTTTTTACTTTCTCTATACTATGTACATCGTGTACAGAGAATGTATTGCACTCCTCCAAAAAAATTCGATACCGAGATTTCACCGGAAATATATGTTTTAGAGTCCCCTGTATCCAAAAAAAAATATTTTCAAAAAAAGGTCCGTGTGTGTGTGTGTGTGTGTGTATGTGTGTCCGTGTGTCAGTGTGTCCGTGTGTCTTGAACACTGTAACTCAAAAACGAAAAGTAAGTAAAATACCAAACTTAGTATTTAAGTTTAGTATCTTCCAGGGATGCGACACGAAGATTTTGAGAAAACCCCCCCACCCCCAACTACTCTTTACATGGAACTTTTTTCGAAAATTTTGATTTTCTTAAAAATTGTGCTAACGATTTTGATTAAAATACCGTATATTAAAGATATTTACCTGATAAATAAAATGTATATCTTGAATTTTTTGGGAATAGCTTCTAAAGACCTGTTTATTCTGGATGAATTTTGCTTAATTTGGCATAACTAATAAACCGTAAGAGATAGACAAAAACTTACTGTACAAAAAATGTAGGCCTTGTTAAAATACACAATTTACGTCATATACATTTTTTTCGTGGATCTTACCGTTTTCGAGCTATTCATTGTTATTGGTTTCAGTTGTGAAGTACTTATACTTTTCTCAGACGTGAGTGTCCGTTATTCTTTTGTTCCACTACTGGCCAAGAAAAGAAGTGGTTTGTAATGACAATCGCATAGCGACAGCTTTTAAAACATTTGACTATCGATTTAGCCTAGTGTATTCCCTTATTTTCTTCCTACTTATAAGGAACTAAGTAATAAGAACATTGTGCTGAATACCTCGATCAACAACGTGCAGAAAGAAGAATATTCTTATGTAAGAAGTTTGTAGAACGGCTAGAGAAAGTCATGTGAGTGTAACACGTCCGATTTTTTTCTTGATTAGCTTGAAGTAAATAGAAGCATAAGCTTTTTAACAATAATTTGTTGCAAGGAAGTAGAGAAAGTCATGTAAATGGAACACATCAGATTTTCTTTTGTTCTACTCCTGGCCAAGCAAAGAAGTGATTGGCTCTATCGCATAACGATAGCTTTTAAAACATTTGTCAATCACTTTAGCATAGTGCAGTCCCTTATTCTCTTCTATTTATAAGGGACTAAGTAATAAGTACATTCTGCTAAAATATCTCGATTAGCATTGTGTACAAAGAAGAATAATCTTCTGTAGGAGGTTTGTAGAGCAGCTAGAGAAAGTCATGTGAGTGTAACACAGCAGATTTTTTTTTCTTAAAAATGGCTCTTGAGGATTTGATTAAAATACTAAACGTTTAAAATATATAAATAAACGGTTATCTTGAACTTTATGTGAATATCCTTTGAAGTCCGCTATTTCTGAATAACTTTAGTATAATTGGTACATCACATAGGAGATAAACAAAATATAACTACATAAAATTGTTGATATCGTTAAAAACACACAATTTATGTCAAAACTGCTTCTGTCAACTATTTAGAGATATTCTTTGTTATTGGTTTGAATTTAAAAACAATGGTTTTTTTTCAAGTGGTAAATTATTATTCGTTTTTACTTTCACTACTATGTGCTTGCAGAGAAAATAATGTGTTCTGCAAAAAAAAAAGTCTCGGATTTCAGAGGAAATTTACGTTTTGGAGTCCTCTGAACTAAAAAAGAGCTTTTTTACTTCTCTAACTCGTATGTAAAATGTACATAGTAGGTAGATAAAAAACTTGTTATTTAAGTTTAGCATGTTATAAGAATATGACATTAAGATTTTCACAAACATGCCCCCAAATGAATTACCCTTGACATGGAGCATTATTCGAAATTTTCGATTTTGTAAAAAGTGGTTCAAACAATTTTGATTAAAATGTCGTTTATTAAAGATGTTTACATAGCGAATAAAAGCATATGCTGATTTTGTGTGAATAACCGCTGAAGTCCGCTTCATTTTGATTGATTTATGCATAAAAACATACTATTCATAATTGAAGATCTCGTTAAAACAAACTTTTTAGAACTACATTTCACAGATACTCCCTGTTATTGGTTTCAATTTTACGATACTTAAACTTTTCAAAACGGGAAGCCCTCATCCGTTTCATACGTCTTTGGTTTGCTCTTGGCCATAGAAAGAAAACCTAATATCAGTAACAATCGTATAACGACAGCTTTTATTTATTCGGAAATAACATTGTATAAGTTTCATATATAGTAAATGATAAAATAAACATGGGCTAAAAGTTACACTGCAGGAAATGAAGAACCCTTTCAAGTCAATATTTAGTTGAAGTGGTTTATTTTATTTGATGGCATCAGCCACAAATTAGTTATGGATTTGAATTTGTCAATACCTTTGGCATTCCTACTTTCTCTACGATTTACCTAATAGGTAGAGAACCGACATCGACCACAATCAAATACCTCTGACACTTGGCTCTAAGCTCACGTGGAATACGCATATAATTAACTGACATATTGACTAAGAGTCGTAGTAGAGTACACCAACTGAAATATATACTCCAAGCAAGTTCGCTATTTGCAATATAAGTGCCTCATATAATCTGCCCAATTTGGGTGCTAAAGCTGGAGTTCTGCTTCAGCCAGCCAAATCAAAAGGATTCGAACCATACAGAACAAACAGATGCCTAGACTGATGACAGGATCTGCCGACGTCTTAGGACTTCCGGATGAATTATACACGATTTCAAAGAACATTAAAAAAAAACAAAAAAAAAAAAAAAAAAACACCATAATCCTCTTATTTAACAAATACCATTTACCGCCTGACCTACCACTGAGAAGAATAAACGGCTCACGGACTAACGAATTTAATCAGAGGGCATCCTCAGGCTTATCGTTAGATAAGAACCAAACACACGTGTCTAGGTTTGAATATTTTGAATTTCAAATGTATGCACAACTAAAATGAATTCAATTAACATGAGTTAGAGAGAAAAATAAGCTTTCGTAAAATAGTTTACTGATGTTGTATAGAAGATAAACATAATGGACAGTGAAGGTAATATGTTTTTCTCGTAGCCATGCAAATATCATAGAATTTCAAAGAATTCTAGCTGCAACAAGTTTTTTAAAAAACTTTTTTTTTTTTTAGGCTACCAAGCGAGAAGGTTCCAGCAACCTCCCATTTAGACTATGGGTTATTTCGTGGTTTTCCCCTGGTCGCCAAATTGAATGCCGGGGTGGTGTATTCTACCATGATTATTAATCCGCTCCTTTCCTCTCATTTCATTTTCCTTTCATGCTTCAGATGGGTTCTTGAGTGCTGGAGTGTTGTCGGTACCGGAAAGATGGTGCAGTTGCTTGCGGTATGCAAAAGTTTCTCCCCGTGACCAACTGAGTGAGCTGTCTCGCCCGATTGGGTCGCTCTATCGCCCCCTTGGGATTGCTCTCTAAAATTTCATGGCTTTTGAACTGGGGGCCTGGGAACAGGAACCTGCCTCCGGTTCTTGCCCCCTGCGAGGTATAGCCACAATCGATCTATCATGGTGTCGCAGTGAGCGAGATGTCCCTCCCATTACCATATCCTACAACCTACCTTGCCATAGTCTACTTGATCCTTATAGGAACCTACAACAAAACACATAAATATGTTGATTTAATTGTTTTTTCGCACAAGCCGTGTGTAGGACAGAGTCTGACTGAACAATTCATTGCCATAGCCGGTCTCTAGCTGGTTGCTCTACCACTGAGCTGCCATGGCAACATTGAATTGGACAGTTAATTGGATCAGTCTGATTCTACCTATCCAATTCCTGTCCTATACACGACTTGTGTGAAAAAATAATTAAATCAATACCAATTGAACATAACAGTTGGTTATACTATGAATCCTGGAACTTAAAGCACTTACAACATTGTAAGTCACTATTGGGATTGTCATCTCAAAATAATTTGAGATCACCTTGTGGTTAACCGGGAAACATTCGAGTCAGTTGAGAAATTCAATGCTATACCGGCATGTCAGGGTAGAACAACCAGCTAGAGCCCGGGAGCTCCGTGGTTCAAACCTCGGCTATGTCATTGAACTTTTCAGTCTGACTCTACCTGTCCAACATAAATATGTAATTAACGTTTATATCGCTAAAAAAAGGCCCTACTAGTGTTTAGAGGTATAAAGTTTTTAAAAATAGTTCGTAGAAGAATTAGAGAAATTCACACATAAGATGAGAAGCTATGATTGGTAATAAAATGTGTGGTAATAAAACGTGGGTCCAATAATCAACGCTTGGGGTGGGGGAACCGTGATGCTGACCACAATTTACGTATATGTTGGACGAATGCGTAGATTTGTTGTGTGTTTGTGGGCGTGAGTTTGACAGGTTTGTTGGTTATGGTCAAAACTGTCGCTGCCAAGAACATGGCAGGAGTGTGAGACAATAGTAGTTATTATATAATGAAACATTCCTAATTATCGATTATGATACCAATTATGAATAAACAAATCTGTGTTATTAGGTGCGGTGTAATGGTGCTTGACGCACTGATCAAGATAAAATCAGAACAAGATCCTACCTTAGCTTTCCGTCGATCATGTCGGGAAGGAATTTGTGGCACCTGTGGCATGAATATCGGTGGAGTCAACACTCTCGCCTGTATCACGTAAGATTGCTATCACATAAGTTTTTATCACAACACCATATCTAAGTACATAATAGTAAAATGTATATACTTAATTTTCTGTAACAGACTATGAGTTATTTTTATTCGAAAAAAAGTGTATACGTTGTTTAACTGTACCTGCCAGGTGACCCCGCTGCACTGTATTTGACTTGTGCAGATGCGTTAAAAGAGTTGCAGAACTCGACGGGACTATTTCAAGTTAAAACCCGCCAGAGGGGAATTGGTAGGAACAACACGTTTACCCGTCTTGCTATTAGCGGGAACGGTGAGTGGGTCGCGCTCATTGCGAGAGGTAAAACGAAGGTCGTTCTCTCCAGTCTCGCTGGCGGTTTTCAATTTTAAATATGCCAGTTGAGGTCAGCTCCTTTAAAGCACGAAGTCAAATACCGTGAAGTTGGGCCCCTGGTTTAAAAGACAGGCAAGTACTTACTATGCAAAAATGTAGATCTCTTTAAAGCATACAAATAATTTCAAACAGCCGTTTTGCCGTTTTTCAGCGTTTCCGGGGTATTCATCATTGTTGGAATTGAGTTTTTCAATGCTTTGTCATGTTTTGAAGTGCTGTCAGCATGCATTTGTTTCTGGCAATGTCATGGGAATGTTTGGAATTTGAAATCCAGCATGTAGTGCCCGCTTTTAAACATTGGCTATTGCTTCGATTTCCTGCATCTTCCTAATGCGTACCTTAAACGAAATGTTTAATGAAACTGTCTCCGCAAACGTTAATTTCGATAACCTGTCTTTCGAGATCGTGGAACAGGAAAGATAAGGACGTCGCGTGTACCGACAAACGTAAACAGATCTGGCTGTTTTACCTACCTCATAAGGCTTTGGCTAAAGTACAAACTAAAATAAAACAGAACTTAAGACTTTCTCATGCCTGCATATATGGAAATGCTCGTATAATTCAAAGCAAATGTGCTAATAGCTCGTAATGACGAAAAACACTTAAAACGTATAGTAATTGCTTTATACAGCGCAATTTCTTAAAGTGCACATTGAATGTTTTATACAGTTTAAATGGAAGGTTAACAGATTATAACGTTAAACAAGAAAAGTGAAGGGAAAAACTGCAGAAAAAGAAAAGGAGAGAAAAGGAATTCACAGTGAGACAGCAAGTACAAAAGACAGGAGAGTAAAATGCAAAATGTGTATACAATCCGTCCGTCAGCTCATGTGTCATGACAGCAAGAATTCAGGATGTCAGCAATTCAGTAAATAAATTCCAGGTACACCGTGGTAGCAGACACACTTATTCAAAGACCTTGGAATTATATTGCCTAGATTCACCGCTGGCGCTGGTGTGGTGTCGCTAATTGAAACCTCTCGCGCATCTGTAGGTGAAGGGCAAACGTGCTTTTTGCCGTATGGTCACTACCCTTGAAAGGCTTTAAAAGTGAGGTGGTTTAAGGGTATTAGGGTTTAATAATTAACATGGTGCACTTCTATGCTGCTTCATCGTGTGGAGCTTAGGCGTTTCAGCTCTAGATGATTTCTTTTGCTACATTAACAGCATAAATTCACAAATACAATTCACAATGGAGAAAGAAAATTGTGATAGTCTTCCTTTCTTAGATGTTCTCGTCACCAAAAAAAAGTGATGGCACTTTGGGACATAAGGTCTACCGCAAATCCACACACACTAATCGCTATCTCCATAAAAATTCCAATCATCATCCGAGACAAAAGAGAGCCATGATAAAAACATTAGTGGACAGAGCAACCAGAGTATGTGAACCACAACATCTTCGCCAGGAACTACAGCTCTTAGAACAGGCCCTACATGGTAATGGGTACTCGAAAAACGAATTAAGAAGAGCCTTACATCCAAAAATACAGCCTAAAACACAAACACAGCAACACAATCCCAAAAACAAAGGAGTGGTTTATCTCCTCTTCTTAAAACGCATCACAGACCGAATTTCCAAGGTACTCAAGACCCACAATATAGACACTATTTTCAAACCAACAAAACAAATACGAAGTTTCCTTCGCTCAGCCAGAGATGCCAGAGACCCATTTGCATCGGCAGGCGTGTATCGGATCCCCTGTTCATGTGGCGCAGTTTACGTGGGGACCACACAACGGAGCATCAACATCAGACTTACAGAACATCGTAGACATTGCCGTTTGGGTCAACCGGAAAAATCGGCGGTAGCACTGCATGCTCTAGAAGCAGAAGGGGAACATGTGATCCGTTACGACGAAACTGACATCCTCTCCTCCACTACTCATTACTACACACGTTTGCACCGTGAAGCAATTGAGGTCTATAAACACACCAACAATTTCAATAGGAAAGAAGAAACAGTCAGACTAAATAAAACTTGGCACCCAGCCTTACAGAACAAACCAAACAAGGAGCCAGGAACAGGAACTAGTCGCCCGAGTGTACTCGGGCGGGGGAAAATCACCACGGTACCTATCCGCTTTTCTCGCGGATTTACCCGTATGATATAAAAGATGTAGTCTTGTGCAAGCGTTTATGTCTGTGTCAAAGTAATGTGGGCAGGGTGTTTCCCTTTGTGCAGCCGGCGCGGGCTGGCTTACCTACCGGAGTGGTTACCCACCCAGAGAGGGACCAGGCCCGTTGCTGCTTAACTTGACCAGCCGCTTGCGCGGAGAACTGAAAGGATGTAGGTGCGGGGTGGGGGAAAGCCAGTGTTGCAGAATCTGGTCGGAGTACAACTGGACGGTCACCCATCCGAGTTGTAACCGGGCCCGATGCTGCTTAACTTGGCGGGTAATACTGTAAAGAAGGGAGAGGCGGCCGAAAACTACCATCCCAAGGCGTCCTTGGGAAGGCGGTAGCTTACGCGTCTCCTAGGCAGCGTGTAGTCGTAAAAACCGAGAGTTCCTCCCCCAACCACACCACCACAGGGAAACAACCAACCCAAAGGGGGCGTAAAATCCCGCCTATAGTTGCCGACGCTTTCCGCAACCACGTTGTGGTAATCAGAAAGCTGGCGACGAAACTTAGAGGCCCCTTCGAGGCCAGGCGGAAACTCAAGAAAGTCCACCTCCATACCTCCTCGGAAAGGGATTTCGAGGCATCGAAGGCTGTATTACGGGACGAACAAATCCCGTTCTACAGATACTCGCTGAAGCGGCCCTACGTGGAGCGTAGGATTATACGGGGCCTTGACTCCGACTGTACCACTGAGGACGTCAAGGCGGCCCTTCAGGACGAGTATAATATCACCCCTACCTCCGTGGCACGTCTTAGTAAGACGGTGGCAACAGACGACGGCACTCAGAGTGTCTATGCCCTTATTCCTGGTCGTGGTACCAAAGGAACGCGCCCAGACAGTCTAGCTGATAGACGCTGTCCGTCGGCTTATCTTCACCGTCGTGCGTATCGAAAGATACCGATGCCATAGGTGCATGGGTTTCAATCACTCTAGCAGTGTGTGCGAGCGCGAGCTCGCATGCCAGTGGTGTGGTGACGCCCATTTACTGAAGGACTGCACAAAGTCCTATGAAGCTCGCCACTGTGTGAACTGTAAGGAGGCGCATGTGGGCACATACAAAGGCTGTAAGGTGCGGAAGCGCCTGGTTGAAAGCCGCCATGGAGGCCCCCAGGAGCCAGCTTCTGTGTGCCCTGGGGTGTCCTTTGCGTCGGCACTTGACCGCGCTGAGGGAACGCTGCGCGCCGCAGAGGCAGCAGCAATTCCCACCCCCGCAGTCACTGCAGAGACTGTGCCGGCTCCGTCCTCGACGGAGACCACAACCCCCCAACCTGGTCCGTCTACATTGACGGAGGAAGCCGCCCCGATGCCCTTGGCAGAGGGACCACGCCGGACTTCTTCAAAAAAGAAGTCCAAGAAGAGAGGGAAGAAGTACCGTCGGGCGCCCGGCCAGCCAGGCCAATCAGAGGCTCCCACCTCTGAGAGACCCGAGGCCACGCCCCCAGCACTCCAGCGACTACCAGTCGCGGAAGCTTCAGCAGCTCCCGCCACAATACCGACAACGGAGACTTCAGCGGTAACCCCGCCGGTAGCTGCCGCTGCACCTACGACTACAGCGGCTTCCTCGGCCTTCTCAGCGGCCATCCCACAGGCGGACCTGGATGAACTTCAGGACCTAGCCCTGTGGTTCGGTGACCTCCTAAGTAAGGTCCTATCTATACTGTGCAACTTTAAGTTGCAGTACAGTGACCCCAGACTCCCCCCCCTCCAGAAACACACCCTGTTCCTCCAAACGTTGGAGCAGTTGTACCCGGGTTCCGCTAAGTAATGGCTCTAGATCCGTCCGGAGACCATTGCGACTCGCGCACTAGAACGCGAACGGCATCCGGGGACAACGCCCAGGCGTTCTTGAGTTTGTACAATCGTACGGAATTGACATCCTGATGGTTTGCGAAACCCATCTGGATGCTGTTACTGACTTCTCGCTGCCTAGTTACGTCACCCATCGGTCTGATCGGGTCGGCCGACAGGGTGGCGGTACAGCTATCTTCATTAGGAACCATATAACCCATACTCCTGACCAACTTCCAGCACTACAGCACGTGGAGGCCTGCGCAATCCGGCTTGCCGTTGGCGGGCTCGACGCGCTGCTGATAGCTGCATATGACCCGCCAAACCACCGCTTCCACGAAGCGGACTACACCACACTACTGAACCTTCACCCAGTGGTATGCATCGCAGGAGATCTCAACGCGAAACATGCCCTCTGGCATAGCCGCACCAACAACCCCCGAGGCCGCGGGCTCTACCGCCTCATCAGCGGTAACCCCAGCCTCGTCGTGCACGGACCGAGAGGACCTACGTGTCATCCGGCTCGCGGCAGACTGGATATTCTTGACATCATAATCACCAAGAACATACCATTTCATCTTGACCTCACGGCGGTAAAAATTAAAAAAAAAATTAAAAAAAAAAAAAAAAAAAAAAAAACGTATCAGTCGCTACTGAGAGACCACGGAGATGTACACGCCACTGATGATGCCTGCCGCAGACGCAGGCGAAACGTCTGGGAACGAGGGGAGAAGCCCAGTGGACCACGGCCTACAAGCCCGGTTTTGTTTTCTATAAGTGATATTAAGACTATTTCTGTTATTTTTTTCTCGATTAGCATGAAGTTAATAGAAGCATAAGCTTTTTAACAATTTGTTGCAGAAATGTAGAGAATGGAGCACATCAAATTGTTATGGCTGGCAATTTAAAGAAAAGGAAAATTACGAAACGTTCAATGAATTTTTGGGAGCCGATGTCAGCTTCCACTGAGAATAGTTACGGGTGATACGAAATAACCGACTAGCCATAACGCTTAGGGCATTATGGATTAACTTAGTTTTAATTAAAAGGATTCTGTAAATAAACTTAAACTCAAAATATACATACAAATAAATTACTTTTATGACGTTTTATGTACAGACCCATTGGGAGCCTAGGTGAAGGAACGACGAAAATCTACCCATTGCCGCATATGTATGTGATACGGGATCTCATCACAGACATGAGCCACTTCTACTCGCAACATGCGGCAATCGCAGGGTGATGACGATGGGAAGCAATCTTATGTCCAGAGCGAGCGGGACCAGGAGAAGCTGGTGAGCTCGATGGTGCATGTTATTGTAAGCTTTTACTTCCTCGATCACGTAGTAGGTATTATATTCCATCCAAAAATTCGGTACTGAAATTTCACTGAAATGTTTTGAAACCCGCTGAATCCAAAAGAGCATTTTTAGTAAGGTCCGCGTATGTCTGTGTGCGTGTGCATGAGAGAGAGAGAGAGAGAGAGAGAGAGAGAGCATAACTCAACGAAAAGTCCGTTAAATACCAAGCTTGGTTTTGAGTTTAGTATTTTAGAAGGATGCGACAAGGAAATTTTCAAGAAAAGCCCCCGCACTCAAACCATCCCTTACATGGAAAAAAATTTGAAAATGTTTTTCAAAAAGTAGCTCTTAACGATTTTGATTAAAATACCATATTAAAGACATTTACATGACAAAGTTTGTCTTAAATTTTCTGGATATAGCCTCTGAAGATATCTTCATTCTAGATAAATTTTGCATTACTGGTAAACCTTAAGAGATGGAAAAAACTAAGTGCACAAAAAATGTAGATATTCCTATAACACACAATTTATACCATATAATTTTTTGTAGAGTTAACCGTTTCCGACATATCCCTTCTTTGGTTTCAGTTTCAAACTACTTAAACTTTTCTCAAACAGGAAATCATCTTCGTTTCATACTCTTTTGTTTTACTCCTGACCATGCAAATCGAAGTGAACCTCATTTGTTCAAATAGTGACCAGTTTTTAAAACATTTGACTATCGTTTTAGCCTTGTGTTTTGCCTATTACTCTTCTACTTATAAGGAAGCAAGTAATAAAACAAAAGTGTTTATCTAGATTAGCATGATGTAGACAAAAGAATATTTTGCGAGAATAGTTTGCAGAACAGGTAGAAAAAATGTTGTGAATAGAACACATATTTTTATTTTGTCTACACATACTATGTACAAAAAATCAGTTTTAAAAATGTCCGGGTGTATGTCTGGCTCTCTGTTGTGTGTTTATGTGCAGCATAGCTCAAAAAAAGTCCTTTAATTACCAAACTTGGTGTTTAAGCTCAGTGTCTTTCAAGGGTGCGTCACAAAGATATTCAAGAAAATCCCACTCCTTTTACGTGAAACATTTTTCGAAAATGTTTATTTTTCTTAAAAATAGTTCTAAGGATTTTGACTAAAATACCATATGTTAAAGATATTTTCAGTACGAACGAAATGTTATGTTGAATTTTCTAGGACCCCTTCATTCTGGTTGTATAACTGATAAACCGTAAGAGATCGACAAAAACGTATAACAACAAATATAGATCTCGTTGCAACAGACAGTTTATGTCATATACATTTTTTTTTTTTTTTTGTAGAGTTAAGCGTTTCCACGATATTCTTTGTTATTGTTTTCAATTTTAAACTGCTTAAACTTTTCTCAAACGGGAAGCCATCTTTCATTTCATACCTCTTTTGGTTTACTGCTAGCCACGATAAGACAACTAAATTTCAATTGTTTCACATAGCATTAATTTTTAAAATACTTGACTATCGTTTTAGTCTAGGTACTTCCCTTATTTCACTTCTACTTACAAGCAGGCTAGTAATAAGACAACTTCTGTTAATATTCATCTGTATTAGCATGGAGTACATAAATGAATAATACTTTGTAAGAATATGCTGAGTCTTGCTTTACGAGGTGTTCGGAAAGACCTGCATTCGCGTAATTCAGATTTAATTCTACGGAACGAAAAAACAACACAACTGTGGCTGCCGCTACCTTTCTGTGCAGACTTGGATTTAAAAAAAAGTGCTCTCTGTAGCCTCTCTCATTACAAACTGATACACGTAACAATAACAATCACTTCTCCTGTTTAGTTGAGCAAGACTTTTCCTTGTAATTTAATGGTAGCATTGTATGTCTATTTGTATTTCCGCAATGCGTCGCGAGGAGCGACAGGTTGAACTGGTGCTCACTACGTGCTAGCAACTAGCTGAACGATTCCAGCATCAGTTCATGTCATTGCGCATCATGCTCACATCTATTTGCAAGCACAGTAACCAAACCACAAGCACAACTTCATTAAAGTCTTCCCTTCCCTCTTCCCGCTTTTCTACTAACAAGGCAACATGAGTTGGCTACATGATCTTATGGCGTGACCATGCATAACGCCTCACTATAGTGCAGCGTTGCCAAATTCAAAGAAATGTTTCTAGATCTAAAGAAATATCAGAAAAGAAATATTTAAAGAACCTCCAGATATTTTTCATGTGCTCAGAAATTGTGATCTCACTCGGTATACTAAATTATTATAGTTTAAAAGAAAGTGCCCCCTTAAGTTACGATTCCTAGCGGCAAGGCGTAGGCGCGACGTTTAAGCGCACGGTATTGAGCATTCGCAGAAGAGTTTTCATACTCACGTCGCTGCCTGGCGTGACGTTTTGGCTCGATTGGTCCAAGTAGCAAGCAGTATAAACGTCAAGCGCTGGCTTGAGAAAGTTGCATAAGCTATGGCAGAAGACATATTTTTAGTTCAGCTAATGAGGGAACATCCTTGTCTTTACCACTTCAATGTGCTGGTTACAAAAATGACAACATGAGAGAGAACGGAAGTGATAGAAAATCAGCCACGGAATCCAGATTATGTCCAGTGAGTATAACGTTTTTAAAAAAAACTAATGTATGGTATTTATATTATACAAAATAGGTTAGGCATTATGGGGTTTGCATGATTGTAATTCCTATAATACATCAGTGTCTTTTTACTTTCTCTACACGTATCTACTATGTACATAGTGTATAGATAAGGTATAGACCCAAAAATTCGATACAGAGATTTCACCGGAAATATGCTATGAGACCCCCTCAATCCAAAAAAAGTGTTGTAAGAAAAATATCCGTGTGTGTGTGTGTGTGTGTATGTATGTGTATGTGTGTGTCTGTGGGCAGCATAGCTCAAAAACCATAAGTCCGTTAAATACAAAACTTTGTATTTAAGTTCAGTATCTTCCAAGGATACGACACGAAGATTCTCAACAAAAAAATCCCCCAACCCCCAACTACCCTTTACATGGAAAATTTTTAGAACGTTTTGATTTTCTCAAAAATGGCTCAAACGATTTGAATTAAAAGATCGTATTTTAAAGATATTTACATTACAAATAAAATGTATAACTTGAATTTTCTGAAAATAACCCCTTAAGACGTCTTTATTCTGGATGAATTTTAAGGATTTTGCATAACTGGTAAAACACTTAACAAAAACGTAGATTTCGTTAAAACACACAATTTCTGTTATATACTTTTTTTTTTTCGTGGAGTTAACCGTTTTTGAGGTATTCCTTTTTATTGGTTTCGGCTTTAAAAACATTCTTTTCTTATACGGGAAATTGTCAACCTAAAAATCTGATGAGTACCATTCACATGACTTTCTCTACATCTCTGCAACAAATTATTCTTAAAAAACTTATACTTCTATTTATTTCATTTTAATCAGAAAAAATTAGAGAAATAATCTTATTACTTGCTTCCTTGTAAGTAGAAGCGAAATAAGGGAGTACCATAGGTTAGAGTGATAGCCATAAGCTGGTTGCTATGTCACTGAAGTTCCTTTGTTTGTATGGACAGCAGTTGACAAATCCTGTATGAGAAAAGTATGTTTTTCTAAGCAGAAACCAAAAACAAGGAATGTGTCAAAAACGATGAACTCCACGAAAAAAATGTATATAACATAAATTGTGTGTTTTAAAGTGCTCTACATTTTTCGTGCAGTAAGTTTTTGTTAGTCTCTTACGGTTTAGCAGTTATTCAAAATTCCGTAAAATTCATCCAGAATAAAGTACTCTTCAGAGGCAATTCCCAGAAATTTGAAGATATACATTTTATTTGTCACATATATATCTTAAATATAAGAGATTTTAATAAAATCGTTAGAGCCATTTGTAAACCACTTGTAAAGGGTAGCTGGAGGTGAGGGAATTTACGTGAAAATCTTCGTGTCGCATGATGATACCAAACTTAAATACCAAGAATATTTTTCGTTTTTGAGCTATGCTGCGCACAGACACACACATACACACATGGACATTTTTCTAAAAATGCTTCTTTTTATTCAGTGGATCTAAAAAACATATATTTGCGGCCAAATCTCGGTATCGAATTTTTGGGTGCAGTACAATACCTTCTCTATACACTATGTCCATAGCAGGTATAGAGAAAGTAAAAACACCCACTTAATCATCGTGAGGAGGATACTTTTACATGACGTTTAGAATGTATTGCGTCTTTAGTACTTCTCCATACATAGTTTTTTTCTACAGCAGTTTTAAGATATATTCTTGTAAAATATAACACGGCCATAATTTCTTTTAGTTGATTTTAGTTCTACTATGAGAAGATGTTATACAGGTAAACATGAGACTTTTTGCTGAGAAGTGTAAGTTGCAAAGTTTCTTCCCCAACAACAAGGTTTCCTGTTACAAGCTACCTCTGTATTGTAACAGTAGCTGTCAACACTTTACTGCCATTGCTGATATGAGGAGACTCCGTCTCGGTCAAAGACACATTACAGTCATATAAAATATGCGTTCATATTAGATACGTAAGATACTTCTCATGGTTTATTTGATTATTTATTTGCTTGCGTAGTACTTTACATTTCATTGTTACTTGTTACGTAGATGAAAATGGAAATGGCGTGTTATTTATGGACGCTCTTTAACTACTGTGGTTCTCAGTCCCATTCTAAATTGGGCGTGAAAGACCGCTTAATTTTGCTCAGAGGCCTCTCTATCAGGCTTGAGGTTCTTTTACGTGCCGTAAATCTACGACACGGCACCCACGGCTTAACTTCCCTTCCGAAGGAAGCCATGCTGAGGATTTTTACACCCGAAAAAATCCATCGTCCTCCGCCGGGTTTGAACCCGCGACCTTGGGTATATGAAGATAGCATGGTAACCATTACACCACGGAGGTAACCATTACTTAGATGAGGTTACGGGAGAAAATACATACTTTAATACTGTAATACTGCATTTTACAAGTTCTGAATGGTTATTCACGTGGTTAGATTTTATAGCTTTTCCTCTTATTACAAAACTTAAAGGTTTCAGCACACAAAGACTGCAAAAACTCGTTAAATCTCCTCATAATCAAAATGTATCTCAATTCTCCGTTTACTAAATCTAACTTTGAAACATTCCAATGAGAGCCTAGACAAACATGCAAAGCTCTTTAAAACACACAATTTATGTTATATACATTTTTTTCGTGGAATTGACCTTTGTTGATATATTCTTTATTATTAGCTTCAGGTTTAAAATATTTATACTTTTCTCATACGGGTATTTGTCAACTCCTGTCCATTCAAACAAAGGTATTTCAATCACATAGCATTCAGCTTTTAAACATTGACAATCCATTTAGCCTAAGGTACTCCCTTATTTCCCTTCTACTTACAAGGAAGCAAGCAATAAGACCCTTTCTGCCAATTTTTTCTCGATTAGCATTAAGTAAATAGAAGAATAAGCTTTTTAACAAAAATGATTGCAGAGATGTAAAGTCAAGTGAACGGAGCACATCAGTTTTTTTTTTTCTTAGTATAGCCCTATAAAAAATAAATTGGGCCTAATTGGTAATATATTCTAATTTCAGGAATGCAGTTATACAATCGATAAACATCCTTCCTATAGAAATCCTGCGAATATCTATGTTCGTAGTTCATTAGGAGGGACCAAAGTATATGTAATTTAATTATGTTTTGTCTAATCTACTTACTGTGCAATTATCTTTCTATTAAGGATTGCTTTGTTCATCATATTTAATCTACTCTCAAGTTCTGTATGCCTGTTTAAAACAGTATTCTTAGCGCAGTGTTACGAAACCTTAATAACTAATACCTCAGGAAAAAAATTAATGCAATTTACACCATATTAAAAGCACATCTATCACATAAATCGTAACTATGTACGCCAGCGCAACAAATGAAGAATTAATGCTCCATAATCTAAACATTTAAATTATTTTAAAAACCCACCTCCAAGTTACTTCAGCTTTCCGAGCACGCATTATAGTTTACTTAAATATTTTGTATCATTTCCACTTCACTTCTACTGCGTATGCTTAGGCCGTAATTGCAATGATTCACATTCAATTGGAAAATTTTCCTGAGATTTCTATTGATGCGGTGCTGAATCTGAAACCGTCCTATGCAGTGGATTAACGCTCTTTTTTTTAATAATTTAATCGGTTAGCAAAAAACAAGAAGACTGCTTCCGTAATCGAGTGGTGCTGACTTCTCACCCGACAGTCCCGAATTTGATTCCCGGCTGGGGCGGAGAATTTTCTTTAACTAGAATTATTCCCTATGCACCACAGAGTTTGGAAGTATGTATGTGAAAGTGAATCTTTGTGTGTGTGTGTGTGTGTGTGTGTGTGTGTGTGTGTGTGTCGGTGTGTGTGTTTGAGGAAAATAATATGATTTAAAGTGACGTAAAGAACCTACAGACGAGTTATTTCTAATGCAAAGCCCCCGATATGACTCTAGATGTTAAAGGAACTATTCATCTTCCCCTACAAGAATGTTTTGCAATTAATCAGTCACGGTACTTAGTATTTCTTGTGCCAAGACTGCCAAGGAAAACATCCCTCTTCAGCCGAGATTATATATTTTGTCTTGTTCCCTTTATTCGGCAGAGTTTTGCGAGAAACTGTACCGTGTTCTATGTTCTACGGAAGCAATGCCGAACCAAACTCCTATCGCCACGCCTCCTAAGAAATCATATAGTGCTTAAACGTTAGGAAGCATTGCCACACCGAGCTCCTATCACCTCGTCTCTTAGGAAAACATATACCTAGTGGTCACACGTTGGGAAGCATTCTCGCACCGAGCCCCTATCATCTCGCTTCTTAAGAGATCATATACCTAGTGGTCACACGATGGGAAGCATTGTCACACCGAGCTCCTATCACCACGCCTCCTAAGAAATCATATACCTAGTGGTCAGACGTTGTGAAGCTTTGTCACACCAAGCTCTTATCACCACGCCTCCTAAGAAATTATATGCCTAGTGGTCAGACGTTGGGAAGAATTGCCACACGGAGCTTCTATCACCACGACTCTTAACAAATCATATACCTAGTGGTCAGAGGATGGGAAGAATAGCCCCACCGAGCTCCTATTTCTACGGCTCTTAAAAAATCATATACCTAGTGGCCAGACGTTAGGAAGGATTGCCGCAACGAGCTCCTATCGTCACGCCTCCTAGGAAATCATATAGTGGTTAGTCGTTGGGAAGCATTGCCACTCTGAGCTCCTATCGCCACGCCTCCTAGGAAACCTTATACCTAGTGGTCAGACGTTGGGAAACATTGCCACTCCGAGCTCTTATCACCAAGTCTTCTAGGAAATCATATACCTAGTGATCAGACGTTGGGAAGCATCGTCACACCTAGCACTTATCACCACGCCTCCTAAGAAATCATATACCGAATGGTCAGACGTTGGGAAGCATTACCACACCGAGCTTCTATCAACATGCCTCTTAGGAAATCATATACCTAGTGGTCAGAGGTTGGGAAGAATTGCCCCACCGAGCTCCTATTTCTACGGCTCTTAAAAAATCATATACCTAGTGGTCAGACGTTGGGAAGGATTCACAACGAGCTCCTATCGTCACGCCTCCAGGAAATCATATAGTGGTTAGTCGTTGGGAAGCATTGCCACTCCGAGCTCCTATCGCCACGCCTCCTAGGCAACCATACACCTAGTGGTCAGACGTTGGGAAACTTTGCCGCACCGAGTGCCTATCATTACGCTTCCTAGGAAACCATATACCTACTGGTCAGACGTTGGAAAACATTGCCACTCCGAGCTCTTATCATCACGCCTCCTAGGAAACCATATATCTAGTGGTCAGACGTTGGGAAACATTGCCACACCGAGCTCTTATCATCACGCCTCCTAGGAAATCATATAGTGGTCTGACATTGGGAAGCATAGTCACACCGAGCTCCTATCACCACTCCTCCTAAGAAATCATATAGTGGTCAGGCGTTGGGAAGCATTGTCACACCGAGCTCCTATCATCACGCCTCCTAAGAAATTATATGCCTAGTGGTCAGACGTTGGGAAGAATTGCCACACGGAGCTTCTATCACCACGACTCTTAACAAATCATATACCTAGTGGTCAGAGGTTGGGAAGAATAGCCCCACCGAGCTCCTATTTCTACGGCTCTTAAAAAATCATATACCTAGTGGTCAGACGTTGGGAAGGATTGCCACAACGAGCTCCTATCGTCACGCCTCCTAGGAAATCATATAGTGGTTAGTCGTTGGGAAGCATTGCCACTCTGAGCTCCTATCGCCACGCCTCCTAGGAAACCTTATACCTAGTGGTCAGACGTTGGGAAACATTGCCACTCCGAGCTCTTATCACCACGTCTTCTAGGAAATCATATAACTGGTGGTCAAACGTTGGGAAGCATTGCCACACAGAGTTCTTATCATCACGCCTCCTAGGAAACCATATATCTAGAGGTCAGACGTTGGGAAGCATTGCCATACCGAGCTCATATCAGCACGCTTCCTAGGAAATCATATAGTGGTCAGACATTGGGAAGCATTATCACACCGGGCTCCTATCACCTCGCCTCTTAGGAAATCATATACCTAGTGGTCAGACGTTGGAAAGAATTGCCACACCGAGCTCCTATCACCTCGCCTCTTAGGAAATCATATACCTAGTGGTCAGACGTTGGGAAGCCTTGCAACGCCGAGCTCCTATCACCACGCCTGTTAGAAAATCACATACCTAGTGGTCAGACGATGGGAAGAATTTCCCCACCGAGCTCCTATCACCACGTCTCTTAAAAATCATATACCTAGTGTTCAGACGTTGAGAAAAATTGCCACAACGAACTCCTATCGCCACGCCTCCTAGGAAATCATATAGTGGTTAGACGTGGTGAAGCATTCCCACTCCGAGCCTCTATCACCGCACCTCCTAGGCAACCATATACCTAGTGGTCAGTCGTTGGGAAACTTTGCCGCCCCGAGTGCCTATCATCACTCTTCCTAGGAAACCATATACCTAGTGGTCAGACGTTGGGAAGCTTTGCCACGCCGAGCTCCTATCACCACATCTTCTAGGAAATCATATAACTAGTGATCAGACGCTGGGAAGCATTGCCACACCGAGCTCTTATCACCATGCCTCCTAGGAAATCATATAGTAGTCAGACATTGGGAAGCATAATCACACCGAGCTCCTATCACCACGCCTCCTAAGAAATCATATACCTAGTGGTCAGGCGTTGGGAAGCATTGTCACACCGAGCTCCTATCACCACGCCTCCTAAGAAATCTTATACCTAGTGGTCAGACGTTGGGAAGCATCGTCACACCTAGCTCTTATCACCACGCCTCCTAAGAAATCATATACCTAGTGGTCAGACGTTGGGAAGGATTGCCACACCGAGCTTCTATCACCACGACTCTTAAAAATCATATACCTATTCAGAGGTTGGGAAGAATTGCCCCACCGAGCTACTATTTCTACGGCTCTTAAAAAATCATATACCTAGTGGCCAGACGTTAGGAAGGATTGCCGCAACGAGCTCCTATCGTCACGCCTCCTAGGAAATCATGTAGTGGTTAGTCGTTGGGAACCATTGCCACTCCGAGCTCCTATCGCCACACCTGCTAGGCAACCATACCTAGTGGTCAGACGTTGGGAAACTTTGCCGCACCGAGTGCCTATCATTACGCTTCCTAGGAAACCATATACCTACTGGTCAGACGTTGGGAAACATTGCCACTCCGAGCTCTTATCACCACGCCTTCTAGGAAATCATATAACTAGTGGTCAAACGTTGGGAAGCATTGCCACACTGAGCTCTTATCATCACGCCTCCTAGGAAACCATATATCTAGTGTTCAGACGTTGGGAAGCATTGCCATACTGAGCTCATATCAGCACGCTTCCTAGGAAATCATATAGTGGTCAGTCATTGGGAAGCATTGTCACACCGGGCTCCTATCACCACTCCACCTAAGAAATCAAACATCTAGTGGTCAGACGCTGGGAATCATTGTCACATCG